>CM065368.1:1262706-1595206 GCA_033032245.1 Poecilia picta | reverse complement strand
ACTCGTAGATTTGATCACATCATTTCTCTTTACCAGCTTCACTGGCTTCCTGTCACTTATAGGATTCAGTATAAAATGGCTCTTATCACCATCACTGTCTGAATGGAACCTCACCGGATTCCCTGAAGGTCCTCCTCACTCCACATTCACCTTCTAGGTCCTACGATCCCCAGCCTGTAATCTCCTCCACCTCCCTCCATCAACACTAAGGACTTTGGGTGATCAGATATTTGCTGTGGCTCCTCGTTTCTCTCCCTGACTATTTGAAAGCCCAGCAATTATTGTCTGATTTTAAAACTGGCTTGAAAACTTTCCTTTTTAGACAAGCCTCCACTTTTAAATGACTGTCTTTTTTAATTGTTTTTGATTGTTGATTTTATGTTTTTATGTATCATTTATGTAGCACTTTGAGATTTTTATAAATGAAAAGTGCATTATAAATTAAATTGATTATTATTATTATTATTACGGGCAGGAAAACGACATCAGCTGGAAAACCGAACAACGATCTTCTGGAAACGAGGGATCCGGTGAAGCTGCTCCCAGTTTCTGCAGGAACTTTGATTTCTCTGCTGATCAAACTGCAACTCAAATGAGACCAAAACCTGCAGAGGAGAAACGGCGGAGCAGCAAACAGCGTCTGACCTGAGCGGCGGTTTGGGATTGAATCGTCTTCTTCTGTTCATGACCTGCTGAGGCAGCAGAGGGATGAAGCTGCGGCTCTTACCAGAGAAAAGTTTTTGTCGTCGGCGCCTCTGAACTCCCAGGTCACCACGGCGACGGCCCGCACCTCGGCCCTCATCTTGCAGGAGATGCAGCCCAGTTTGAAGCCCTCGGTGGCCACGGCCTCCGTGTCGGAGTCCACCTCCACGCAGGCGCCGCGGCTCAGGCCGGCTGCAGAGCCAGGAGGAGATCTGTCAGTTCCCGCAGGTCAGAGGTCAGAGGTCAGCGGCCGTCGGGCTCCAGGAGGAGCTGCAGCGTTTTCTCTCAGTACTCGCAGGCAAACGGTCAGTACTGGAGAAAACAGCAGGAGCTTCTACAGCTCTGGCTTTGCGTGCTTCATAAATGCTCAACACATGCGTGACCTTTGGCTTTTTTTTGGTTCTTTTTTTTCTTGCATTGTTTTTATTTCCGCTCATCGTTTCACTTTGATGTTTGATAAATTTGGATTTCGGTTCTGCTGAGATTTTCTCTTCAAAATGTGAAACTGAGAGGAAATAAAGATTCTGCAGTGAGACGTTGTTCTGCTGTGTGTCAGTTCCAACCGGAGCCAACATCATATATAGAGGCGAGAGTCTATATATGCCGATCATCATCATCATCATCATCATCATGACACAAACTCGTCATCGGCCAAAGTAACAAACCTGGAGCTCCTCAGGTTTCTGTCTCAAACTGCATCTCGCAGTTTCCACTGAGGCCTCAGCACCGATCAACCAAAGATCAGCTACCCTGAACTTTCACCTCAGGGGGCGGGGCATGGGGGGCGGGGCTTTCAGTTTAATAACAAGATGGAGGGTTGGGGGGGTGAAGGGAGAAGACAGGAAACAAACAACTGCAAATCAGATCAACGCTGATAAAAGCTTTGAAATGTGTTTAAATCTGAGGCTGTTGAAGAGAAGAGGAGCATGAAGGGGAAGAACGATGGAGGACAGAGAGGAAAACGGTCACAGGATGGAGATGAGGGGAGAGAACAGGAAGAGGTCAAAGGTTAGCTGCAGAGGAAAAGGAGGAAAAGAGAATATTAGGAGCAAAATTATATAGAAAACTGTTTATTCATCATCAGTTCATGGCGACCAACTGATCACTTATTGATTTTATGATTTATTCATTAGTTGTTCATTTGACCAGCAGCATCAGGCAGAGGTACAAACGTGATGTTTATAGTTTATAGATCTGTTTCTGTCTTTGAGGTCAGGAAGCACCGATCAGCTGATCGATCAGCTGATCGATCGATGATCCAAAGGAAACTGATCAGAAGCTTCTGATCCTCAAACTGTTCAGACCTTCAGATCTTATGAAGACCAAGCAGTAAAACTTTGGGTTTTGGTCCAACTTTCACTAAGATCCAACCGATCATCCAAGTCCTTCCTGAACAGACTTTGGATAGACCATCTAGATTCCATGTTTCCTTACAGACGGTCTGAGCTCATCTGGATGGATCAGCACATTCTGGCTGATTTTCATGTCTGGTCCAGTAGAAATCATCTTCTGAACATCAGCTGATCAACGGCAAACATTTTTATCCCACATGAACATAGACATGCAACAATTTAACTAATAAAACAAAGCAAAAAATCTCTGCAAAATTATCTAACGTGATATTCTGCCGATGTATCAGGGAAGAGAATCACTGAGTCCAACACAAACCGGCTCCACAGAGGAACCAGACTCTCCTTTAGGTCCAGCTGCGGCTCACAGGTTCATGTTTTCACCCGAAGCGACGGCTGATCTGAGGCCAGATTCTCCGGTTCTCAGGTTATCAGCCTGGCAGATCCAAACAGACCCGAGGCAAAAGGTGCATCTATAAATACTTCCTGCTTCGACAGGAAGCAGCTACTTCTGGTGCTTCAGCTTCATCTCTCTGATTGTTGGTGTTAATTACAGGCTGCAGTGAAGCTCCAGCTGCCGGAGCGACACAAAGACACTCATCGCTTCACGGCAGAGACACGGACAGCAGCAGGCCTCCGCTTATCAAAACACAGATTATTCACGACGCTCTGCAGCACCAGGCAGGAGGGGAAGCTTCGTTTGGAGAAAACCTGGAATGTAAGTAGAGGAGAAACTCTGACTCTGCAGCAAACACGGGAAAAAACGAGTTTGGCTGCAGGATTCATCAGCAGGAAGCAAAGCAAAAAGGTTCAAATCTGGAGGTCAGAGATGTAAAAACTCACGACTCCAGATCCTAAGAAATAAAAGCAACAGATGCTTTAGGAGATAAATCATTAAATGACTCATTTTAACTGATTTAGGAAGCAATGAGAGCATCAGAGCAGAAACTGAAGGTCAGCATCGTCTGCTGGAGTTTATCAGGGGTCTGTTGTGTGTGTGTGTGTGTGTGTGTGTGTGTGTGTGTGTGTGTGTGTGTGTGTGTGTGTGTGCCTGAGGCAGAGCTGCTGTTTCGCATGAATCTCCACCATTCTGAGGTTTGTTCTTTGCTGTTCCTTTAAGAAACGGCAGAAATCAGGAGTTGTGTCATTCTGGTTCATCCTGATTTGCTGGGAGGCGCCACGTTTATCCGTTCAAACACTTTCATGATATTATAGAGAAGACGGGACAGTCCAACCGTCAGACTGATCAGGAGGGAGACGAGCTCCGGTCTAAAAGGTGCAAAATAACTGCAGAACAAAACCCAAAGGGTTGATGCTGTGGGGATGGCAGCATCATGTTGGCAGCATCATGTTGGCAGCATCAGTTGGCAGCATCATGCTGGCAGCATCATGCTGTGTGTCAGCAGCATCGTGTTGCTTTGCTGCAGGAGGAACTTCATAGAAAACATGGAGCCTCTAAGGGCAGGAAGTTGAAGCTGCAGATGGACGATGTCTACCACAAAGTTTTAAAGGCAGTTGTCCCGATCCTGAGGAACTGTATGAAAACTTTTGACCTTAAAAATATTAATCAATCAATAACAGATTATTTCTGACATTGTTGAGGCTTTTGGCACATAGATGGTGATTCTTGCTGACCTGGAACAACAGAAGTTTGATCTGACAGAAAAAAGATGGATTCCCTGGGTGTATGTAAACTTTTGGTCTCCACTGCAGTAAAATGAAGCCGGATAATAAAGTTCGAACAAAATGTTTTTAAAACTGGGGTTAAGAGAAGCTCCTGTTTCGCTGCGCTGAAGGAACTGGGCGTTCGGTTCGGATTCTGAGACTCAATCCAAGATGGCCGCCGCTGAGGACAGAGAACTTGAACCGTTTCTGGTGTTTTTTTGTTCCAGTGATTCGTTTGTTTGGTTCCATCTGCAACTCTGAGCGACTGAAACCGACCAGAGCAGCAGGAGGCGGAGAAAAGACGGAGAGAAACGAAGATGAGGAGAGACAGGAAGGAAGAGCAGAGTCAGCACATCCAGGGAGGACAGTGATCCGGTCCAACAGCAGCAGCAGAGCAGGACGTCCAGCCTCAGCTGCTCTCAGCTGCTCTCAGGTCTGGGATTATCCAGCAGCAGCAGCAGATTAGGATTTTGTTGCTGCTGGTTTTAATCCGTCACAGCAGCTGTTTGTCTCTGAGGACTGAAATGTCCTCCAGCTGCAGCAAAGGACGACCTCTGCAGCCGCAGGGACACAATAGGCCCAGTTCTGGTTCTGGTTCTGTCTGTGTCCACACTGGATCCTTCGAATCCAAGAGTTAAAACACTTTCAGTAGAAGAGGAGCGACAGTGTCCTCTGTCCTCAGACTGGGTCGGTCCATCCATCCATCACCTCTGAACCGGTTTCCAGTCCACTAACTGGATCCCAGTCCCAGTTTGGACAGCCGTCTCTGTCCTCATGTTGGGACAAACTGAAGACGTTTCCGGTAGAACAGCAGAAACTTCCTGACGTTTCTCACGAATGAGGAGAAACACAAACACACACACACTCCTACATGTTTGCGCTGCTATCTTTGTGGGGACTTTCCATTGACTTCCATTCATTTCTACAGCCTAAACCTGACCTTTACCCTTTTCCTAACCCTAACCAACCAAAACTCAACTGACACCTTAGTCCCAACTCTGACCCCTGACCCTAAAACAGGGTTTCCCCTTGTGGGGACCAGACTTCGGTCCCCACAACATAGTATGTCAGGAAAATCATCCCCACAAGGTATTATAAACAAACGCACACACACTCACACACACACACACACTCACACACAAACACACTCACACACACACACACTCACACACACACACACACACACACTCACACACTGTGCATCACCGATGCTGACGAAGCTGCAGCCCTTAATGTCCTTCCTGTCCGTCTGTCTGCAGGACGTCGTCTTCTTCTGCTGCTTCATCTTCATCGTTTATGTTTAACTGAAAGTTTCACTTTTCCAAATGAAAAACTGAATTTTAGTTTCAGTTTTTATGAATATTTTTACTTTGTTTTTGTTCCAACAATTATTTTTGTTTTCTTGAGAAAAATAACTTTTAGTGAGAAACAGAGAAAAAAAATGTAGATTTTATGGAAATTCTTTGTTTTAAAAACTGTAAATAAAACTCAGACGTTTCTAGATCAGGGGGTCCAAAGTGGTTCTGGAGGCCTGGAGGCATCCGGCACGTTTCCAGAAACAACCTGAGCAGGTCGAAGTTCTTCTCAGGCCTCAGGAGCATCAGGGGAACCAGGTCCATTAAACCAGGGAGACAATTAAACATGCAGGAACTACAGGACCCACTGGACGCGTGTGTGTGTGTGTGTGTGTGTGTGTGTGTGTGTGTGTGTGTGTGTGTGTGTGTGTGTGTGTGTGTGTGTGTGTGTGTAAGTCAGTGAATTATCTCGCTCCAGATTCTTCTGTCTGGGTCAGACCCATGGAGGAAACCCGGAGCTTCAAACAGAATCGGAACCGAACTCCGTCCCGTCTGGACTCAGCTGCCAGACGGAGCCGAGCGATGACCCGGATGAAGACCGTCAGTCAACAGAGGAACCGGAACCGGAACCAAGACCAAACCTGCAGCGATTCATTCTGAAGGAACCGGTTCCGACCAGCTTTTGGGTCCGTTTGCTGTCAAACCGCCGATTAAGAAAGATTCTGCGGGTCAGAACCTGGAGGCGGTATCACGGTTTGGACCGTCTTCTTGGACGGAGGAATGACGTCAGAGCCTAACCACCAATAAGAGGCGGTGATGCTACTGGACGTTGGTTGGCAACCGCCAATAAAAACCACGAAGAAGAAGAAGAGTTACTGCCTGCAGCATTTCCGCTAGACCGTGAGTGAAACAGTCACTGGGACTGACTAGTATATATTCCATTGGGGAAGGAAACTAACATTAAATACACCTTTCTCAGCAGGTGGGGGCCACTTTGTCTGTCTACAATCAGACATTTAAGTGACTTGGAACCGTTCTGGCACCTCCAGACCCGGACCCCCCATCTGGCCCGGCTCGGGGCCCCGGGCCCGGCCCCGGGCCCAGCTCCGACCCTGGCCGTCAGCCCAATCCTGGGGGTCTGTTGCTGCTCTCGGTCTTTCCGTCGCATCCAGAGCCTCAGGTTGCTGCTGTTTTCTCAGCGTCTCGTTAAAAGCGACCTGTGGACCAGAACCCGCCTCCGGTCCATTTGCAGACCAATGGTTCCGTAATGTGGCGCTGCCTCCATTAGCAGCAGCTCTCAGGAGAAAGAGGCCAGTAATGATCGCAGCAACGTCCGCTGGATTCTACCAACAACTAGATTAAAGCTGGTAGGTAATAATTCATGAATCTGATCAGAACATTTCGTTTGGGTCCAGCAGGAGTTTCATGAACCGCAGTGATTTCAGCTGCATCCTGTTCAAGACGCTTTAGAAGATGAATAAAGTGGAAGTGAATCGTGGTGAAGAATGTTCAACTTCTACTGGTTTCAGGGATTCATCTCATTTGCAGACCAGCGGAAGCTTTTGGGCCTTAAAGTGGAAATGATTAAAAAAATCATCTCTCACTAAATCATCTAATCACTAAATGAAAAAAAATGTTTTGTTGTTGGTTGAATTTCACAAAAAACAACAAAGTTCCTCAATATAACCGTCTGACTTTTTCATTTTTAACCCAAAGCATCATATCGATTCTTTACCTTTTCACCACAAAACTCTTCCTCTTTCTTCTTCAGCCTGTTTCCCACTCATCATCATCATCATCATCATCATCATCATCATCATCACCATCATCATCTTCACCATCATCACCATCATCATCATCATCATCATCTTCACCATCATCATCACCATCATCATCTTCACCATCATCATCATCATCTTCACCATCATCATCATCATCTTCATCATCATCTTCACCATCATCATCATCATCTTCACCATCATCATCATCATCTTCACATCATCATCATCTTCACCATCATCATCTTCACCATCATCATCATCTTCACCATCATCATCATCTTCACCATCATCATCATCATCATCTTCACCATCATCATCTTCACCATCATCATCATCTTCACTCATCATCATCATCTTCACCATCATCATCTTCACCATCATCATCATCTTCACCATCATCATCATCTTCACCATCATCATCATCACATCTTCACCATCATCATCTTCACCATCATCATCTCATCATCATCATCATCTTCACCATCATCATCTTCACCATCATCATCATCTTCACCATCATCATCATCTTCACCATCATCATCATCTCACCATCTCACCATCATCATCATCATCTTCCACCTTTTTCTTTACACCTCAGTTTTTCTCATGCATTCTCCTCCTTTTCACTAATAATCTTCTTTACAAACCTCATCATCCCTTTCATCTCTCCTTCTTTTCCTCTCTCCATCATCTTCCCTCTCTTTTTTCTCACTCATCCCTCTCATCTCTCATTTTCCTCCCACTCATCCATCTTTACAAACCTTTCATCCCTCATTATTTTAATTATCTTTTACACTCATCCTTCTTGCTGATGTTAAATAAAAATCAACATATTTATCAGTTCAATATGATTTTATGTAAATTATGGTTTTAAAGAACAGAAGGAAGTTTTGCCTCTGCAGAGGAAATAAAAAGTAACTCCTCATTAAGCAGCAGCTCTTAACGAGTTGCGTTTTGCATCTTTCTGTATTCAAATTGTCCTGAATAAAAACACCTGTGAACAGCTAAAGTTCAGTAAAATAACTACAATAATAATAATTTCGAGCAGTTCCTTGTAGGATCAGACTCCCAACTGTTCAATAAAAGAAGACCTGATCCGTCTTTGGTGGCATTTTCAGCCTCTGTGTGGCTGTTTATGATTTGTCCCGTTCAGCAGTTTTAAAACTCAACCTTTAATCGCTGCAAACCGTTTCCTTCCTGTCCATATTTACTTCTATCTGCAGCCTGATCTGAATATTTTATGACTGATGGAGACGTATAGAAGTTCACAGCTCGTCTTTAAGCTTCTCTTCTCTGTTTCATCCTCTCATATTTGCTGGGAGTTCTTACAATCACAAACACTGATATTTCTGCAGCCTCTCTGAAGGTCATACAAGAGGAAAAGTCCCAGAAAGCCTGAGGAAGTGTTGGTTCAAATATCAAAGTTTGCATGCTGACCTTGTTTCTGTTGCTAACTAACAACCAGGAGTCCTGGTGAAGCCAGAGATCAGCAAACAGCCGCTCACCTTGAAGAGCCATCAGGGTCAGAGGCAGCAGCAGCAGCATCCCGGCTCCGTTCAGGCACCAAACACACACGACACACACTCTGCGCCCGGAAGAGGAGGACGGAGCTGCTGGGACTCTGGGTGTGGTCTGCCCTCCTCTTCCTCTCCTCCTGATGAAGAGGGGAGCCGCCGAGGGAGGGGCTGAGGACCTGATGGAGGACGGCCGGTCCAAACCAATCAAGAGTTCAGAGTCGGGCTCTGGAGACGTTTCAGCTGCTTTTACTCTCACATTTCTCTGCTTCCTCCGCAGAAGAATCTGGTAATCTCCTCCAGAACCCCGATGGGTCAAAGGGCAGCAGACGGGCTGATCCGGAGCGGCTCTGGAGCGTTTATTCCCTCAGAGCGACGGGCGGAAACTGACGGAGGGATGCTGGGCTCCGGGACGGGGGAGGAGGAGAAACATAGCAGCAGAGAGGAGGAGGAGGGGGAGCCATAGAGGTGTTGCTATGGTAACGGATTTCCCTGTGATGTTTCCGTATCCTCCGATGGTTCCACATGCCGCAGAGGAGAAGATGCAGAAACAGGCGCAGGAGGCAGTTAAAGCGTCATAATTAACGGCTCCAAGTTCAACAGATGTGAACACGATTTTAAGAAACAAACACATAAAACACAGAGAAGATCTCAGAGTTCAGGCCCCCCCCCCCCGACCCGGGGACGGATGGGAGCCCATGGGGCCATGGGGCCCATGGGGGTCTGGAGGTGCCAGGGAGGGAGGAATGATTTCAAGTCACTTTAATGTCTGATTATAGACGGAGAAACAGCGCCCCCGCCTGTTCAGAAAGGTGTACATAATGTTAAAGTTCCTGTTCCTCAATGGAATATATAGTAGTCAGTCCCAGTGACTGTCACTCACGGTTTAGCCAATGTGCTTCCTGGGTAAATGAATGAGAAACACGACCCCCCTTATTTAGGTTCTGTGTCTTTTGAGTCTCCATGTTGTCCTGTCTACACCTTGATTTTTCCCAGGTGTTTCTCATTCTGTGATTACTCTGTATTTAATGCCACCTTTCTTTCTTTCTTTCTGTCGGGTTCTTGTTGAAGTTGTCATATTTGTCTAGTCATCTGTTCTGGCTGTGTTACGACTGGCTCAAGGTCATAACAAAAACAGGAGACCATGCAGGGGTTAAAGTGTAGAAAAATGATTTATTAACAAAAACAATGGATTGTGTATATCAGTATCAGTGGTGTAATGCAAATGCTTGGATGTGTTGTATGAGTGCATATGGAAGTCTTGAAGTGCAAAAACAAAGACAAACGCAAATGTGCAAAAAGGAGGGGAGCTGAGGCCTGGCAACAAACACCACCAGCGTCGAGCGGCAGAGTGGAGCCATAGGCGACCCAGAAGATGGAGACAGTCCAGGTTCAAATACTCTGGGCTCCAATCAACCTGATCAGCAGCATCTGTAGAGGGGAGGAGCACAAAGACAGACAACACACCTGCAGCCCAGCCTACAAGGCCCAGGGCCGTAACAGGCTGTCTACTTGCCTTGTCTATAATAATTCCAGTTGCTACCAGTTGATGAGTCTTAGCCTTCCACTCTCCATGCTGCCAGGTTTTTGGACCTTGTATTTTTGGATCAGTAAAACATCTTTTCATTCCAACCAGGATCCTCAGCATCTGCCTCACTACACCACGACACTGATGGTGTTGATGTGGCAACACTAGGTTAGGAGTCTGGTACTCTGCTCCTCACAGCAGGGTAACCAGAAGTGGTCAACAACGCCACCTTGGGAATTACACCCAAGGAAATACACTTGTAGGTAGGCTCGAGGTTCGTGGCCAGAGAGAACAGACTTTTCCAAATGAAATGAATTACATTTATTTTTCAGAGTAAAACAGGTCAATCACATCATTAAAAAAAACACAATAGGAAGGGGGTGTACAGACTGAGGCCTACCAGCAGGGGGAGGGCAGTCCAAATGGAAACTGGATCCTAAAATGTATAAATCTAAACTAAATCACCCCAAACGCTTGTGAACAGGCATTCAATCGTGAAGAAATCCCAACACCGGCCACTCGCACGACACACAGTTCCAGTCTCCCTGGAAGCCCCTCCCACTACTGTCAGCTCTCAGCCTGGAGACAAAGGGTGGGGTTAAACAAGCAACACAATTAGGAAAAAAAAAAACAAATACTACGATTTAAACAACTAAAATAAGGTTACCTCCGACATGATCCATTAAATCATCAATACTTTAATAAGATAGTTTAAAAGAATCCCAAACGGCTACCTGACGCCGGGTTGGAGGACGCAGAACAAAAGAATACTCCAAAACCAAAACCAATTTAAACCTAAGAAAATTAAACAAATAGTTAAAAAAATAGAAAAATATCAACTGCTGAACCAAGAAATCAAAACAAACCAAGGAAAACAAAATGAAACAAAATAAAGCATATGAAACAAAACAGCAGGGTCTCCAGAGAGCTGCAGCAGCGTCAGAGCAGAGCCAGATGACTTCACCTGACCCCAGAGAATCCCTTTTCAGCCCCTGGCCAGAGGATCAGCTTTCCCATATGTTCAGTTTTAGATGAAAACTGCACTGGGGAGGATAGATTACAGCCACACCCATGTACCAAGCAGGAGACAGTCCATGGTTTTGATTTTAGAGCTCAAGACCTACATGTTTTCCAAGTGACGTTCCCAATAAGAATGTGACCAAACGCCAGCATCTGCAACCAGGTGAGTCTCTCCCTTTATACTCTCCAGCAATCATGAGGTGATTAGTGGCCAGGTGTTCTGAATATTAGGGCAAGCTTCTTCCTGCTACATTGACAAAAACTTGGGACAAAATTCAATTGAGTTGGAAAATATATAAAATGATTTTTAATTCAATTTATTGATACTTTTACATTTATTTGAAAACTTATAATTAATTGTCATAAAATATTATCTTATTCATCCATCCATCTTCTCTGGGGTCAGGTCTCTTTCCCTCGTCGGCGGCCATGATACAAATATTAACTTGTAGGTCATGAACTAAAGATCTAAACATTATAGCTCTTTTTCTATAGAAAAAAAGAGGGAAGTCAGGAGGCCCAGACTTCCCTCCCCAGCCACGTCTTCCAGCTCCTCCAGGAACTCCAAGGCGTTTCCAGGCCAGCCGAGAGACATCGTCCCTCCAGGTGTCCTGGTCTCCCCTCCTCCTGGTGGGACCTGAACTCCTCACCATGAGGCTCCATCCTGACCAGATGCCTGAGCCTCAACTGGCTCCTCTCGATGTGGAGGAGCAGCGGCTCGACTCTGAGTCCCTCCCGGATGACCGAGCTTCTCTCTCTAAGGGCCCAGCCACCCTGAGGAGGAAACCCATTTCGGCCGCTTGTATCCGTGATCTGGTTCTTTCGGTCATGACCCAAAGCTCATGACCATAGATGAGGGTGGGAACGTAGATCGACCGGTAAATCGAGAGCTTCGCCTTTTGACTCAGCTTCTCTTCACCACGACGGACCGGTACAGCGCCGCTTCACGGCAGACGCCGCCCCAATCCGCCTGTCCATCTCCCTTCTTCCCTCATTCACGATCCCCAGATACTTAAACTCCTCCATTGAGGCAGGACGACCCCCCTGACCCGGAGAAGGACCTCTACCCTTTTCCGGCTCAAGGGTTATGCGATATTTATTTATCCACTGATGTGTTTTACACAACTATAATAAATTAATAAAATGATTACAGCACTACTTTAGGCAACTAGAACAGTTATTTTAATAAAACAGCCAATGAAAAGTAAGCAGAGAACAAAGAAAACTAAAATCACACTAAATATTAAGCTATAATTTGTAGCTAAATAGTTTACCAATATAAATGTATTTAATGACTACATTAATTAATATAATGAGCATTAACAGGAATGAGAAGGTCTGTATTAACAGATGTATATTAAAATATGTTCTTAATGTATTTGTTTCTTCCTCTGTGTTTGGTCCTCCAGCTCCGCCTCTCTTTCTTCTTCTCTTGTTCTGGGTCCTCCAGGACTATCATTAATATCTAGTTATTCATTTCCTCTTTGTTCCTTTGGGGAGAAGCAAGTTTAATAATCCACTGTAATCCTTTTATCTATATTGTTATATTAATATTGTTGTTATGACACTTTATAACACCTGATATATACTAACACTATTACTGGAGCACATGCTATGTGCTAATGCTAATGTCTCCTGACTGTGGGGTTGAATAAACAGAGACCGCCTCCAGGCCTGATGTCTGGTGGTTTGTCCAATCACAGCGCAGAATCCAGCAGACTATAAGGAAACTTTCTAGAAAATAAACATTTAATTATGTAAATGATTAGCCAAATATTTAGCTTCAGACTAATCTTTTAGCTCAGCTAAACGTCTACTTAGCATGCTAGATATTTGTAGATCAGCTACATTTTGATCATTTAACATGTTTAGTTAGAATATCTGCTGTGAATGAGCAGCATGTTTACCAGGTTTCTGCTGTTAGCATCATTAGCGTCATTAGCATCATTAGCGTCATTAGCATCATTAGCACCGTTAGCATCGTTAGTGTCATTAGCATCGTTAGCGTCATTAGCATCGTTAACGTCATGAGCATCATTAGCGTCATTAGCATCATTAGCATCGTTAGCGTCATCAGCGTCATTAGCATCATTAGCATCGTTAGCGTCATTAGCATCATTAGCATTGTTAGCGTCATTAGCATCATTAGCATCTTTAGCGTCATTAGGATAATTAGCACCATTAGCGTCGGTAGCGTCATTAGCGTCGTTAGCATCGTTAGCATCATTAGCCTGCTTGGGTTTGATGCGTCTCCGTTTCGTGTCTCTGTCCTCAGCTGGCCTCCTGTCCCATCAGGTCCAGCCTCTACATGGACTTCCTGTCCAGGAGGCGGCGGGTCGGCGCTGGGCCCCCGGGGGGCCTGGGGGACCTGGGGGGCCGGGGGGCCTGGTTCTGGTCCTGGTCCTGGTTCTGGTCCTGGTTCTGGTCCTGGTTCTGGTTTTGGTCCTGGTTTTGGTCCTGGTCCTGGTCCTGGTCCTGGTTCTGGTTCTGGTCCTGGTCCTGGTCCTGGTTCTGGCCCTGGTCCTGGTTTTGGTCCTGGTCCTGGTTCTGGTCCTGGTCCTGGTCCTGGTTCTGGACCTGGTCCTGGTCCTGGTCCTGGTTCTGGTCCTGGTTCTGGTCCAGGTTCTGGTTCTGGTCCTGGTTTTGGTCCTGGTTCTGGTCCTGGTCCTGGTCCTGGTTCTGGTTCTGGTCCTGGTCCTGGTTCTGGTCCTGGTCCTGGTCCTGGTTCTGGTTCTGGTCCTGGTCCTGGTCCTGGTTCTGGTCCTGGTCCTGGTTTTGGTCCTGGTCCTGGTCCTGGTCCTGGTCCTGGTTCTGGTCCTGGTCCTGGTTCTGGTCCTGGTCCTGGTCCTGGTCCTGGTTCTGGTCCTGGTTCTGGTTCTGGTCCAGGTTCTGGTTCTGGTCCTGGTCCTGGTCCTGGTCCTGGTCCTGGTTCTGGTCCTGGTCCTGGTTCTGGTCCTGGTCCTGGTTCTGGTCCTGGTTCTGGTCCAGGTTCTGGTTCTGGTCCTGGTTTTGGTCCTGGTTCTGGTCCTGGTTCTGGTCCTGGTTCTGGTCCTGGTTCTGGTTCTGGTCCTGGTTCTGGTCCTGGTCCTGGTTCTGGTCCTGGTCCTGGTTCTGGTTCTGGTTCTGGTCCTGGTCCTGGTTCTGGTCCTGGTCCTGGTCCTGGTCCAGGTTCTGGTCCTGGTCCAGGTTCTGGTTCTGGTCCTGGTCCTGGTCCTGGTTCTGGTCCTGGTCCTGGTCCTGGTCCTGGTTCTGGTCCTGGTCCTGGTCCAGTTTCTGGTTCTGGTCCGACTTCTCCTTCCTCCAGGCCGGATCTCCCAGCATGCATCACTGCGGCGAACCCGGCCGGCTGCTGATGCTCGGCTCCGCCCACCGTCACCCGGTTGACCTTTGACCTGCCGGAGTCACTGACCCGATCTGGACCTTTGACCTTTGACCCAGAAGCTCCTCCAGAGGGAGGAGCTTCTGGGTCAAAGGTCAACACGGAAACTGACAGAGATCAAATATTATGAAAATGTTTAATTTAATGTTCACGATGATTAAAAATATGATATTTATCAAATGAATGGGAGCAGATTTACTCTTCCTGCCAGTTTCCACGTTTTGTTTCCTGATCCTATAGGAGTTATTTTAAAATAACATTCATATCATAAAAATAAAAACACTCATCTGAGATAATCTCACTTCAGTCTGACTGGAAAACAGGTCAAAAGTTAGAAACATGTTTTTATCATATTTTATAGCAAAATGTGAAATATTAACTGGAAATAAAACGTGTAATGTAAGATATTTCTTAAATATCAGAAATTAATATTGTTAGGTATTTTCTTATACCTACAATAAAAAGAGAACCACAGACAACGTATATGAGTTTTTAGTCAAACTTCTGCAGAAGGAGACGACACAATGAACTGCTTCTCCAAGCCGCTCACCATGTGTTCTGTCCCCTTCAGTTTGTTTGTCTCTTTTATTAGCAGGCAAGATAAGGTGTGAACAGGACTGGGGGGTGAAACCCACATCCTACCTTCGCAGTAGGATGTAAATTCCGACAGAGTAGGATGTGGATTCAAACAGACAGAGGGAGACCCAGATACTCAATTAACACATAGACATGTTTTACAGCTCAGGACTATCCCAGGAAGATCTAAGTCACCATCTGTAAACACATGCTTGATTAAGGAAGATTTAATTGTCTCCACAGTTTCAACAAATTTGAACATTAAACTTCTAAATAACAAAACTAGTAAAATTACAAATGTAAGAATGATAACAAACATAATTTTTCTAACATTTCCCTCCTGTTTACCATTCTTACATAAAAGTTACTCAACATCTAAGACAATGAGAAAGAATATCTAGAACTACTGAATTATAAATGAGACAGTAGGACAACAAATGCAATTTTTTCATCACAAACACCACTTGTTTTCACATTTTCAGTGTAGGATTCATAAAGCATTTGATTTAATCTGTTTCTTAGTTACAGGACATCGTCACACATCCCTTTTTCCAGTTCATCTTCATCTTTGTGAAGAGACATGTAATCTTCATCGGTATCAGTTATTACCCTGATCATCTGATAGTTGATCATGGCAGTGTTAAATGTCTTTAGCATCATGCTACGGAGGCATGGAATGATGCAAGATGTAAACAGGCAAAAAGAATTAACAGTCAGAATCGGTGTTGCAATCTTCAACAGTAAAGTCCACCATGAGCCGGACGTAAGCCAAGAAAGAAAGTCAAAAGAATGTGATCCTTTCGTTCCACTTTCCACATAATGTTTAAGTTCCTCCAGGTCATGTAGAGCGTCTGAAATAGTTCCACCAGTTCCTGTTTCATCAGGAACGAATGTACAGCACGCTGGGCCAATGATTTTACAAACTCCACCCTGAGAGGCTGTGAGCAGGTCCAGCACAACACGATTTTTGCAAACCATGTTTCTCAGTTCAGTCAGCTCTCTCATGGTGCCGTTTGCCAGCTGGTGTGTGCTGCTGATGAGTCGCAATAATCCATATCTGCTGATTTCAACGTGGTTCTGAACCTCACCTACTCCAACCCATGGAAACAGGCCTTGCTAAACTTTTCTCCCCTGCTCCAAATCTTGAATTCCCACGGAACTCCAGTATTTATGGTGAGGCCTCTCCAGCGTTTGACCTCTGGCATAACTGCACGCTTGGAGCGGGCAGCTATGACGTGTTGTCCTTTCCTGATGAATGCAATCGGGCTGATTAGGGGGACCAAAGCACAGAGTCCTCCCCAATATCGTGGTAAGACCATGTAAGCTCCATCTCCACAAAGGAAGTACCAGTCTGCCAACACCCGTGACCCATAGTCTCCTGGCACTATGGCACTGCACAGCGTTGTCTCCTGTCGTCCTCTCGTTTGCTGTGTGATGTTAAAACTCCTCTCCTGAAGCAAGTTGTCACAGCCTGGATTGTCCTTCCAGACTTTGCAGCTGGCGGTCGACCTCTGACCCCTGCAGGCAATGCAGTTGATGTAATCCCGTGTCGTTTCGCAGTAGGTGTAAACTTTGTTACACAAATTCCAAGGTAGCATTCCAAGTGAAATGTGTCCATTGTTGAAAACACAGCTCCTCAGAGACCCGGGTTTAGCTCCTGCTAAAGAAATGGTCTCTGGTATTTTCCATGCGGTTTGTGGAAACGGTGAAAACGGAAGAACGTCAGCATTAAAGGAACAGTTCATAGATCCAAAAAGTCCTTTCGCAGCATCTCCTCTCCTCAGTGGAACAGAATAGTCCTTTTTGCACCATTTGCATCCTTTTGGCGGTAGCACATTGTCTCGTGGTTGTGTACTCAGGCCGTAGAGACACATCTGTTTGTCATCAGTGATGGTCCTGCATGCAGACCTGTGTTATGTGTGGCAATTGGCAGCTGCGCACACACGTAGCGGTTCAGCTCGTTCTCCTCGTGAGCAGTCCTGTTCATCAACTGCCACCAGAGGTTGGTACTATAGTCATGTGGGCGAGGGGTGACGTCACTTCCTCCTCCAAACATCAGACATGCTGCAGTCACATCGCAGTAGAAGATCCATCTGGATGGAGTCTCCATTGCTGCTTGGCGCACAGAGATGTCAAAATCCCCAAACTAAACAGTGAGAATGCGATGGGTTTCTTCACTGGCGTTGAGACGAACTGCCCTATTGGTCAGGAACCCCTGTGGAGCCAGCCTTCCTCTCACTTGGGATTAGGGATCCAACACTCTCTGAAGCTTGCAGTGACTGAGATGTATCCAGCTGGGTCTTTCAGCAATCTTTACTGCTGTTGGTGTGGTCATCAGCACTTGGAGGGTCCTTCCCAGTGTGGGCTGGCCCAGTTCTTTCTTTTGATGACCTTTATGTAGACCCAATCTCCTGGCTGGATGGGGGTGGTTTCCTGTAGAGCAGGACAATCAGACGGCAGTAAATTTGCATTTAACACCTCTTTCTGTTTCAGGATCCTTATCATATAATCTGCCAAAGTTTGCTCCTCATCTGCCTTCTGTAAATCTGAAGAAAATATAGGTAATCTATATGATCTTCCATGAATTATTTCAAATGGTGTTAACCCTTCCTGTGTGGGTGTGATTCTCATATACAGTTTTACCAAATCTAAGCACTCTGGCCATGGCTTGCCAGTAGTTTCCATGCATTTCCTCAATCTGTTTTTCACAGTACCATTTGTTCTTTCGACCAGCCCTGCACTCTGTGGGTGGTAAGCACAGTGATTCTTTAAAGTCATTCCTAAGTGAGTGGCCATGTTTTGTACTACCTGGTTTACAAAATGTGGCCCATTGTCACTATAAATAGTCTGTGGGATGCCATGTGTTGGAATAATAGTTTTACATATAGCTTTAGCTACTGTCAAAGCATCTGCATGCTTTGCTGGAACTATTTCAACACACTTTGAAAAAGCATCAATCATAACCAAACAATATTTATGTGGCCCACTTTGTGTGAGTTCAATAAAGTCCATGTGCATTGTTTGAAATGGATAAGAGGGTTTTGGGAAACGTCCTCTTTTTGGTCTAATGTTTCCTTGAGGATTGTTTTTGACACAAACTGGACATGCATCACAAAAATTTTTTAAGTAAGGTTTTAATCCATATGTGGTAAACTGCTGTTGTATCATCCATATGTGGTGTTGTCATCCATATATGGTAAAATGCTGTTATCCCTCCTGTTGACACATGAGAATTTCCATGTGTCAAAATTGCTGCTACTCTAAATAGAGATTTTGGAAGGACCGGCTTACTATTTACAGAAAAAAATTTCTCTTCATTCAGTGTCGCCCCTTTAGCTATCCACATTTGTTTTTCTGCTTTTGGGGCATTATCTTGCATGTCTTTTAACACGGCTTTGTCTATTACTTGAGGATCGTCAGTCTGTATTGAAAAATTTTCTCCTCCATGCTTCCCTGCTGCAACTTCTTTTGCTATTTTATCAGCTAATCTATTGCCATTTGAAACCTCATCCTTTCCTGTGGTGTGCGCTGCACACTTACAAACTGCTAGTTTAGCTGGTAAATGTATGACCTGCAAAAGATTTTTAAGCAAGGATGCATTGGTGACCGATTTCCCTGTAGATGTTATCAAATTCATCAAAGTGTAACTCTTTCTAAATAACAATGACCATCCTGAAATTAAACTGAAATCTCAAATTCTCTAACTCCCTATTCCTTTATCATTTTAACCATCATCAAATAATGAACCTAGATTCAAGTTTAAACTTTAGTCTAGAAAATATTGCTTTAATTCACAGTCATTAGTTTGGAGTAACTAATTACATCCACTAGGGTGGCTTAAGATATCAAAATTTGCCATTAACTGTGCATTTCCGGACCAACTGACAATGTAATTTATTTATTTTTATTTTTAAATTATTAATAATTTGATCAGTTACTCTGTTCCTGAGTACAGTTTGTCTAATTTTTCCTAATCACACCTATATAAAAGAATTGCAAACAGAATCATAAACAGATTTGCAGTCAGTTAAAATTTTATCACAGTCTGTCCTTATTTTTCTTTGTCGCTTCTTGTTAATCATATTTTCGTTGGTGTGATTTAGTGGCCTAAGTCTGCTAGTACTTTACTGAAGGTTTAGTGATCGTAGTTTTCCTTTCAAGGTTTCCTAACCTAGGGCTTGTGGACCCTGAGAGGATCACTGGTCCTTCTGTTAAGGACTGAGTTAATGAATACAAAGTGGAAGATTGTTTCTAACATTGTACCTAAAAGCCTTCAATATGTTCTTTTCTAGCTAGATACTTTCTACATGCATTATGGAATAGTAAGCAAGCATGTCTTCATTGCAGTAGCAGTGTGTGTAGGTGTAACTTATCTTGCATGTCTCCTTTCCCTCCTCTTGCTTCCCCCTCCTGCTGCTGGCGTCGCTACAGCTGGTCCTCCCTCCGTCTCTCCTCCAGCTTCCTGTCAGTCCAACTTGCTGGTGTTGGATTTTTTGCGTTGCCCAGAGCGTCCCTTAGCGAATGTCCAGGTTGTCCACCAATGAAACGACCATCAGTTTGGTTTTCTGTCTTTGTCTCTGAAGAATATTATCTTTTCCTTTCTCTACGCTAATTCCAAAAAATGAACCAGCGGCTATAAGAGTTCAGTTGCATCCACACACAGGGGTATAGTTTCAGTCCAAATGTCCAGCGACTCCATACAGTAGTTCTGCTGCATGGTAGTTCCCAGGTGTCCAGGAATCAGGACCAGCAGACACTTCAGTGTGTTCCGTGCTCAGATGGTGGAAATCCTCTGTCATTTTTGTCTTTTTTATCACTGTCATTGGCTGGTGATGAGGGAGGGACGTCATCTGGTCCACCACAGGACAGGTCTGAGTTGAGGTCAGAGGTCGGACCCACCGCAGCAAGGCTCAGACAGAGGAAAAGGAGAGAAGCACATAGGAGTATGATTAGAGGTTGTCTTTCTTTCTGTGTTTTTTTTCATAAATATTTATATATCTTTTTCTCTCTTGTGATCCTATAGTTTTTAGCCACACATTGCCCAACATTTTAAAATGTCATAAATTACCTTATTCAAACCCATAGTTAACATGAATCATGTTAGAGCCTATAGTCCCTTTAATCCTTTACCATATTAAATTTTAAAGTATAACACCTAAGTTTATATTAACTTCCTCTGAGTCACATCTCACCAGAGAACAATGAATTTCTCTAAACTTGTTGATCTCAGTACTGAAATCTGTGGAGTCAGCGGGCAGCCCTCCTCTCAAGGCCTAAGAGAGTTACGAGGCTGGATAATGTCCAGGTCGGTACCTTACTCTGACCGCTGACCCCTCCAGATAGACAGTCAAAAGATCATGGCACCAAGTTGGTGTTGTAGTCTAATTATGACACAATACATTAAACATTGTTCTCTGAGGAGAAGGTTTTATTTTTATTTAGTTTTAGCTTTTGACTTGTCCTCCTCTAGGAAAGTCATAATTCCATTTTGAGCATGCATAAAGGTTCCCATATTTTATTTTCTTTCCAGTGTGAGTCACATGTGTGGTTTACACCTTTTACGTTAGTTTTTATAATTGTTTTGTATGCTCCTGTGTCGCAGAAAATTCACTTCTTCTCCCCAAACCAGTAGTATAACATGAGGTTTTCCTTTTAATGTATTTAATAGATCCCAAGCTGCACCAATGTCCACCATTTTATCAATTTGACCTATTTGTTGGGGTTTGCTAGGATCTATTCATGCTGAGGTATTTGACCTTGGTTGTTTCCTTCTTCCACCACCCCTTCTGTTATCCCATCTATTGTTTTTACATTCTCTATTCCAGTGATCAAGATCACCACAGTTCCAGCAACCTTCTGGATCTTTTGAAGGATTATTTGTTGTCCCATTAGGGGTCTCCATCCCCTCTGATTTCCTCTGCCTCTGCCTCTTCCTCGTTCCGTACGGAGGTTTTGGAAAAAGGCAGAAGTTTCTAATTCTTCAAAATCATCTATTTGAAAAACAATACAAGCAGAAATGCTTGACTGACTGACTGCTGGGACAGGGGTAGACGGAACGGCAGCAGCGGCTGGGGGAGGAGCAGCTGCAGGAGCCTGTGCTCCCTGCAACGTTAAGGCCTTTTCTCTGCCTGCATTGAGTTCATTATCATGATCTTAAAACAAACAAGTTTTTAAAGTGCTGCTTCTTTTTCCCATTTTGACATGTATGTCATGCTTCCAAAACGTCTAGACAGTGTAATTTTCATCCCTTCCGAGATCCTCAGCGAGTGAGGAATCACAACAATTCCTATTTCCCATTATTTAAGTACTGCAATTAGCTTATAATGGCTTGGTATTTTGTGCTTTTCCTTCACAGAGAGTGCTCTAAGTGAGCGCTTAGTGTCCCCTGAAGAACAGTCTTCTAGGCCAGACTAGTTCTGGTCCGGTTCTTCACTTTGGATCCTAATTCCGAGGGCAGAAAGTTTTACTCTCAATGAATTGAGCACCATTCACACTTGCGCGCACACACACACAAAAAAATATTCCTGGCCAACTCGAGGATCTTCCCGTATGGGGCACCTCATTCAAAGGGGGACTCTAAATTACCCCCTTTCCCTTTTCCTGTCTACTCGAGGATCCCTTTAACCCTAGGTTTTGTACTTTATGAAGATGGTCCGAGTTCTAAATAGATTAGAATTTTTTCTGACTAGTTTTTATGGTCAGGCTTAATAGGGTCAAAGAGATTTCCTCATTCGTACAAGGACAGAATTTTAGTCGACCGCCGTTGTTCTGTCAGATAGTCATACCCGTCAGCGTACATGTGAAGTCCAACCGCTGGGATATCATGTCAACATAAGCAAGTCATGATGAAATATATATCATGGAAGTAGTTATGAAATAACATGATAACTTGATCCATCTCTGAGCCAAGCGCACGACCATCTGACAACATATGCTGATCCGACAGAACACCGTCGACTAGGGACTCCAACCCGAATAGCGCTTTTTCCACTCACGTTTCTGTTGGTTCTTTTTGTCTGTTCGGGTCTCGTCAATCCGTCGTTGGCAGACAAAGTCGGACCTATAGGACGCTGGCCTGGCAAGAATTCACTTCCCGGGTCTTTGTTTCCAGGTCCTTTAGACTCTGGCCGTGCACGGTTTCAGCGCGTCGTTCTTCATCTGTCAACGATCGGGTATTTCGAGATCCCGGGTTTCGGCACCAGCTGTTAGGTATTTTCTTATACCTACAATAAAAAAGAGAACCACAGACAACGTATATGAGTTTTTAGTCAAACTTCTGCAGAAGGAGAAGACACAATGAACTGCTTCTCCAAGCCGCTCACCATGTGTTCTGTCCCCTTCTGTTTGTTTGTCTCTTTTATTAGCAGGCAAGATAAGGTGTGAACAGGACTGGGGGGGTGAAACCCACATCCTACCTTCGCAGTAGGATGTAAATTCCGACAGAGTAGGATGTGGATTCAAACAGACAGAGGGGAGACACAGATACTCAATTAACACATAGACACGTTTTACAGCTCAGGACTATCCCAGGAAGATCTAAGTCACCATCTGTAAACACATGCTTGATTAAGGAAGATTTAATTGTCTCCACAGTTTCAACAAATTTGAACATTAAACTTCTAAATAACAAAACTAGTAAAATTACAAATGTAAGAATGATAACAAACATAATTTTTCTAACAAATATTGCCCATTTGTTTCTGTTTTTATGGTTCCACAGAAAACTGCAGGTGCATCATGGGAAACGTAGTTGCTTGATGTAAAGTGAATAAATATTTCTTCTGCTCTTCATTTTACTTTATTTTGTTTCTGTGATCAGATCGAGAACTTTGAGGAAACTACGGTGGCTGACAGGCGCCAACGCGCAGCAACAGAGAAAACATAGAAACAAAAAAAGAGACGCAAACCAAAAAGAAACAAAAAAACAAAACCAAAACTACAGCCACAAATGAAATGCAGCAAAAACAGAAAAGATGCAAACAAAAAGTGCTGAAAACGGAAGTGCTCCAGACCACCAGGGGGAGTCGAACAAAAAACATCTGTGTCCAAATTTAAAGCGCGTTCAGAAAAGCAGCAATGGCGGCAAAATTATTTTACACTTAAAATTACACAAAAGGATTTTTTATATCGTTTTTAGGCCAGAATGTAGATGAATAGATCTGAAATATCGGCTCAGTTCAAGACTAAATCACTTAATTGCAATATTGCTGCAACGTTTTCGGAGATGTCAGCTCCTGTCGGCCACCGTAATGCAGACCATAAATTTGGACACAGATGTTTTTTGTTCGACTCCCCCTAGTGGTCTGGAGCACTTCCGTTTTCAGCACTTTTTGTTTGCATCTTTTCTGTTTTTGCTGCATTTCATTTGTTTTTTGTTTGCATTTTATTATTTGTTTGCATGTTTTCTATGTTGCTGCACATTTGCTTTGAAATTATTCATTAACATGTTTTTAATTAAACTGAATACTTTTAAATTATTAATTAACATGTTTTTAATTAAACTGAATAGTTTTAAATTATTAATTAACATGTTTTTAATTAAACTGAATAGTTTTAAATTATTAATTAACATGTTTTTAATTAAACTTAATTGTTTTAAGTTATTCTTTAACATGTTTTTAATTAAACTGAATACTTTTAAATTATTAATTAACATGTTTTTAATTAAACTTAATTGTTTTAAGTTATTCTTTAACATGTTTTTAATTAAACTGAATACTTTTAAATTATTAATTAACATGTTTTTAATTAAACTTAATTGTTTTAAGTTATTCTTTAACATGTTTTTAATTAAACTGAATACTTTTAAATTATTAATTAACATGTTTTTAATTAAACTTAATTGTTTTAAGTTATTCTTTAACATGTTTTTAATTAAACTGAATACTTTTAAATTATTAATTAACATGTTTTTAATTAAACTGAATAGTTTTAAATTATTAATTAACATGTTTTTAATTAAACTTAATTGTTTTAAGTTATTCTTTAACATGTTTTTAATTAAACTGAATACTTTTAAATTATTAATTAACATGTTTTTAATTAAACTTAATTGTTTTAAGTTATTCTTTAACATGTTTTTAATTAAACTGAATACTTTTAAATTATTAATTAACATGTTTTTAATTAAACTTAATTGTTTTAAGTTATTCTTTAACATGTTTTTAATTAAACTGAATACTTTTAAATTATTAATTAACATGTTTTTAATTAAACTTAATTGTTTTAAGTTATTCTTTAACATGTTTTTAATTAAACTGAATACTTTTAAATTATTAATTAACATGTTTTTAATTAAACTGAATAGTTTTAAATTATTAATTAACATTTTTTTAATTAAACTGAATAGTTTTAAATTATTCATTAACATGTTTTTAATTAAACTGAATACTTTTAAATTATTAATTAACATGTTTTTAATTAAACTGACTAGTTTTAAATTATTCATTAACATGTTTTTAATTAAACTGAATAGTTTTAAATTATTAATTAACATGTTTTTAATTAAACTGAATAGTTTTAAATTATTCATTAACATGTTTTTAATTAAACTGAATAGTTTTAAATTATTAATTAACATGTTTTAAATTAAACTGAATAGTTTTAAATTATTCATTAACATGTTTTTAATTAAACTGAATAGTTTTAAATTATTAATTAACATGTTTTTAATTAAACTGAATAGTTTTAAATTATTCATTAACATGTTTTTAATTAAACTGAATAGTTTTAAATTATTAATTAACATGTTTTTAATTAAACTGAATAGTTTTTAAATTATTAATTAACATGTTTTTAATTAAACTTAATTGTTTTAAGTTATTCTTTAACATGTTTTTTTTTTATCACATTTTGAAATATTTCGTTTGAAGCTCCTCCCAGAACCTGATCTGGCTCCTAAACCCAGCTGGAAAAATCCAGTTTCTTTCTCTGGATTGTGCAGATTTGCATGTTGCTGCCATGACCGAAAGTAGAGCAGATGGAGTTTCCCAGCAGGTCAAAGGTCGTCTCAGTTAGAGCAGCTCCTCCTGCAGTTTGGTCGTTTCCATCATGTGGAATAAATCAGAAGAAATGCTGGTCCTTCTTTCTGGCTTCCCTGGAATCAGCGACGAGCGTCTGAAGCCAGGAGGTTCTGCTGCCCGCAGCACCTCATGTCCTGAAACAAACCGGACCGCAGCAGAACCGCCTGCTGGTCCAACTACTCAGAAAACCTTAAACATCCGGAACCCTAACGAGGCACCCAGTGGCGCAACTACACATTTTTCAGGTGGATGCGAAAACATATATCGGTAAACAATTAGCAGAAGCTAATGCTAAACCGGTAAACAGTTAGCAGAAGCTAATGCTAAACTGGTAAATGGTTAGCAGAAGCTAATGCTAAACTGGTAAACGGTTAGCAGAAGCTAATGCTAAACCGGTAAACGGTTAGCAGAAGCTAATGCTAAACTGGTAAACGGTTAGCAGAAGCTAATGCTAAACCGGTAAACGGTTAGCAGAAGCTAATGCTAAACTGGTAAACGGTTAGCAGAAGCTAATGCTAAACCGGTAAACGGTTAGCAGAAGCTAATGCTAAACTGGTAAACGGTTAGCAGAAGCTAATGCTAAACCGGTAAAACGGTTAGCAGAAGCTAATGCTAAACTGGTAAACGGTTAGCAGAAGCTAATGCTAAACCGGTAAACGGTTAGCAGAAGCTAATGCTAAACTGGTAAACGGTTAGCAGAAGATAATGCTAAACCGGTAAACGGTTAGCAGAAGCTAATGCTAAACCGGTAAACGGTTAGCAGAAGCTAATGCTAAACCGGTAAACGGTTAGCAGAAGCTAATGCTAAACCGGTAAACAGTTAGCAGAAGCTAATGCTAAACCGGTAAACAGTTAGCAGAAGCTAATGCTAAACCGGTAAACAGTTAGCAGAAGCTAACTGTTAGTTTCCGGTCCTTTGACGGACGCGGACCCTGAATTCGGACACAGCTCTAGTGTTTGTGAATTTCCAAGTATTTATTTTGTCTTGGGAGAAAAACTGGGTTATAAATTCTCTCTATTCTGTTTCTGAAAAGCGGATTTTATAACTTTTCCTAGCAGCATAGTAACAGCTATTCAGCTGGAGCTTCACCGACTGTAGCTGCTTACGTCACTGTCAAGCTGCTTACGTCACTGTCAGGCGCTCCAAGCAGGAACGAACCATTTCATGCAGATCCAGGGGGTTCCGGGCAAAACCGGATGTGTGTCTTCGGTCTGGGAGGGGTAACATTAGATGTTTACTGCTAAAGACAGTCTTTGAAAATACAATATGATTAATTTTGTATTGTTTTTTATTTTAGCTCCGTGCTAACGACTTACTGATGGCTAAGTGTCAAATAAACACAACTCAGTTCAATTAAACCAACAATGCTAAACATCTAGTCATTTCCAGAGCAGTAAATGAAAGTGCACTGTAAAAAAGTCAGTAAATTTACAGTTAAAAGTGGTAAAATACCAACAGCTTCTGACTGTAAAATCCAAAACATTTTGTTACCGTAGAAAATACATGGAATTACAGTATATACAGTATATATATTTAGTATATATTTCCCCAACTGTGGCTAAAGCTGCTGCTAGCTGCTTTACTCTCTGATCGGAGGCTGTTTATTTTATACAGTCAGAGAATGGTGGATTGACAATGACTGATGAAGGCTAACATGTAAATACTGTTTTATTACAGTTAATACAGAAAGTGAACCTTTTAACGTTACAGCACTGACAGGCAGGGGTGTGTATGTTTCCTAACTGTGGCTAAAGCTGCTGCTAGCTGCTTTACTCTCTGATCGGAGGCTGTTTATTTTATACAGTCAGAGAATGGTGGATTGACAATAAGTAATAACGGTTATCTAACACATAAATGCTGTTATTATCCTTACCTGTTATTGTATTCTTAAGATAATGAGTATTTGTGAATTTTTCAGTCAGGTTTCCCGAGGACATTTAAACTGAGGCTGAAAGCGCCAAGTAGGCAGACATTCACAATCGATCTGCTCACAGATCGTTCTCTTTCCTGTTTATTGACCAATAGAGAGCTGGACATAGAAGGCAGCCCACCTCATTAACATAATGCTGCAGCGGGAATACAGCGAGAAAATAATACAGGAATAAATACAGCAATAAATACAGCAAACAGAAAAAGGAGAAACAAAAAAATCTAAGCATATATTTATGCTTTTATTTCTTATCAAAATATATATTTTATTTATATATTTCTACTTTTATTTTTATATTGATTCTTTTATTTATATATTTCTACTTTTATTTTTATATTGATTCTTTCAGTTATATATTTATACTTTTATTTTTATATTGATTATTTTATTTATTATTTTATTAATTATTTTATTGATATATTTATTCTTTTATTTATATATTTCTACTTTTATTTTTATATTTATTCTTTTATTTATATATTATCTACTTTTATTTTTATATTGATTCTTTTTTATATTTCTACTTTTATTTTTATATTGATTCTTTTTTATATTTCTACTTTTATTTTTATATTGATTCTTTTATTTATATTTTTCTTCTTTTATTTTTATTATTTCATTTTTTATTTATATATTTATACTTTATTTTTTATATTGATTATTTTATTAATTATTTTATTCATATATTTATTCTTTTATTTATATATGTCGGATATATATTTATTCTTTTATTTGTATATTTATCATTTTATTAATTATTATGTCAGTTTTGGTCCTCCATACTAGAGCTGCGGAAGAAATAAAAGACTAAATATATAAATAATATATTTCTTATCAAAATATGTATTTATGCTTGTATTTCTTATCAAAATATATATAATACACACAACATAACAATAAAAGATAGTAAATATATAAATAAAATAATAATATATTCAATAATAATATATTTCTTATCAAAATATGTATTTATGCTTTTATTTCTTATCAAATATATACACACACAACATCATACTAAAAGACAAATATATAGATAAAAGAATAAATATATAAATAATATATTTCTTATCAAAATATGTATTTATGCTTTTATATCTTATCAAATATATACACACACAACATAATACTAAAAGATAAATATATAGATAAAAGACTAAATATATAAATAATATATTTCTTATCAAATATGTATTTATGCTTTTATTTCTTATCAAATTATATATATACACACAAAACATAACAATAAAAGATAATAAATATAAATAAATAAAATAATAATATATCAATAATAATATATTTCTTATCATACTAAACAACATAATACTAAAAGATAAATATATAGATAAAAGACTAAATATATAAATAATATATTTCTTATCAAAATATGTATTATATGCTTTTATTTCTTATCAAATTATATATATACACAAAAACATAACAATAAAAGATAATAATATATAAATAAAATAAAAAATATATCAATAATAATATATTTCTTATCAAAATATGTATTTATGCTTTTATTTCTTATCAAATATATACACACACAACATAATACTAAAAGATAAATATATAGATAAAAGACTAAATATATAAATAATATATTTCTTATCAAAATATGTATTTATGCTTTTATTTCTATCAAATTATATATATACACACAAAACATAACAATAAAGATAATAAATATATAAATAAAATAATAAATATATCAATAATAATATATTTCTTATCATACATAACAACATAATACTAAAAGATAAATATATAGATAAAAGACTAAATATATAAATAATATATTTCTTATCAAAATATGTATTTATGCTTTTATTTCTTATCAAATTATATATATACACACAAAACATAACAATAAAAGATAATAATATATAAATAAAATAAAAAAATAATCAATAATAATATATTTCTTATCAAAATATGTATTTATGCTTTTATTTCTTATCAAATATATACACACACAACATAATACTAAAAGAAAAATATATATAGATAAAAGAATAAATATATAAATAATATATTTCTTATCAAAATATGTATTTATGCTTTTATTTCTTATCAAATATATACACACACAACATAATACTAAAAGATAAATATATAGATAAAAGACTAAATATATAAATAATATATTTCTTATCAAAATATGTATTTATGCTTTTATTTTCTTATCAAATTATATATACACACACAAACATAACAATAAAAGATAATAAATATATAAATAAAATAATAAATATATCAATAATAATATATTTCTTATCAAAATATGTATTTATGCTTTTATTTCTTATCAAATATATACACACACAACATAATACTAAAAGAAAAATATATAGATAAAAGAATAAATATATAAATAATATATTTCTTATCAAAATATGTATTTATGCTTTAATTACTTATCACATATATACACACACAACATAATAATAAACAGATAAATATCTAAATAAAAGAAGAAAAAAATATATATATATATATAAATATATATACATGATGGCAGTCTTCTCACCTCCTGCCGCCGCAGGAGGTGAGAAGACTGCTGCCACAGTCTTTTCAGTCTCTCCCTCTGTCCCCTCTGTCCGCCGCCTCCTCGTCGCCTCCGCACCGCCTCCGTCCGTCCGTCGCCTCCGTCCCCGCCTCCGTCCGCCGATCGCGTCCGCCGCCTCCGTCCGCCGCCTCCGTCCGCGCCTCCGTCCGCCGCCTCCGTCCGTCGCCTCGTCCGCCGCCTCCGTCCGTCGCCTCGTCCGTCTCCGCGCTCCGTCCGCCGCCTCCGTCCGCCGCCTCCGTCCGCCGCCTCCGTCCGTCGCGCCTCCGTCCGTCGCCTCCGTCCGTCCGCCTCCGTCCGCCGCCTCCGTCCGCCGCCTCCCGTCCGTCCGCCCTCCGTCCGTCGCCTCGTCCGCCGCCTCCGTCCGCCGCCTTCGTCCGCCGCCTCCGTCCGCCGCCTCCGTCCGCCGCCTCCGTCCGTCGCCTCCGTCCGCCGCCTCGTCCGTCGCTGTTCATCTTTGCTTCCTGGATTTTGTGTTTTTGCTGTGGGTCACTATGTCAACCTCATGACAGACAATCCTCAATTTATGACGATCTGTCCAAGTCTTTCTCCATGGGCTCTGGGAACTACTTCTCCACCCGAGCTTCTTCCATCAGCTGCTTCCAGGGTGTCAGTCCACAAAGACCTGATGGTTCTCTATCTTTGGTTTGAGACCATCCCTCCCTTCTGGTGCCTACGAGCTGATTTTAGGGTTGTCCCCAAAACAGGCACAGAAAATCTTGTGGCCACATCTCCGATAAGCCGCATTGACAATGAGTTGGGGACGATGTTCTATCCATTTCCTCCAAAATGGGTTCAAAGTTCTTCCAGAGGTGAAATTTGAAGCGCTGTTTCACAGATGACTCTGCCAGGATCCTCAACACTTTTGGGCCTCTCTGGTTTGACTGGGACTGACTGGTCAGTGTTCAGCTCTGCCCGTCATCACCCAAGAGTCCAAGACATGCAGCCACAGATCAGATGGGAAACCAAAAGGTCTCCCATAGAACTGTGGCCAAGGTGTCCTTGTGCTGTGAGCACACATGGACAGCCTTATGCTTGAACCAGGTGGACATTATGGACAGCCTGTGATAAACACAGAAGTCTCATAATGTACACGACTCAGGTTCAGATCAGGCTGGCCGATCCTCCGACCACAAGCCTCCTGGTCTCCCTGTGATGCCCATGTGAGTGTTGAATCCCCCAGCAGAACGAGGACGTCTCTTGGAGGGACGCTCTCCAGCTTCCCTCCAACGACTCCAGAAGAGGAGCCCAGTGTGACCTGGTTGGGGCTGGTTAGCGTTTTCTCCTTGGCAGGAGATTAGCCAACCTCCTGCCTTGCTGGCGAAGCCACTCGGAAACTCGTGACCTTAAGTTTCCGGCATTTCTGCTTTCAGATGGGACTTCCTCAATGGAAACTTCCACTTCTTCAACACCATTGCTGTCCTGTTGTGGTTCAATCTGAAGATGTTCTGAGCTGTCCTCTGAAAACATTTCTTCTGAGGTGGAAACCGTAGAAATCCTGTCAAAAGGTGACACGTATTTCTCCAAATTCAAATAACCGAGGGTGGATGATTCCGTAGAGGAAAAATCCCTCCGGTTATCTTCTTCAGAGAAATCAATATCATCTTCTGTGAGAATTTCTAAAGAAGATTGGTTTTCTGAAGAATCCTCAGAAACCTCTTCAGAATATTCCACAACATCGTCAGCAGTTGTTTCAGAAGGGATTTCCTTAGAGGAAACGTCCACATCTGCAGCGTCCATGCCGTCAAAACGGTCAGCGTAATCTTGAACTCCAGCTTCTGAGTTTCCATCAGCAGATAGACGCCTCTTCTGCTGATGGAAACTCATAGACGGGTTCAAAATTTATCGCGTCTTCCTGGCCGTCGCAGCTCGTTTCAACGGCCAGGTCCATTATTTCCAGGGAAACATCAGCACTGTCGCAACCATCAGTGTCTGTGTCCCCTGGACAAGTTTCCAAGAGGAGTCCAGCAGATAATGTCCAAAGCCACAGGATCTTCATCAGTAAAAGTTGCCAAACTCATCAAGTCACCTGAGGTGCCACTGATGAGGCTGGCAGAAGCGTCCATGTCGCTCTGGTCTTCATCTGCGTCCTCAAGGCCTGGTTCCAAGTCCAGTCCACATGTATGTTCAGGGGTCAAATCTGTTGAAAGTGTCGATTCCCCTGAAGTGGCCCTGACATGGTTGGTGGAAGCGTCCATGTCATTTTGCTCCATCATCTGTGTCCTCAGAGCCAGTTTCCCAATGCAGAGCACAGATGCTCTCCAAAGTCACGGTGTCCTGAGGGGTGAACGTTGTTAACCTCGTCACGACCCCTGAAATTGCGCTGGCGACGATGTTGGTTGAAATGTCCGTGTTACTTTGGTCCTCTGGAATCATCTCCTCGAACCCAAAATATCTCCACCTAATATCCTCGTCCCGGTTTTCTACGGCTTCCTCGTTACATGTCCAAACAGGGTCTCCGCTCCTTTAGAAGCTAAGAAGCTCAGGCTCCATCCAATCGAAAGCATAATTTTGTAGAAATGGTTTTAAATGTCGTCTCTGAAAAGAATCTCCAAGGCAGCTGAAGGGCGAACTGAAGATTCTTTATTCCAAATGATGATAATAATCCTAGAACCTTTATGACATCATAGATGAGAACATGATGATGTCATAATGATGTCATACATTATGTGTCAGGTTCTTTTTTTTGGTTGCTATGGAAACACAAGGAGTTATGTGTAAGGTGGGACTACTGTCAATAAAAATGAATGCATAGACATCTAAATCTGTGAATGCAAGTCAATAAATGTGCATAAATTTAAGTTTTGAATTTGTCCTGTTTTTCAACTCATGCATGTAAAAATCAAAGATTTTACCGTTGACAATAAACCTATAAACAAACAAATTAGTACAAGTGTTTTATAGAGTATTTTCCAGAAGTTAAACACATCAGTCACATTTAGAAACTGTCTCTAAACCTTCTGCTGGATCTATTTTGAACGTCAGTGAGGAGGATCCCCTCAAACATGACCTCGTCACGCTGGTTTTATTCATAAGGAAAATATTTAACATCTAACAATTTTGTTTTACATTTGAATCAGAGACAAGGATGATGCACCAAGCAGATCAGCCACATAATTTTATGTTTAATCTCACCTTATTTATTTTTGTACCTTTTCCATCTCAGCCTCTTTACTGTGTTTATGAATCTCCTGTTTCCTCTGAGCGCCGCAGCATAAAGGGACAGTCCACACAAAACATTTTGTTTCTCTGATTGCATTGCAGGACCAGTTAATGTTGCTCTATCAGTTTAGTTTTGTTGCCTCTCCTAGTCATTTTTGAGTAAATGAGTTTTTTCCTCTGTAGCGTCATTAAGCATGTTGCGATAACAAAAAACCCATAATAAAAGTATCAGGGAGAACCTGATACCACAGTTATGAATAGTTGCCCATTCATTTCCATGAAGCATCTCATTTGGAACAAACTAAACCTGCAGTGATTTACTGCTGGGTTGATGTAAATATCATACAGGTCAGCGTGCAGTGCTTTTATTTTGGTGCCCTTAAATAGAAAGAGGCCTTGGCAGAGAAGGACTTCCTGCCATGAGAGTCAGGGAGACGGAAACAGGCAAAAGGATTAAACCTCCTACTCACTGTAAGGAAGCTAAAAGAAGACGTTCAGCCACATTGCTATGGCTACCTTCAGTGGCCTCGTCCTTCAGTGCGTCCTTCAATGCGTCCTTCAGTGCGTCCTTCAATGCGTCCTTCAATGCATCCTTCAATGGGTCCTTCAGTGCGTCCTTCAATGCGTCCTTCAGTGCGTCCTTCAGTGCGTCCTTCAGTGCGTCCTTCAATGGGTCCTTCAGTGCGTCCTTCAATGCGTCCTTCAATGCGTCCTTCAGTGCATCCTTCAATGGGTCCTTCAGTGCGTCCTTCAGTGCGTCCTTCAATGGGTCCTTCAGTGCGTCCTTCAGTGCGTCCTTCACTGCGTCCTTCAGTGCATCCTTCAATGGTGTCCTTCAGTGGTTCGTCCTGTCTTTCTTTCCCCAGATTTGAAGGTGTTTCCTTCACGATATCCCATAATTCAGACTCATCTCTAACAACATTAGACTAGTTCTAATGTTCTACTTGATTGTTCATATTTGGTGCCTGATGAGAGTTTTATTCTTTTCCTGGATTTCTATAAGGCCTTTGACACAATCGAACATCAATTCATTTTTCAATCTTTAAAATCTTTTGGTTTCGGCCCTTTTTTTTGTAATGCTCTCGAAACATTATACTCCAATTGCAATAGTGCTGTTAAACTGCCAAACGGCTCCACCCCTAGATTTGACCTAAAACGTTGGCATTCGCCAAGGATGTCCCATTTTCCATATTTATTCTTACTTTGCTCTCAAATCCTGACAACTCATGTCTCCAATGGTGCCATAAAGAATCAGCACAGCTAATAAAGAGCTTATAATCAGCCAGCTGGCTGGTGACACTACACTATTTTTGAGGAATGCAAACCAGATCCCTCTGGCCTTGAAGGTGATCAATACTTTTTCTAAGGCCTCCAGCTTATTTCTACATTTAAAAAAATGTGAATTGCTGGCAATTAAGGATTGTCATGCTAATGATATTTGCAATATTCCTGTTAAACAAGAAGTTACTTATTTAGGAATTTTAATGTCTAAAGACCAGAAGTTAAGATGCTCCTCTAATTTGATACCAATTATACAGAAAACCAAAAATAAAGTGAACCAGTGGCTTCAGATGGACTTAAATCTAAAAGGAAGAGTTGATGACTAAAGCAGGATTATCTGACTGACATACGCTGCTCTTACTTTTAGACAACAAAATCTGTAGAGATGTTGATCGTATGCTTCTTAATTTTATATGGAAAAATCAAACACTATATCAAAAAAACTGTTATTATGAATAATTATGAATCAGGTGGACTTAACTTTCTGGATTTCTCTATTCTAAATAACACATTAAATGGGCTGAACACGTCCTTAAGAATCCAACCTCTATCTGGAACCTGATACCAAGTCACATTTTCTCGCACTTTGGTGGCTTCAACTTCATTTTCAGTAGTAATCACAATGTTGAGAAACTTCCTGTAAAACTCTCATCTTTCCATAAGCAGGTGCTCTTAGCGTGACGCTCATTTATAGACATCTCACCTCACAAATACCTCATCTGGAACAACAGAGATATTTAAAAACAGGTCACTCTATCTTGAAACTTGGGTCCAAAATGGGATTCTACTGGTGGCTCAGCTGGTTAATAAGGAAGGACGATTAATCAATTACTAAAATTCTGCTCAATATACAATTATCCAGTTAGTATCCAGGAATTCTCCATGGTGGTTAATGCTGAACCTTTGGGAACCTTAATGTTGTTAAAAACACTAATTATACTCTGTCTGTTCCACCTGGTATCCCTGATCCAGACTCATCTGTGGGAAAAATCTGTTTTTTCACTGGAGTTTAGGAAAAGCAATGAGAGAATACGCAGGTTATTCCAAGAAATGATTGTTTCTCCTCCAGTTATAACATTTTACTGGAGCCGTTATGTCCCAGTGTGATGGACCGAGCAGTTAAGGGACAACCAGGCACAGGTTTAAAGGGAAAAATAATTGTTTTTTATTTAACCCAAACAAAACTTGGGTAAATAATAGAAAAAATTACAAAATTGGGCCCATAAAAGAGGTCAAAGTAACAAACATCAACTCAGACTAACTCAAACAAACAGACCTAACAAACAAAGACACAGGGGAAACTTAAATACTGGCTGATCAGGCCACATTCAAAACACCAAGGGGAAAATACACAAAAACCTAACTGAAACTAACAGAGAAAAATCCCATTCCCCCCTCTGGATGATGAGTAGTGGTATGAACCAAGTTGCAGTCTCAGCTGGCTGACTCCACCTCTCTGCTCTCCTGAAGGATTGGAGCAGCAGCACTGAGGAAACTCAAAAACAAACACAGGTTAAATCAAGCAAAACACAACAATGTAAACTAAAATGTGCGCATTTATCTAGAATACAAGTGATGTGTTGCCTTCTAAACAAAACCAATTATTCCATCCATCCATCCATTCCATTTTCTTCCTCTTATCCTGGTCGGGTCTCGGGGGCAGCAGCTTCAGTAGTGAGCCCAGACTTCCCTCCCCAGCCACGTCTTCCAGCTCCTCCAGGAACCCCAAGGCGTTTCCAGGCCAGCAGAGAGACATCGTCCCTCCAGGTGTCCTGGTCTCCCCTCCTCCCGGTGGGACCTGAACTCCTCACCATGAGGCTCCATCCTGACCAGATGCCTGAGCCTCAACTGGCTCCTCTGGACATGGAGGAGCAGCGGCTCGACTCTGAGTCCCTCCTGATGACCGAGCTTCTCTCTCTAAGGGCCCAGCCACCCTGAGGAGGAAACCCATTTCGGCCGCTTGTATCCGTGATCTGGTTCTTTCGGTCATGACCCAAAGCTCATGACCATAGATGAGGGTGGAAACGTAGATCGACCGGTAAATCGAGAGCTTCGCCTTTTGACTCAGCTTCTCTTCACCACGACGGACCGGTACAGCGCCGCTTCACGGCAGACGCCGCCCCAATCCGCCTGTCCATCTCCCTTCTTCCCTCATTCATGATCCCCAGATACTTAAACTCCTCCATTGAGGCAGGACGACCCCCCCTGACCCGGAGAAGGACCTCTACCCTTTTCCGGCTCAAGGGTTATGCGATATTTATTTATCCACTGATGTGTTTTACACAACTATAATAAATTAATAAAATGATTACAGCACTACTTTAGGCAACTAGAACAGTTATTTTAATAAAACAGCCAATGAAAAGTAAGCAGAGAACAAAGAAAACTAAAATCACACTAAATATTAAGCTATAATTTGTAGCTAAATAGTTTACCAATATAAATGTATTTAATGACTACATTAATTAATATAATGAGCATTAACAGGAATGAGAAGGTCTGTATTAACAGATGTATATTAAAATATGTTCTTAATGTATTTGTTTCTTCCTCTGTGTTTGGTCCTCCAGCTCCGCCTCTCTTTCTTCTTCTCTTGTTCTGGGTCCTCCAGGACTATCATTAATATCTAGTTATTCATTTCCTCTTTGTTCCTTTGGGGAGAAGCAAGTTTAATAATCCACTGTAATCCTTTTATCTATATTGTTATATTAATATTGTTGCTATGACACTTTATAACACCTGATATATACTAACACTATTACTGGAGCACATGCTATGTGCTAATGCTAATGTCTCCTGACTGTGGGGTTGAATAAACAGAGACCGCCTCCAGGCCTGATGTCTGGTGGTTTGTCCAATCACAGCACAGAATCCAGCAGACTATAAGGAAACTTTCTAGAAAATAAACATTTAATTATGTAAATGATTAGCCAAATATTTAGCTTCAGACTAATCTTTTAGCTCAGCTAAACGTCTACTTAGCATGCTAGATATTTGTAGATCAGCTACATTTTGATCATTTAACATGTTTAGTTAGAATATCTGCTGTGAATGAGCAGCATGTTTACCAGGTTTCTGCTGTTAGCATCATTAGCGTCATTAGCATCATTAGCGTCATTAGCATCATTAGCACCGTTAGCATCGTTAGTGTCATTAGCATCGTTAGCGTCATTAGCATCGTTAACGTCATGAGCATCATTAGCGTCATTAGAATCATTAGCATCGTTAGCGTCATCAGCGTCATTAGCATCATTAGCATCGTTAGCGTCATTAGCATCATTAGCATTGTTAGCGTCATTAGCATCATTAGCATCTTTAGCGTCATTAGGATAATTAGCACCATTAGCGTCATTAGCGTCGTTAGCATCGTTAGCATCATTAGCATCATTAGCCTGCTTGGGTTTGATGCGTCTCCGTTTCGTGTCTCTGTCCTCAGCTGGCCTCCTGTCCCATCAGGTCCAGCCTCTACATGGACTTCCTGTCCAGGAGGCGGCGGGTCGGCGCCGGGCCCCCGGGGGGCCTGGGGGACCTGGGGGGCCCGGGGGGCCTGGTTCTGGTCCTGGTCCTGGTTCTGGTCCTGGTTCTGGTCCTGGTTCTGGTCCTGGTCCTGGTCCTGGTCCTGGTCCTGGTTCTGGTCCTGGTCCTGGTTCTGGTTCTGGCCCTGGTCCTGGTCCTGGTCCTGGTTCTGGTTCTGGTCCTGGTCCTGGTCCTGGTTCTGGTCCTGGTCCTGGTCCTGGTCCTGGTCCTGGTTTCTGGTTCTGGTCCTGGTCTGGCTGCCTGGTTCTGGTCCTGGTCCTGGTTTTGGTCCTGGTCCTGGTTCCCGGTCCTGGTCCTGGTCTGGTCCTGGTTCTGGTCCTGGTCCTGGTCCTGGTCCTGGTCCTGGTTTCTGGTCCTGGTCTGGTTCTGGTCCTGGTTCTGTCCTGGTCCTGGTCTGGTCCTGGTCTGTTCTGGTTCTGGTCCTGGTCCTGGTTCTGGTTCTGTCTGGTCCTGGGTCCTGGTTCTGGTTCTGGTTCTGGTCCTGGTCCTGGTTCTGGTCCTGGTTCCTGGTTTGTCCTGGTCTGGTTCTGGTCCTGTCGGTCCTGGTCCTGGTCCTGGTTCTGGTCCTGGTCTGGTCCTGGTCCTGGTCCTGGTCCTGGTCCTGGTTCTGGTCCTGGTCCTGGTTCTGGTCCTGTTGGTCCTGGTTCTGGTCCTGGTCCTGGTTCTGGTCCTGGTTCTGGTCCTGGTCCTGGTTCTGGTCCTGGTCCTGGTCCTGGTCCTGGTCCTGGTTCTGGTCCTGGTCCTGGTCCAGGTCTGGTTCTGGTCCTGGTTTCTGGTCCTGGTCTGGTTCTGGTCCTGGTCTGGTCCTGGCTGTCCTGGTCCTGGTTCTGGTCTGGTCCTGGTCCTGGTCCAGGTTCTGGTCCTGGTCCTGGTCCTGGTCCATGGTCCGGTTCTGGTCCTGGTCCTGGTCTGGTCCTGGTCCTGGTCCTGGTTCCGGTCCTGGTCCTGGTCCTGGTCCTGGTCCTGGTCCAGGTTCTGGTCTGGTCCTGGTCCTGGTCCTCAGGTGTCCTGGTTCTGGTCCTGGTTCTGGTCTCTGGTCCTGGTCCAGGTTCTGTCTGTCCTGTCCTGGTCTTCTGTCGGTCCGACTTCTTCCTGTCCTCCAGGCCGGATCTGTCCAGGTCATGTCACTGGCGGTCCGCCTGGCCGTTCTGCTGGTCGACTTCCGGCTCCGGGCCCGATCCGCATGCTCACTCCAACCCGGCTGTGACTCTTTGACCCTGCCGAGTCACTGACCCGATCTGGACCTTTGACCTTTGACCCAGAAGCTCCTCCAGAGGGAGGAGCTTCTGGGTCAAAGGTCAACACGGAAACTGACAGAGATCAAATATTATGAAAATGTTTAATTTAATGTTCACGATGATTAAAAATATGATATTTATCAAATGAATGGGAGCAGATTTACTCTTCCTGCCAGTTTCCACGTTTTGTTTCCTGATCCTATAGGAGTTATTTTAAAATAACATTCATATCATAAAAATAAAAACACTCATCTGAGATAATCTCACTTCAGTCTGACTGGAAAACAGGTCAAAAGTTAGAAACATGTTTTTATCATATTTTATAGCAAAATGTGAAATATTAACTGGAAATAAAACGTGTAATGTAAGATATTTCTTAAATATCAGAAATTAATATTGTTAGGTATTTTCTTATACCTACAATAAAAAAGAGAACCACAGACAACGTATATGAGTTTTTAGTCAAACTTCTGCAGAAGGAGACGACACAATGAACTGCTTCTCCAAGCCGCTCACCATGTGTTCTGTCCCCTTCAGTTTGTTTGTCTCTTTTATTAGCAGGCAAGATAAGGTGTGAACAGGACTGGGGGGTGAAACCCACATCCTACCTTCGCAGTAGGATGTAAATTCAGACAGAGTAGGATGTGGATTCAAACAGACAGAGGGGAGACCCAGATACTCAATTAACACATAGACATGTTTTACAGCTCAGGACTATCCCAGGAAGATCTAAGTCACCATCTGTAAACACATGCTTGATTAAGGAAGATTTAATTGTCTCCACAGTTTCAACAAATTTGAACATTAAACTTCTAAATAACAAAACTAGTAAAATTACAAATGTAAGAATGATAACAAACATAATTTTTCTAACATTTCCCTCCTGTTTATCATTCTTACATAAAAGTTACTCAACATCTAAGACAATGAGCAAGAATATCTAGAACTACTGAATTATAAATGAGACAGTAGGACAACAAATGCAATTTTTTCATCACAAACACCACTTGTTTTCACATTTTCAGTGTAGGATTCATAAAGCATTTGATTTAATCTGTTTCTTAGTTACAGGACATCGTCACACATCCCTTTTTCCAGTTCATCTTCATCTTTGTGAAGAGACATGTAATCTTCATCGGTATCAGTTATTACCCTGATCATCTGATAGTTGATCATGGCAGTGTTAAATGTCTTTAGCATCATGCTACGGAGGCATGGAATGATGCAAGATGTAAACAGGCAAAAAGAATTAACAGTCAGAATCGGTGTTGCAATCTTCAACAGTAAAGTCCACCATGAGCCGGACGTAAGCCAAGAAAGAAAGTCAAAAGAATGTGATCCTTTCGTTCCACTTTCCACATAATGTTTAAGTTCCTCCAGGTCATGTAGAGCGTCTGAAATAGTTCCACCAGTTCCTGTTTCATCAGGAACGAATGTACAGCACGCTGGGCCATGATTTTACAAACTCCACCCTGAGAGGCTGTGAGCAGGTCCAGCACAACACGATTTTGCAGAACCATGTTTCTTAGTTCAGTCAGCTCTCTCATGGTGCCGTTTGCCAGCTGGTGTGTGCTGCTGATGAGTCGCAATAATCCATATCTGCTGATTTCAACGTGGTTCCGGACCTCACCTACTCCAACCCATGGAAACAGGCCTTGCTAAACTTTTCTCCCCTGCTCCAAATCTTGAATTCCCACGGAACTCCAGTATTTATGGTGAGGCCTCTCCAGCGTTTGACCTCTGGCATAACTGCACGCTTGGAGCGGGCAGCTATGACGTGTTGTCCTTTCCTGATGAATGCAATCGGGCTGATTAGGGGGACCAAAGCACAGAGTCCTCCCCAATATCGTGGTAAGACCATGTAAGCTCCATCTCCACAAAGGAAGTACCAGTCTGCCAACACCCGTGACCCATAGTCTCCTGGCACTATGGCACTGCACAGCGTTGTCTCCTGTCGTCCTCTCGTTTGCTGTGTGATGTTAAAACTCCTCTCCTGAAGCAAGTTGTCACAGCCTGGATTGTCCTTCCAGACTTTGCAGCTGGCGGTCGACCTCTGACCCCTGCAGGCAATGCAGTTGATGTAATCCCGTGTCGTTTCGCAGTAGGTGTAAACTTTGTTACACAAATTCCAAGGTAACATTCCAAGTGAAATGTGTCCATTGTTGAAAACACAGCTCCTCAGAGACCCGGGTTTAGCTCCTGCTAAAGAAATGGTCTCTGGTATTTTCCATGCGGTTTGTGGAAACGGTGAAAACAGAAGAACGTCAGCATTAAAGGAACAGTTCATAGATCCAAAAAGTCCTTTCGCAGCATCTCCTCTCCTCAGTGGAACAGAATAGTCCTTTTTGCACCATTTGCATCCTTTTGGCGGTAGCACATTGTCTCGTGGTTGTGTATTCAGGCCATAGAGACACATCTGTTTGTCATCAGTGATGGGTCCTGCATGCAGACCTGTGTTATGTGTGGCAATTGGCAGCTGCGCACACACGTAGCGGTTCAGCTCGTTCTCCTCGTGAGCAGTCCTGTTCATCAACTGCCACCAGAGGTTGGTACTATAGTCATGTGGGCGGAGAGTGACGTCACTTCCTCCTCCAAACATCAGACATGCTGCAGTCACATCGCAGTAGAAGATCCATCTGGATGGAGTCTCCATTGCTGCTTGGCGCACAGAGATGTCAAAATCCCCAAACTAAACAGTGAGAATGCGATGGGTTTCTTCACTGGCGTTGAGACGAACTGCCCTATTGGTCAGGAACCCCTGTGGAGCCAGCCTTCCTCTCACTTGGGATTAGGGATCCAACACTCTCTGAAGCTTGCAGTGACTGAGATGTATCCAGCTGGGTCTTTCAGCAATCTTTACTGCTGTTGGTGTGGTCATCAGCACTTGGAGGGGTCCTTCCCAGTGTGGGCTGGCCCAGTTCTTTCTTTTGATGACCTTTATGTAGACCCAATCTCCTGGCTGGATGGGGGTGGTTTCCTGTAGAGCAGGACAATCAGACGGCAGTAAATTTGCATTTAACACCTCTTTCTGTTTCAGGATCCTGATCATATAATCTGCCAAAGTTTGCTCCTCATCTGCCTTCTGTAAATCTGAAGAAAATATAGGTAATCTATATGATCTTCCATGAATTATTTCAAATGGTGTTGACCCTTCCTGTGTGGGTGTGATTCTCATATACAGTTTTACCAAATCTAAGCACTCTGGCCATGGCTTGCCAGTAGTTTCCATGCATTTCCTCAATCTGTTTTTCACAGTACCATTTGTTCTTTCGACCAGCCCTGCACTCTGTGGGTGGTAAGCACAGTGATTCTTTAAAGTCATTCCTAAGTGAGTGGCCATGTTTTGTACTACCTGGTTTACAAAATGTGGCCCATTGTCACTATAAATAGTCTGTGGGATGCCATGTGTTGGAATAATAGTTTTACATATAGCTTTAGCTACTGTCAAAGCATCTGCATGCTTTGCTGGAACTATTTCAACACACTTTGAAAAAGCATCAATCATAACCAAACAATATTTATGTGGCCCACTTTGTGTGAGTTCAATAAAGTCCATGTGCATTGTTTGAAATGGATAAGAGGGTTTTGGGAAACGTCCTCTTTTTGGTCTAATGTTTCCTTGAGGATTGTTTTTGACACAAACTGGACATGCATCACAAAAATTTTTTAAGTAAGGTTTTAATCCATATGTGGTAAACTGCTGTTGTATCATCCATATGTGGTGTTGCCCATCCATAATGGTAAAATGCTGTTATCCCTCCTGTTGACACATGAGAATTTCCATGTGTCAAAATTGCTGCTACTCTAAATAGAGATTTTGGAAGGACCGGCTTACTATTTACAGAAAAAAATTTCTCTTCATTCAGTGTTGCCCCTTTAGCTATCCACATTTGTTTTTCTGCTTTTGGGGCATTATCTTGCATGTCTTTTAACACGGCTTTGTCTATTACTTGAGGATCGTCAGTCTGTATTGAAAAATTTTCTCCTCCATGCTTCCCTGCTGCAACTTCTTTTGCTATTTTATCAGCTAATCTATTGCCATTTGAAACCTCATCCTTTCCTGTGGTGTGCGCTGCACACTTACAAACTGCTAGTTTAGCTGGTAAATGTATGACCTGCAAAAGATTTTTAAGCAAGGATGCATTGGTGACCGATTTCCCTGTAGATGTTATCAAATTCATCAAAGTGTAACTCTTTCTAAATAACAATGACCATCCTGAAATTAAACTGAAATCTCAAATTCTCTAATTCCCTATTCCTTTATCATTTTAACCATCATCAAATAATGAACCTAGATTCAAGTTTAAACTTTAGTCTAGAAAATATTGCTTTAATTCACAGTCATTAGTTTGGAGTAACTAATTACATCCACTAGGGTGGCTTAAGATATCAAAATTTGCCATTAACTGTGCATTTCGGACCAACTGACAATGTAATTTATTTATTTTTATTTTTAAATTATTAATAATTTGATCAGTTACTCTGTTCCTGAGTACAGTTTGTCTAATTTTTCCTAATCACACCTATATAAAAGAATTGCAAACAGAATCATAAACAGATTTGCAGTCAGTTAAAATTTTATCACAGTCTGTCCTTATTTTTCTTTGTCGCTTCTTGTTAATCATATTTTCGTTGGTGTGATTTAGTGGCCTAAGTCTGCTAGTACTTTACTGAAGGTTTAGTGATCGTAGTTTTCCTTTCAAGGTTTCCTAACCTAGGGCTTGTGGACCCTGAGAGGATCACTGGTCCTTCTGTTAAGGACTGAGTTAATGAATACAAAGTGGAAGATTGTTTCTAACATTGTACCTAAAAGCCTTCAATATGTTCTTTTCTAGCTAGATACTTTCTACATGCATTATGGAATGATTAAGCAAGCATGTCTTCATTGCAGTAGCAGTGTGTGTAGGTGTAACTTATCTTGCATGTCTCCTTTCCCTCCTCTTGCTTCCCCCTCCTGCTGCTGGCGTCGCTACAGCTGGTCCTCCCTCCGTCTCTCCTCCAGCTTCCTGTCAGTCCAACTTGCTGGTGTTGGATTTTTTGCGTTGCCCAGAGCGTCCCTTAGCGAATGTCCAGGTTGTCCACCAATGAAACGACCATCAGTTTGGTTTTCTGTCTTTGTCTCTGAAGAATATTATCTTTTCCTTTCTCTACGCTAATTCCAAAAAATGAACCAGCGGCTATAAGAGTTCAGTTGCATCCACACACAGGGGTATAGTTTCAGTCCAAATGTCCAGCGACTCCATACAGTAGTTCTGCTGCATGGTAGTTCCCAGGTGTCCAGGAATCAGGACCAGCAGACACTTCAGTGTTCAGTGCTCAGATGGTGGAAATCCTCTGTCATTTTTGTCTTTTTTATCACTGTCATTGGCTGGTGATGAGGGAGGGACGTCATCTGGTCCACCACAGGACAGGTCTGAGTTGAGGTCAGAGGTCGGACCCACCGTAGCAAGGCTCAGACAGAGGAAAAGGAGAGAAGCACATAGGAGTATGATTAGAGGTTGTCTTTCTTTCTGTGTTTTTTTTCATAAATATTTATATATCTTTTTCTCTCTTGTGATCCTATAGTTTTTAGCCACACATTGCCCAACATTTTAAAATGTCATAAATTACCTTATTCAAACCCATAGTTAACATGAATCATGTTAGAGCCTATAGTCCTTTAATCCTTTACCATATTAAATTTTAAAGTATAACACCTAAGTTTATATTAACTTCCTCTGAGTCACATCTCACCAGAGAACAATGAATTTCTCTAAACTTGTTGATCTCAGTACTGAAATCTGTGGAGTCAGCGGGCAGCCCTCCTCTCAAGGCCTAAGAGAGTTACGAGGCTGGATAATGTCCAGGTCGGTACCTTACTCTGACCGCTGACCCCTCCAGATAGACAGTCAAAAGATCATGGCACCAAGTTGGTGTTGTAGTCTAATTATGACACAATACATTAAACATTGTTCTCTGAGGAGAAGGTTTTATTTTTATTTAGTTTTAGCTTTTGACTTGTCCTCCTCTAGGAAAGTCATAATTCCATTTTGAGCATGCATAAAGGTTCCCATATTTTATTTTCTTTCCAGTGTGAGTCACATGTGTGGTTTACACCTTTTACGTTAGTTTTTATAATTGTTTTGTATGCTCCTGTGTCGCAGAAAATTCACTTCTTCTCCCCAAACCAGTAGTATAACATGAGGTTTTCCTTTTAATGTATTTAATAGATCCCAAGCTGCACCAATGTCCACCATTTTATCAATTTGACCTATTTGTTGGGGTTTGCTAGGATCTATTCATGCTGAGGTATTTGACCTTGGTTGTTTCCTTCTTCCACCACCCCTTCTGTTATCCCATCTATTGTTTTTACATTCTCTATTCCAGTGATCAAGATCACCACAGTTCCAGCAACCTTCTGGATCTTTTGAAGGATTATTTGTGTCCCATTAGGGGGTCTCCATCCCCTCTGATTTCCTCTGCCTCTGCCTCTTCCTCGTTCCGTACGGAGGTTTTGGAAAAAGGCAGAAGTTTCTAATTCTTCAAAATCATCTATTTGAAAAACAATACAAGCAGAAATGCTTGACTGACTGACTGCTGGGACAGGGGTAGACGGAACGGCAGCAGCGGCTGGGGGAGGAGCAGCTGCAGGAGCCTGTCTGCAACGTTAAGGCCTTTTCTCTGCCTGCATTGAGTTCATTATCATGATCTTAAAACAAACAAGTTTTTAAAGTGCTGCTTCTTTTTCCCATTTTGACATGTATGTCATGCTTCCAAAACGTCTAGACAGTGTAATTTTCATCCCTTTCAGAATCCTCAGCGAGTGAGGAATCACAACAATTCCTATTTCCCATTATTTAAGTACTGCAATTAGCTTATAATGGCTTGCTATTTTGTGCTTTTCCTTCACAGAGAGTGCTCTAAGTGAGCGCTTAGTGTCCCCTGAAGAACAGTCTTCTAGGCCAGACTAGTTCTGGTCCGGTTCTTCACTTTGGATCCTAATTCCGAGGGCAGAAAGTTTTACTCTCAATGAATTGAGCACCATTCACACTTGCGCGCACACACACACAAAAAAATATTCCTGGCCAACTCGAGGATCTTCCCGTATGGGGCACCTCATTCAAAGGGGGACTCTAAATTACCCCCTTTCCCTTTTCCTGTCTACTCGAGGATCCCTTTAACCCTAGGTTTTGTACTTTATGAAGATGGTCCGAGTTCTAAATAGATTAGAATTTTTTCTGACTAGTTTTTATGGTCAGGCTTAATAGGGTCAAAGAGATTTCCTCATTCGTACAAGGACAGAATTTTAGTCGACCGCCGTTGTTCTGTCAGATAGTCATACCCGTCAGCGTACATGTGAAGTCCAACCGCTGGGATATCATGTCAACATAAGCAAGTCATGATGAAATATATATCATGGAAGTAGTTATGAAATAACATGATAACTTGATCCATCCTGAGCCAAGCGCACGACCATCTGACAACATATGCTGATCGACAGAACACCGTCGACTAGGGACTCCAACCCGAATAGCGCTTTTTCCACTCACGTTTCTGTTGGTTCTTTTTGTCTGTTCGGGTCTCGTCAATCCGTCGTTGGCAGACAAAGTCGGACCTATAGGACGCTGGCCTGGCGAAGAATTCACTTCCCGGGTCTTTGTTTCCAGGTCCTTTAGACTCTGGCCGTGCACGGTTTCAGCGCGTCGTTCTTCATCTGTCAACGATCGGGTATTTCGAGATCCGGGTTTCGGCACCAGCTGTTAGGTATTTTCTTATACCTACAATAAAAAAGAGAACCACAGACAACGTATATGAGTTTTTAGTCAAACTTCTGCAGAAGGAGAGACACAATGAACTGCTTCTCCAAGCCGCTCACCATGTGTTCTGTCCCCTTCTGTTTGTTTGTCTCTTTTATTAGCAGGCAAGATAAGGTGTGAACAGGACTGGGGGGGTGAAACCCACATCCTACCTTCGCAGTAGGATGTAAATTCCGACAGAGTAGGATGTGGATTCAAACAGACAGAGGGGAGACACAGATACTCAATTAACACATAGACAGTTTTACAGCTCAGGACTATCCCAGGAAGATCTAAGTCACCATCTGTAAACACAGCTTGATTAAGGAAGATTTAATTGTCTCCACAGTTTCAACAAATTTGAACACTTTAAACTTCTAAATAGCAAAACTAGTAAAATTACAAATGTAAGAATGATAACAAACATAATTTTTCTAACAAATATTGTCCCCTTTGTTTCTGTTTTTATGGTTCCACAGAAAACTGCAGGTGCATCATGGGAAACGTAGTTGCTTGATGTAAAGTGAATAAATATTTCTTCTGCTCTTCATTTTACTTTATTTTGTTTCTGTGATCAGATCGAGAACTTTGAGGAAACTACGGTGGCTGACAGGCGCCAACGCGCAGCAACAGAGAAAACATAGAAACAAAAAAAGAGACGCAAACCAAAAAGAAACAAAAAACAAAACCAAAACTACAGCCACAAATGAAATGCAGCAAAAACAGAAAAGATGCAAACAAAAAGTGCTGAAAACGGAAGTGCTCCAGACCACCAGGGGGAGTCGAACAAAAAACATCTGTGTCCAAATTTAAAGCGCGTTCAGAAAAGCAGCAATGGCGGCAAAATTATTTTACACTTAAAATTACACAAAAGGATTTTTTATATCGTTTTTAGGCCAGAATGTAGATGAATAGATCTGAAATATCGGCTCAGTTCAAGACTAAATCACTTAATTGCAATATTGCTGCAACGTTTTCGGAGATGTCAGCTCCTGTCGGCCACCGTAATGCAGACCATAAATTTGGACACAGATGTTTTTTGTTCGACTCCCCCTAGTGGTCTGGAGCACTTCCGTTTTCAGCACTTTTTGTTTGCATCTTTTCTGTTTTTGCTGCATTTCATTTGTTTTTTGTTTGCGTTTTATTATTTGTTTGCATGTTTTCTATGTTGCTGCACATTTGCTTTGAAATTATTCATTAACATGTTTTTAATTAAACTGAATACTTTTAAATTATTAATTAACATGTTTTTAATTAAACTGAATTGTTTTAAGTTATTCTTTAACATGTTTTTAATTAAACTGAATACTTTTAAATTATTAATTAACATGTTTTTAATTAAACTTAATTGTTTTAAGTTATTCTTTAACATGTTTTTTCATCACATGAAATATTTCGTTTGAAGCTCCTCCCAGAACCTGATCTGGCTCCTAAACCCAGCTGGAAAAATCCAGTTTCTTTCTCTGGATTGTGCAGATTTGCATGTTGCTGCCATGACCGAAAGTAGAGCAGATGGAGTTTCCCAGCAGGTCAAAGGTCGTCTCAGTTAGAGCAGCTCCTCCTGCAGTTTGGTCGTTTCCATCATGTGGAATAAATCAGAAGAAATGCTGGTCCTTCTTTCTGGCTTCCCTGGAATCAGCGACGAGCGTCTGAAGCCAGGAGGTTCTGCTGCCCGCAGCACCTCATGTCCTGAAACAAACCGGACCGCAGCAGAACCGCCTGCTGGTCCAACTACTCAGAAAACCTTAAACATCCGGAACCCTAACGAGGCACCCAGTGGCGCAACTACACATTTTTCAGGTGGATGCGAAAACCTAACGGTAACACATTAGCGAACTAATCTTAACGGTAAAGGATAGCAGAAGCTAATGCTAAACTGGTAAACAGTTAGCAGAAGCTAATGCTAAACCGGTAAACGGTTAGCAGAAGCTAATGCTAAACCGGTAAACGTTAGCAGAAGCTAATGCTAAACCGGTAAACGGTTAGCAGAAGCTAATGCTAAACCGGTAAACGTTAGCAGAAGCTAATGCTAACAACGTTGCAGAAGCAATCTAAACGGTAAACAGTTAGCAGAAGCTAACTGTTAGTTTCCGGTCCTTTGACGGACGCGGACCCTGAATTCGGACACAGCTCTAGTGTTTGTGAATTTCCAAGTATTTATTTTGTCTTGGGAGAAAAACTGGGTTATAAATTCTCTCTATTCTGTTTCTGAAAACCTGATTTTATAACTTTTCCTAGCAGCATAGTAACAGCTATTCAGCTGGAGCTTCACCGACTGTAGCTGCTTACGTCACTGTCAAGCTGCTTACGTCACTGTCAGGCGCTCCAAGCAGGAACGAACCATTTCATGCAGATCCAGGGGGGTTCCGGGCAAAACCGGATGTGTGTCTTCGGTCTGGGAGGGGTAACATTAGATGTTTACTGCTAAAGACAGTCTTTGAAAATACAATATGATTAATTTTGTATTGTTTTTATTTTAGCTCCGTGCTAACGACTTACTGATGGCTAAGTGTCAAATAAACACAACTCAGTTCAATTAAACCAACAATGCTAAACATCTAGTCATTTCCAGAGCAGTAAATGAAAGTGCACTGTAAAAAAGTCAGTAAATTTACAGTTAAAAGTGGTAAAATACCAACAGCTTCTGACTGTAAATTCCAAAACATTTTGTTACCGTAGAAAATACATGGAATTACAGTATATACAGTATATATATTTAGTATATATTTCCCCAACTGTGGCTAAAGCTGCTGCTAGCTGCTTTACAGTTTTTGTGTTTACGTGTTCAGGTGTTCATGTGCTTCACACGTGTTTATGTGTTTACGTGTTCAGTGTTAATGTGGTCATGTGTGAACGTGTGCCCATCTAGGCCCACTGGGCGTGTACGGCGGCCGTTCACGTCCAGCTGGGCCGCGGCAGTAGCCGCAGGCGGCACCGGCACCGCGGATCACCGCCAATCACCGCCGCGGCGGGGGGTAAGGGACGTGGACGGCAGGGAGTCTCGTCATTTACGGTCACTGGTTTCCGATCCGTTACCGCGCCGGGACGCATTGACGAGGTGACCGAGAGTCTGGACTTCCTGCGCTTGACAACGCGTACCAGTGGTCAAGTTAGCCTCCTCGGCACCCGAAGACGACGACGAGGAAGCACATCCCCCACGAAACGGTTCATCCGAGCTGGACGAGCTCGGCTTCAGGGCAAGGGATGTCCTGGTGTGGAAGGAGACGGATCAGGTGAGTGCCGGGCTAGGACGGGTTCCGGGTCAGACTTACTCATACGTTTCACCTTACCTGCTCTTATACTGCAGACAGCAGAACCAGATTTTTATTAAAAGATGCTGAGCTGGTTAAATATGACTACATGTTGAAAAGTGAAACTCACCAATTCAACATACTGAACCTGGTTATAACCGGATTCTGATGTCATTATAAACCGGATTATGAACGGTTAAAACCGGATTTTGAACCCTGGTTAAAAACGGATTCTGAAACTGTTAAAAACAGGAGTCTGGATGGACATTAAAACCGATTCTGAAACCGGTTAAAACCGGATTTCTGATGACATTAAAACCAGATTCTGAACAGTTAAAACCACTTCTGATGACATTTAATACCAGATTTCTGAACCTGTTTAAAAACCGGATTCTGATGACATTAAAACCGGGATTTTGTATCGGTTAAAACCGGATTTTGAACCGGTTATAAAACGATTCTGTACTGTTAAAACACGATTATGATGACTTTAATTCCGATTTTGAAACGGTTATAAAACGGATTTGAACTGTTAAAACCGGATTCTCTGATCCGGTTTTTAAAACGGATTCTGAACCACATCTCATTGATACAGATCTGGTTCAGACAGAACTCGTTCTGTGAGATTTAAGACCATGAGGGAATTCCGTTTACAGCTGTGGCGGTTCTGGGTATTTGTGTCGCTTCGGGCGCCGTGGTCACATGACCATCTGATTCACGAGTGCGTTGGCCGGGCGAACCAAACAGAACCTGCACAAGCGGGTCGGGTTCCCCTGCAGCAGGGCTGAGGAGGAGGCAGTCAGGAAGATGGTGAATGATGTCACGTTTGTGTCCAGGTGGTCTGAAAGTTGAGGAAGACGCCGTGGAGGAACGGCGGCGGAGCGCTGGAGCAAGCCGTACGTCGCCACGCTGGCGCTGCACCACGCATGCTTATGAGCTGCGCTCCCTGCATTATGAACGGACAGTGCTGCTGAGACATGAGGGCCCGGCATCTTCGACGAGAGATCGCAGGTAAGTCGCTATGCATATGCTAGGACACTTGACAGGCTGGCTCTTCGACATGTAACATACGCTAATGACATAAAATGTTTGACAATGCTAACGACAGGCCCTAACTTGGTTACCAAGCGCAAAAAGCTGGTACATAACAGGCTAGCAAGCACTGAACAACCTGCTAATGGCATGCTTACAGGTGCATCACGATGTGTTATGACATGCTTATGATGTGCTAACAAACATTTCTAGCATGCTATACAACATGGATGATTATAATCGTGTCAACAATGTTCTGAGGATGGGCTAATGAGATGCTTTTGATCGTGCTAACATACTAGGATGTACACTCGCTAAATTTGTGGTTCGAACTATATGTGCTGGCTCTTGTGCTAATGGTCATGCTTTTATTGTGCTAACACTTACTTACATGCTAACAATACCAAGCTAAAAGTGGTGTACAATGTTCTGTGGATGTGCTAATGATTGCTGATGAGATAATAACGTACCAGCTGCTTACAACACGCTAAAAGGTGACAACGTTCTGAGGATGTTGCTGAATGAGATGCTTATGACGTGCTAACAACTTCTAGCATGCTAAATTCGTGCCCGAAACGTTCTGAGGAGGGGTTAATGAGATGCATAACGCCCTTGCGGAATTACACCCTCCCACATGCTAAATACAGCTAACTGGTAACAAAATAGCGCTAACAGCGTTCTAACAGGCTTTAGCAACGCGCTATTGACATTCCTGATAATGGCATGACTAACAAGGGCACAAATGTCGATGTGCTTTGATATGCCTTTTTGATGTGTAACAACATACTAGATTGCTAATCAACATGCGATTTCGCTCCAGGTACAACACATTTTTATGAGGATGTGCTAATGAGATGATTATGATGTGTAACATACTAGGATGCTAACACGCTAATATTGTGTCGACTATGTTCTGGCAAAGTGCTAATGACATGCTGTTTAATGTGCTAACAACCATACTTACATGCTCTTACAACACGCTATAAAAGTGGTGGACAATTTTATGTGGATGGGCTAATGACTTAGCTGATGAGATAATAACGTACTAAGCTTGCTAACAACACGCTACAAGGTGACACCGTTCTAGAGGATGGGCTAATGAGAGGCTTATGAAGTGCTAACAAAATACTAGGCATGCTAATATTAGTTGCGACAACGTTCTGTGGATGTGTTAATGAGTGCATTATACGCCATGGAACTACCCCCACCTCCCAACATGCTATCTACAGCCTAACATTTTGGTAACACCGCAAGCGCTAACAGCGTTCTAAACAGCTAGCAACGCGCTGACCATCCTGTAATGCATGATATCAAGGACAACGGACGACTGTGATACGATTATGATGGCTAACAAACATTTCTTGCATGCTAACGTGTGGACGACGTTCTGTGGATGTTGTTAAGGAGATGCTAAACGCCCTGCGGTCTACCCCTTCCCATCATTGTCTAAACTCAGCCCTACATGGTAACAAGCGCTAACTGCAAGTTTTTATCAGGATAGCAACGCGCTGACATATGCTTAATGGCTTAGCTAACTAAGGCACTGCCGATGTGCTAATGACATGCTTATGATGTGCTAAACAACATACTAGCATGCTAACGTGTGGACGAGTTTTGAGGATGTGATAATGAGATGCACTAAAGCCCTGCGGCTGCCCCCGGTTCCCAGTACATGGTGATCGTCAGCATGTGGCGACGCCGGCCAGCTGGAGGCGGTAGCGACAGGTGAAGGTGATGGGAGGCTCTGCTGAAGCGCACACCTTCACCAGAACGAGAATGAGAAGGCTGAGCATACCGTTTTTCCCGCTGGTCCCGATCTTCGCGGGGACTCGGCAAAAAAAGCATTCGACTGGGACGCTGTGGAGCGCAAAGGTGAGGGCTTCCCTGGCCAAAAACAGCCCCGGTCGGGTTTAGACTCCCTCCGGTTCTGGAAGCGCTTTCTTTTAAAAAACTTTCGCTCCGCCCTTTTGGCTGTTCCCAATAAGTCAGTTAATGGGGGACATTGGAAATTCTTCTTGCCTTGCTGGATATAGAGTTGCTAATCTGGGGGTTGGCCTAAAACTGACCATTTTGGAAGGACATTTTTAAATTCATGTTTGTTTAATTGGTTGATTAATATTTAAAAGTTTCTTTTCCAGTGTTAAATGTTTTCAATTTTAGGTTTTGAATGTGTTCTGGAAATTTTAAGGCTATTACTTTTATTTTATTGGAAAATGTTAAAATTTTCGTTTATCGCGTTGGGGGCATTTTTATCGTCAAGCTGTCGCTATGGTGACAGAAAAAAACCCCTTTTTGTCCTGGTTTGACCCAAACCGTTTAGTTTCCTGGTTCTGACCCAAACCTTTTGTTCCTCTGGTTCTGACCCAAACCTTTTGATTCCTGGGTTTTAAACCCAAACCGTTAGTTCCTGGTTGATCCAACCGTTTGGGTTTCCTCGGGGTTCCCTGCCCCAAAACCTTTTTGATTTCCTGGTTCTAAACCAAACCCTTTAGTTTTTTTGGGGTCTGCCCCAAAAACCGTTTTTTCCTGGTTCTGACCCAAAACCGTTAGTTTCTGGGTCTGACCCAAAACGTTAGTTTCCTCTGGTTCTGCCCCAAAACCCGTTAGTTTCTTGTTTGACCCAAACCGTTAGTTTCCTGGTTCTGCCCCAAACCTTTAGTTTCTGGTTCTGACCCAAACCGTTGTTTCCTGGTTCTGCCCCAAAAACTTTGGGTTTCCTCTGGTTCTGACCCAAACCGTTGTTTCCTGGTTCTGCCCCCAAACCTTTAGTTTCTGGTTCTGACCAAACCTTTTTGATTTCTGGGTTTGCCCCAAATACTTTTGTTTCCTGGTTCTGACCCAAACGTTTGTTTTCCCTGGTTTGAACCAAACCCTTTAGTTTCCTTGGTTTGACCAAAACCGTTATTTTTCTGGTTCTGCCCCAAAAAACCGTTATTTTCCCGGGTTTTCTGACCCAAACCTTTTGTTTCTCTGGTTCTGTTTCCCTGAGATCGTTTGTCGCTTCCCCCTTCGGGGTTTGGACCCGTCAGAACCGATTTTTCACGAACATTTAATAGTTTGTTTTTATGTTTTATGAGCTGGGTTGGCATTAAAGGGGTGTTTGTTTAATGTGTTAAAAGTTGTTGTCCCCCGTGTCACGACCGGCCAGGGAACGGGCCGTCGCTCCCCCGGGCCGCCAGAACCGGTCCGTTTCCCATCGGAGCGCGACTGTCATCGCAGAGGCGAAAGGAAGTGGTCAGAGCGTGGGGGGCGGACGCTGAGTAGAGCTCCTGGACCCGGTTTTCCCCTTACTCAGCCCAAACCTCGTTGGTCCGGTCCGGTCGGTCCAGTACCTCCTTGGGGGCCCAAAATTAGGAGTCAGGAGGAGCGAGATGCAGGAGGACACTGGCGGAACCGGAGGGGTCTCTCTGTCTCTCTGTTCTCTTGTGTCTCTGTTCTCTGTCTCTCTGTGTCTCTGTCTCTCTGTGTTTTCTGTCTTCTGTGTCTCTGTGTCTCTGTCTCTCTGTGTCTCTCTGTGTTCTGGGCTTCTGTGTCTCGTCTCTCTGTGTCTCTGTCTCTCTGTGTTTTTGTGTCTCTGGCTCTCTGTGTCTCGGTTTTCTCTGTGGGCTCTGTCTCCCCTGTGTCTCTCTGTGTCTCTGTCTCTGTTTCGTGTCTCACTGTGTCTCTGTCTCTCTGTTTCTGTGTTTTGTGTCTCTGTTCTCTGTGTTCTGTTCTCTGGGGTCTCTTTTGTCTCTGTGTCTCTGTCCCCTCTGTGTCTCTGTGTCTTGGGTCTCTCTGTGTCCCCTGTCTCTCTGTGTCTCTGTCTCTTTTGTTTCTCTGTGTCTCTGTGTCTCTGTCTCTCTGTGTCTCTGTGTCTCTTTTGTCTCTCTTTGATCTGTCTCTCTGTGTCTCTGTGTCTCTTTTCTCTCTGTCTTCGTGTCTCTGTCTTCTGTGTCTCTGTGTCTGTCTCTCTGTGTCTCTGTTCTCTGTGTCTCTCTGTGTCTCTGTCTTCTGTGTCTCTGTCCTCTGTGGGCTCTCTGTGTTCTGTCTCTTGTGTCTCTGTCTCTCTGTGCTTGTGTCTTTTGAGTGTCTTGTGGCCTGTGTGTTCTGGTCTTTTCTGTGTCTCCCGTCTCTCTGTGTCTCATGTTTTCTCTGTGTCTCTGTGTCTCTGTCTCTCTGTGTTCTGTCTCTCTGTCTCTCTGTGTCTCTGTGTCTCTGTCTCTCTGTGTCTTGTCTCTCTGTGTCTCTGTGTCTCTGTGTCTCTGTCTTCTGTGTCCCCTGTGTCTCTGTCTCCTGTGTCTCGGGTTGTCTCTTTTGTCTCTGTCTCTCTGTGTCTCTGTCTCTCTGTGTCTCTGTCTCTCTTTTGTCTCTGTCCTCTCGTGTCTCTTCTGTGTCTCTGCCCTCTCTGTGTCTCTGTTCTCTGGGTCTCTCTGTTTTCTCTGTCTCTCTGTCTCTTGTCTCTCTGTGTCTTGTCTCTCTGTGTCTCTTGTTTTCTCTGTGTCTCTGTTCTCTGTGTTTTGGTTTTGGGGGTGTCTCTGTCTCTCTGGTTCTGTGTTTTTGAGTGTTCTCTGTGTCTTGGTTTGTTGTGTCTTTTGAGTGTCTCTCTGTGTCTATGTTCTTGTTTTCTCTGTGGTCTCGGGTTTTCTCTGTGTCTTCTCTGTTTCTCTGTCTCTCTGTGTCTCGTCTCTCTGTGTCTTTTGTCTCTCTGTGTCTCTGTGTCCTGAGTGTCTCTCGTGTCTCTGTGTGCCCTCTGAGTGTCTCTCTGGGGTCTCTGTCTCCTGTGTCTCTGTGTCTCTGTGTCTCTGTGTCTCTGTGTGTCTCTGAGTGTCTCTCTGTGCTCTGTCTCTCTGTCTCTCTGGGTGTCTCTGTGTCTCTGTGTTCTGTGTCTCTGTGTCTCTGTGTGTCTCTGAGTGTCTCTCTGTGTCTCGTCTCTCTGTGTCTCTGTGTCTCGTGTTCTTTTGTCTCTGAGTTTTCTCTGTGTGCCCTCTGTGTGTCTCTGAGTGTCCGGTTTTTCCTGCCCTGTGAGCTTCAGGTTCGTCTCTCTCCCAAGTATCAGATCATCCTGTTTAAATATCCAGAGATGATTTAATGTCATGAGTATAATTTTTAAAAATCTTAACTAGTGTTTTAACTTGAACCCTTAAAGGCCCCTGTTCAGGTAAAAGGTCATTCTTGAGAGCCTCAAAATGGTTCTGGTAAAAAAGAGGGAAATAATGATGAATCATAGATTTAATGAATAAAACTGGAATTTTCTCCAGCTTGGACTATAAAAGAGAAGCCGGTTCTGGTTTTTGCTCTGGGGTTTGGTTCCAAAATTGGTTCTGGTTCCGGGTTTCCCGGTTCTGGCTCTGGTTCTGTGTCCAGCTCTGGTTCTGGTCTGGTTCCGGCTCTGGTTCTGGGTTTTGGTTTTTGGGTCTGGTTGGTTCCGGCTCTGGTTTCTGGTTCCAGCTCTGGTTCCAGCTCTGGTTTGGTTCCGGTTCCGGCTCCGGCTCTGGCTTGGTTCGGCTCTGGTTCTTGGTTCCGGCTTGGGTTTTGGTTTGGTTCTGGTTCCGGCTCTGGTTCGGGGTTTTGGTTCTGGTTCCGGCTCTGGCTCTGGTTCCGGCTCTGGCTTGGTTCCGGCTCTGGTTCTGGTTTGGTTCCTTTGGGTTCCGGGTCTGGTTTTTGGTTCTGGTTCTGGTTCCAGCTCTGGTTTTTGGTTCCGGTTCCGGCTCCGGTTCTGGTTCCGGCTCTGGCTCTGGTTCCCGGGTTCTGGTTTTTGGTTCTGGTTCTGGGTTCTGGTTCTGGTTCTGGTTCCGGCTCTGGTTCTGGTTCTGGGGTTTTGGTTTTTTGGTTCTGTTCCCGGGCCCCCTGAGCCCTGGGGCTGTGGGGTCTGCAGGGCTTCTGGCTTCGCCTCATTCGGCTCCGGAAACTTGGAAAACAAAATCAGCGGGGAGCGAGAGAACAGCAGCGTGGCTTCAGCAAGGTGAGCAGCACAGGCCCGGTTCTGAGGCCCGGTTCTGGAGGCCCGGTTTGGAGGCCCGGTTCTGGGGCCCGGTTCTGGAGGCTCAGATTCCCGTCTCCGTGGCGACGGCGGAAAACTTCCCCGTCTAGTGGCGACGGAGGAACTTCCCCGTCTCCGTGGCGACGGCGGAATTTCCCTGGGCTTTCCCTGGCGACGGGGAAAATTCCCGTCTCCGGGGGGCGACGGCGGAACTTCCCGTCTCCGTTTGGGGACGGGGGAGGAACTTCCCCCTCCTGTTACAAAATGGAGGCCGACTGACGGCTGATTGGGTTTTTTAAATTTTTTTAATGATTTTGGGGGGGCGGGTTTTTTTACTAATTCTGAAATGGAATTCTATATTTCTTGTTAGTTTTAATTTTTTAAGCAAAAGAGCCGGTTTTCCCGGGTGTGCCCTGGTTACGCTCCCTTTTGATGTCACTGCAAACATTTTAAATGAAAAGGGGAAAAAGTTGCCTGAGTCCTGGGTTTTCAATGGGATTCCTGCTTTTTCTGCAACCCCGAACCAGAAACCCAAAAAAATGAAACCGAATTTCAAGTCAATCATCAGAACCTTCCGGGTCCCGGCAGGGTTAACACCCTCTTCAGGTCCGGGTTCTCCGAAACCCAAACAGAGTGGGTCTGAAGGGAGGGAAGGGAGAAATGGGCGTTTTCTCTCTGCTCTCTGGGCTTTTCATTGGACAGGAAACAGAAGTCCTCCCGTGGAGGGAGACAGAAAAACCTTTGATTTTACGGAGAGATGGTTAAATCCAAACGGTTCTGGTTATTCCACCGGGTTTAGAAACCATCAGCTGGAAAAATCCTCAGTTGAACTGGGATGAAATTTGGAAACCGGAGGTGGGAAACAGACAAAATCTGGGTCGGACCAAGTCCAAATTCCCGTTTTTTTTAAACCCGGGGGCGGGACCTTTTCCCGGGACGGGTCCAATCAGAAGGGTGGGGGCGGGACCTTCCAGGGACGTCCAATCAGAAGGCTGGGGGGCGGGACCTTCCGGGCGCAATCAGAGCGGGGCGGGACTTCCAGGGCGGTCCAATCAGAAGGCTGGGGGCGGGCCTTCCAGGGACGGTCAATCGAAGGCGGGGGGCGGGACCTTCCAGGGCGGTCCAATCAGAAGGCTGGGGGGCGGGACCTTCCAGGGCGGTCCAATCAGAAGGCTGGGGGGCGGGACCTTCCAGGGTGGTCCAATCGGGAGGGTGACGGCTCGTCTCTCTGCAGGACTGTAACTTTTGTGTGTTTGCTGCGGCGGCCTAACAGGAAGCCGCAGCTAGTAGTCAGCCGTCGCCCAATCAGAGGCCTGTGTCGTGCTTGGTGCTCTGTGATTGGTCGATGCTCGCTGTCGTTTCAGTGATTGTTGTCCGCTGTGAGTTTGATGTCGCCGATCGAACGTTTGCGTTTTTACCGCTGAGGTTCTGGGACGGATTGGACCCAACAGAACTCCGCCTCTGAAAGTTGTCCCTGACACGTTCCTCCTGTTTCAGAGGTTCTTCTGAAACCAGTCCAAATGATTCCAGCCGGTTCTGAAGGGGCTCAGTACCAGGATCCGGCCAGGAGTCTGAGTTTGGTTCTGTTCCAGGTGGACATGAACTTCATGAAGAAGATCCGCCTGGCGCCGAAGCCTCCAACGTCCTGGTGGGGGAGGTGGACTTCCTGGAGCGGCCCATCATCGCCTTCGTCCGCTGGAGCCGGCCGTGCTGCTGACGGGCCTCACTGAGGTTCCGGTACGACCAGGTGAGATCAGAGCCAGAAGCCGCTTATGAACCAGAAACCATCAGGAGTTCTGAAGCGTCTCTGCGGTTCTGCTTCAGGTTTCTGTTCCTTCTGCTCGGCCCGTTTCGGGAAAGGCCCGCAGTACCAGTGAGATCGGGCGCTCCATCGCCACGCTGATGACCGACGAGGTGAGCCGAGCGACGCAGGAGGTTCCGGCCTGGTGTTCCGGTGCGGCCCAAACGGAGGAGCCCTCCTCCCTGACCTCCCCGGTTCTGCCGCAGGTCTTCCACGATGTGGCCTACAAGGCCAAGGACCGGAACGAACCTGCTGTCCGGGCATCGACGAGTTCCTGGACCAGGTCACGGTTCTGCCGCCGGGCGAGTGGACCCCAGCATCCGGATCGAGCCTACCGAAGAACGTCCCGTCTCAGGTGGGAACCCAGGAGGGTCAGCAGAACGCAGGAACCCGTCCTGTAGCGTTATGAGGAGCTAGCTAGCATAGCTTCTGCTTTAGCATTACTCCCATTACAGCCGCAGCAGAATAAAAACTGTTCCTGAACTGATGACATGGTGACAGATTAAACAATGTAGAAGCTTTGACACATTGGAAGTTGGACTGAAATGGAAATAATGCTAGCAGTTCATTTAAATTCATGCTTTAGCATTTAGCCTGAGATAGCTAAAGCTATGCTAGCATTACTTCTGTTTTAGCAAAACTTCCATTTGAGAATAAATGACATTTCTGTAGCTTATAAATAATAAAACGGATGCTGAGCTAGAGAGGCTATGGCTTCTGATTTAGCATATTTCTGTCTGTCTGCAGGAGAAGAGGAAGATGGCGGCGCAGCCCAATGGCTCGCCCACTGCTCAGAGTCAGTGAAGGGAGACGGAGGATCACACAGGACCGGAGCTGCAGCGGACGGGCAGGTGTGTGTGTGTGTCTGGTGCTCAGGTGACCTGCCGACCTGCTGACCTGCTCTGACCCAACAGGATCTTCGGCGGCCCTGGTGAACGACGTTCGGCGGAAAGCGCCGTTCTAACTGGAGTGACGTCAAAGACGCGCTGAGTCTGCAGTGCCTGGCGTCTGTCCTCTTCCTGTACTGCGCCTGCATGTCGCCCGTCGTCACCTTCGGCGGCCTGCTGGGCGAGACCACCCACGGCAGCATGTGAGGTTCCCAAACTCTGACCTCTGACCCCCACAGCAGACCCACAGTCAATGCTGCAACATATCGGAGTGTTTTATATTCGCTGATCCGTTATTTTTACATCCGTTAAGCATAAATGCTAACCTTCTGGTTGTAGATGGCAGAAAAATGAATTACCAGATCAAATATTGCGGCTTCCTGAGGCTCGTGCAGCGCCTCTGGTGGTGAACACACTGAGCTAAGAGTTGGGCAGCAGCTCTAAGTAACTGTAAAAGTAATAAAGTGCTGGGCCGTGGAGCTCTCTGTGGGACCTGCTGGTGTTGTTCCCGCGCCGTGCTCAGCAGTAACGTCTCCTCTCGGTCCTCAGGGGACCATGGAGTCTCTGTTTGGGGCGTCCGTGACCGGCATGGCCTACTCCCTGTTCGCCGGCCAGCCGCTCACCATCCTGGGCAGCACCGGCCCGGTTCTGGTGTTCGAGAAGATTCTCTTCCATTTCTGCGAGTGAGTCGGAACCGTCCCTGAGCTGAGCGGCAGCGCCCCCTGCTGGCGCTTCAGGCCGTTAGATAAGAGCCAACAGATTATCACAACCTTGAGCATTTAATGCCTCTGTTGTTGATTTCCTGGAGCTTTTGGACTTTTAATCCTTTTGTTTGAGGGTTAAATCTGTTTCATAACTCTTGCATAAAGAGCTCTGTTTGTTGGCTGCTCCGGTTCTGGACCCAGAAGAACCAAGATGTCTTGTGTGTGTCCCCAGGACTCAGGGTCTGTCCTACCTGTCCCTGCGGACGAGCATCGGGCTGTGGACGGCCTTCCTGTGCGTCCTGCTGGTCGCCACGGACGCCAGCTCCCTGGTCTGCTACATCACCCGCTTCACGGAGGAAGCCTTCGCCGCCCTGATCTGCCTCATCTTCATCTACGAGGCTCTGGCCAAGCTGGTGGACATGAGGACCAAGTTCCCCGTCCAGCGGCACCAGCAGCTGGACAACCTCACCGTGTTCACGTGAGGCCGGCCGGCACTTCAAACGTACTTTATTTTGGTTTTTAAATGCATTTAACATAGAATTTATGTAATTTTTTACCTTAATTTCTTGTTGGAGTTTATCTATTTTTTTATTGATATTAGTATTTACTCATTTTTTCTCTTTTTTTATTTAATTTCTTAAATGAAAATAAAATTTTAAATAATTATGAAAAATATTTCTTAAAGTTTTTATAGATTTTATTTTGCTTAATTAATTGTTTACTTTTCTGATTCTTCACATAAATATTTTAATGTATTTAAATGCTTCCTGTCGTCTGGAGCGGCCCGGTGGTTCTGATCCAGTCTGTCGTCTGGAGCGGCCCGGTGGTTCTGATCCAGTCTGCTTGTCTTCCAGGTGTCGATGTTCTGCTCCCTCCAACGCCTCGGCGGACGTCCAGCAGATCTGGTAGCAGCAGGAACCTGACGGCAGGAACCATCGAGTGGGAGCAGCTCAGCGTGACGGTACGGCTCTCCGGTCCAAACAGCGGCACCCGGTGGCGACCGCTGGGACTGCAGCAACATTGGTGGCGGCCGCAGGGACTGCAGCACATTGGTGGCGGCCGCAGGGACTGCAGCACATTGGCGGCCCCCTGTGGCGGCCGCAGGGACTGCAGCACTGTGGCGGCCCCCTGTGGTGGCCGCTGGGACTGCAGCACTGTGGCGGCCCCCTGTGGTGGCCGCTGGGACTGCAGCACTGTGGCGGCCCCTGTGGCGGCCGCAGGGACTGCAGCACATTGGCGGCCCCCTGTGGTGGCCGCTGGGACTGCAGCACGGTGGTGATCGTGGGGACGGCGACCCAGTGGCGACCACCAGTGGCAGCCACGGGGACTGCGCCTGTAACCCTAATGTCCGTCTCTGCAGGCATGTCGGGACTTAAAGGGACAGTTTATCGGGTCGGCTTGCAGTGACAAAGGACCCTTCGTCCCAGATGTCCTCTTCTGGTCTGTCATCCTCTTCTTCGCCACTTTCTTCCTCTCCTCGTTCCTCAAACAGTTCAAGACCAAGAGATACTTCCCCACCAAGGTCGGTCCCACTGCTGGTTCTGCCGGTTCTGCTTCCTGGACCCGCTGCTTCACGGACCCTCTGGTTGTGTCTACAGATGCGGTCGACCATCAGTGACTTCGCCGTCTTCCTGACCATCATGGTCATGGTGCTGCTGGATTACCTGGTGGGGATTCCTTCTCCCAAGCTGGAAGTCCCGGAGCGATTCGAGGTGATCCGCCTTCAGGTTGACGCTCTCGGGTTCAGCGGCGCGTCCGCACTTCCTGAAAGCCTTTAAGAGTTTAATTCACTGGAAAAATTTATGTTGGCCTCGAGTATCTTACTCAATTTGACCCATGGCAGTTGAGGCTACTGCATGCTAACTTTGCCAGTTAGCAGTTTTGCGTCTATCACATCTCCAGTTGTCTGACTTCTGCTGCGATGCTACATGCGTTGTGTGCTAAAACGCTAGCCGCTAATGGGATTAAGACTTAAAGAGCCATTTCCAGTACGATAAGCTGTGAATTTGTTAATTTTAGCGTTTTCTTCCCTCCTGAATATCAGGATCGGGTTCTAGTTGGGTTTATAGCTTCCTCTAAGAGCGCCCACCGGGTTGTAATGGGGCTGCAGTGATGCAATAATCTCACAATACGATACACGATATTCTGCCCACAATACGATATATATTCATGCACCGATACAATTCGATACACTTCTGTGATTTCCTGGAAGATTTCAGAGGGACAGAGTGATTTTGGTGACATTTTGTGACTGTTATAAAGTTGGACTGAATTAATTTAACTGAAAACTGATTAAAAGCTCCAACTACACAATACGTGGTTCTGGTTGGACACAGACTTAAAGTGGGCAGCTGGACAAAATGAATCAAAGAAGTGGAGAGAAAACATGTTTCTTTTAGTTGAAACAGTCCAAACTGTAGCTGACATGCATTAGTAAAGTAAATAAAGTGAACCAAGTTCCTGCTCTGAATAGTTTGATACCTTTTTAACCTGAACATCTGAAGGAATCACTCTAAGCCTGATGACCTGGTGAAGCAAGCAGTGAGTGAACAGTTGGACGTTACGATACTTGAGGATGAATATCGATTTTTTTTCTAGGAAAGAAAATATCGATATATCGATATTATACAGCCCTAGTTGTCATGGTGTCCGTTGGGTTGTCATGGTGTCCGTTGGGTTGTCATGTCGTCCGTTGGGTTGTCATGGTGTCCGTTGGGTTGTCATGTCGTCCGTTGGGTTGTCATGGTGTCCGTTGGGTTGTCATGGTGTCCGTTGGGTTGTCATGGTGTCCGTTTGGGTTGTCATGGTGTCGTTGGGTTGTCATGGTGTCCGTTGGGTTGTCATGGTGTCCGTTGGGTTGTCATGTCGTCCGTTGGGTTGTCATGGTGTCCGTTGGGTTGTCATGTCGTCCGTTGGGTTGTCTTGTCGTCCGTTGGGTTGTCTTGTCGTCCGTTGGGTTGTCATGGTGTCCGTTGGGTTGTCATGGTGTCCGTTGGGTTGTCATGGTGTCCGTTGGGTTGTCATGGTGTCCGTTGGGTTGTCTGCAGCCCACCACCAGCGATCGGGCCTGGCTGGTCTCGCCGCTCGGCTCCAACCCCTGGTGGACGCTGCTGGCGGCCGTCATCCTGCTCTGCTCTGCACCATCCTGATCTTCATGGACCAGCAGATCACCGCCATCATCATCAACAGGAAGGAGAACAAGCTGAAGGTGGGCGTCGCTCCGACCTCGGCGGACGGTCCTGACCCGGTGACCCGGTCCTGCCCCGGTCCTGACCCGGTTCTGCCCGTCTCCCTGCAGAAGGGCTGTGGGTACCACCTGGACCTGCTGGTGGTGGGCGTCATGCTGGGGGTCTGCTCCGTCCTGGGCCTGCCCTGGTTCGTGGCGGCCACCGTCCTGTCCATCTCCCACGTCAACAGCCTGAAGCTGGAGTCGGGCTGCGCTGCGCCCGGAGAGCAGCCCAAGTTCCTGGGCATCCGGGAGCAGCGGGTGACGGGGTTCCTGATCTTCATCCTGATGGGCTGCTCCGTCTTCATGACGTCCGCGCTCAAGGTGGACATCCGGCCGGACGGCGGGACGGACGGACGCGGCAGCAGCGTCTAACGTGTCCTTTTCCCCCCAGCTGATCCCGATGCCCGTCCTCTACGGCGTCTTCCTCTCATGGGCGTGTCGTCGCTCAAAGGCATCCAGGTCCGTCTCCTGAAGCCGCCGCTGCTGTCAGGTTAACGGTGAGCTTGAGTGAATCCTGAACGTTCCTGGTCCCGCAGCTCTTCGACCGGATCAAGCTGTTCGGAATGCCGGCCAAACACCAGCCGGACCTCATCTACCTGCGCTACGTCCCGCTGTGGAAGGTCCACGTCTTCACCGCTGTCCAGCTGTCCTGCCTCATCATCCTGTGGGCCATCAAGGCCACGGAGGCAGCCGTCGTCTTCCCCATGATGGTGAGGCGCCGCTGACCCCAGCCTGACCCCCGTCTGACCCCAGTATGACCCCCGTCTGACCCCAGTATGACCCCCGTATGACCCCAGTATGACCCCCGTTTGACCCCAGTATGACCCCCGTTTGACCCCAGTATGACCCCAGTATGACCCCAGCATGACCCCAGCATGACCCCCGTCTGACCCCAGCATGACCCCCGTTTGACCCTGTATGACCCCCGTTTGACCCCAGTATGACCCCAGTCTGACCCCAGTATGACCCCAGCCTGACCCCAGTATGACCCCGTCTGACCCCCGTTACCCTGAGACCCCCAGTATGACCCCATGACGCCTGACCCCAGTATGACCCCAGTACATGACCCCGTGACCTGACCCAGTATGACCCCGTCTGACCCCGTATGACCCCAGTTGACCCCAGCTCTGACCCCAGTATGACCCCGACCCCGTCTGACCCCAGTATGACCCCACGTCTGACCCCATAGAGTCTGACCCCAGTATGACCCCGTTCTGACGCCGTCTATCCCGTATGACCTTCTGGCTTGCTTCATCCGAAGCTTGACTGGACTTTTGAGCTGATCCACAGAGGGTGAGACCATGAGCAAGAGAGAAGGACGACGACAAGAAGAAGAAGGAGCAGGTGAGGCGCCTTGATTGGCCCTGATTGGCCCTGATTGGCTCTGATTGGCTCTGATTGGCCCTGATTGGCTCTGCCTCTGATTGGCTCTGATTGGCTCTGCCTCTGATTGGCTCTGATTGGCTCTGCCTCTGATTGGCTCTGATTGGCTCCGCCTCTGATTGGCTCCGCCTCTGATTGGCTCTGATTGTCTCTGCCTCTGATTGGCTGTCTGCAGGACGCCCAGCGGATGATGGAGGAAGCGCAGGACGAGCCGCCCTACGAGCCTCAGAGCGTCCTGAAGGACAGGTGAGTGGACCACGGTGGCCCCGCCTCCTCTGCAGGCGCTCCTCCTCCGCTGCAGGCGCTGACCCGGTTCTGGTTCTGGTTCTGGTTCTGGTCCTGCAGGTCCGACCCGTCTGAGGTCAACATCTCTGATGAAATGGCCAAAAGTGGAATCTGGAAATCCGTTTCCAAGAACTCTGAGGGAGGAAAGGCTCTGAAACGCTGCAGCAGGTGACGATGACATCACGGCCTGCGGCCGCTCTGATTGGATCGGTTCCTGATCAATAATTGATAAACTCGGATCCAACTGGTCTGACATGTTTGTTGCTGTCCAGTCAGGAAAAACTTCCCAGCATCCAGATCAGCGTGGAGAACGAGGACGGACGGAGGTTCGTGGACGCCGAGACGGCGCTATGATCGTCCAATGGGACGGCGAGGTGGGCGGGGCCTGGACCAGGAGAGGACCAATCGGCTGGGCTGCCTTTCTCTGATGACGCCACTTTTAGTTCCTCATCGTTTTAGACGGACAATCCTCAGGTTACTTTGTTTTAACTGGCAGGCCACCTCTGGTGCTGCGCTCTGATTGGCCGACGGCCGGGGCGCTGCGCTCTGATTGGCCGACGGGGAGGGAGGGAGGGAGAGAGAGAGAGAGAGAGAGAGACTCTGTCACCATGTTGCCTCAGCAGATGTTTTGTAGTTTCTTTGTAAATTTCTAATAAACGATTTGGGAGGAAACATTTTCCACATCTTGAGTCACATGACCGACAGGAAGTGACTCCTGGAGGAAACCACGAAGAAGACGGAGACAGGAAGTAGTTTTATCTTATTAGTGAAGTAGATTTGTGACATAAACACAAGATTCACCTGCAGGTTCAGGTAAATCCTGTTACCTGCAGGATTTAAGGGAACAGATTTTATTTCCTGTTCCTGATGATTGAGATCATTTTATTTCTGTGTTCAGAAACAGCCAGAAGGAAACAACCTGGACCTGATCTGGACCTGGACCTGGACCTGGACCTGATCTGGACCTGGACCAGGACCTGCTCTAGACCCGACCTGGACCTGATCTAGACCCGACCTGGACCTGATCTGGACCTGGACCTGGACCTGGACCTGATCTAGACCCGACCTGGACCTGATCTGGACCTGGACCAGGACCTGATCTGGACCTGGACCAGAACCTGATCTGGACCTGGACCTGGACCTGATCTGGACCTGGACCAGGACCTGCTCTAGACCCGACCTGGACCTGATCTAGACCCGACCTGGACCTGATCTGGACCTGGACCTGGACCTGGACCTGATCTAGACCCGACCTGGACCTGATCTGGACCTGGACCAGGACCTGATCTGGACCTGGACCAGAACCTGATCTGGACCTGGACCTGGACCTGATCTGGACCTGGACCAGGACCTGCTCTAGACCCGACCTGGACCTGATCTAGACCCGACCTGGACCTGATCTGGACCTGGACCTGGACCTGGACCTGCTCTAGACCCGACCTGGACCTGATCTGGACCTGGACCTGCTCTAGACCCGACCTGGACCTGCTCTAGACCCAACCTGGACCTGATCTGGACCTGGACCTGATCTGGACCTGGACCTGGACCTGCTCTAGACCCGACCTGGACCTGCTCTAGACCCGACCTGGACCTGATCTGGACCTGATCTGGACCTGGACCTGGACCTGCTCTAGACCCGACCTGGACCTGATCTAGACCCGACCTGGACCTGATCTGGACCTGGACCTGGACCTGGACCTGCTCTAGACCCGACCTGGACCTGCTCTAGACCCGACCTGGACCTGATCTGGACCTGGACCTGATCTGGACCTGGACCTGGACCTGCTCTAGACCCGACCTGGACCTGATCTAGACCCGACCTGGACCTGATTCTGGACCTGGACCTGGACCTGCTCTAGACCCGACCTGGACCTGCTCTAGACCCGACCTGGACCTGCTCTAGACCTGGACCAGGACCTGATCTGGACCTGGACCAGAACCTGATCTGGACCTGGACCTGGACCTGCTCTGGACCCGACCTGGACCTGATCTGGACCTGGACCAGGACCTGATCTGGACCTGGACCAGGACCTGCTCTAGACCCGACCTGGACCTGATCTGGACCTGGACCTGGACCTGATCTGGACCTGAACCTGATCTGGACCTGGACCAGGACCTGATCTGGACCTGGACCTGGACCAGGACCTGATCTGGACCTGGACCAGGACCTGCTCTAGACCCGACCTGGACCTGCTCTAGACCCGACCTGGACCTGATCTGGACCTGGACCTGGACCTGATCTGGACCTGGACCTGGACCAGGACCTGATCTGGACCTGGACCAGGACCTGCTCTAGACCCGACCTGGACCTGCTCTAGACCCGACCTGGACCTGCTCTAGACCCGACCTGGACCTGATCTGGACCTGGACCTGGACCTGCTCTAGACCTGACCTGGACCTGATCTGGACCTGGACCTGATCTGGACCTGGACCAGGACCTGATCTAGACCCGACCTGGACCTGATCTGGACCCGACCAGGACCTGATCTGGACCCGACCTGGACCTGGACCCGACCAGGACCTGGACCTGATCTGGACCTGATCTAGACCCGACCTGGACCTGATCTGGATCTGGACCTGATCTAGACCCGACCTGGACCTGGACCTGATCTGGACCTGATCTAGACCCGACCTGGACCTGATCTGGATCTGGACCTGATCTGGACCCGACCTGGACCTGATCTGGATCTGGACCTGATCTAGACCCGACCAGGACCTGGACCTGATCTAGACCTGATCTGGACCCGACCTGGACCTGATCTGGATCTGGACCTGATCTAGACCCGACCTGGACCTGGACCTGATCTGGACCCGATCTGGACCTGATCTGGATCTGGACCTGATCTAGACCCGACCTGGACCTGATCTGGACCTGGACCCGACCTGGACCAGGACCCGGCCCGCTGTGGCCCTTGCCCCTCTGGTTGAGTCTGGCTGCTGCTGTTTCACCAAAACATCTTTAATGAATTCAGTTTAAATCTAAAGCACCAAATCACTTCATCGCACTTTAAAAACTAACTTCTGCATCAAGTTCAGTTTATTATTCAGATCATTTTGAAAAGTTTTTTCTCCAAGTCAGCAATGTTTTCCAAAATAAAAGTCCAAAAACAATCTTCTAAATTGAACATAAAATGTTTTATTATGAAAGCTCACAATTTACACAAACATTTATTTATATTTTAGAATAAAATTAATTAGAAGAGAAAATACATTTTGTATAGTGAAGTGAGTCTTTTGTATAAATATGGAAAATGAAGGAGGAATATAGTTTGAAGTTACTTGTAAAGATGGTCGTTATTTATGACAGTCTGGTTGGTTCTGGTTGGTTTGGTTTGGTTTTGGTCGGTTTGGTTCTGGTCGGTTTGGTTTGGTTTTGGTCGGTTTGGTTCTGGTCGGTTTGGTTTGGTTTTGGTCGGTTTGGTTTGGTTCTGGTCGGTTTGGTTCTGGTCGGTTTGGTTCTGATCGGTTTGGTTTGGTTCTGGTCGGTTTGGTTCTGGTCGGTTTGGTTCTGGTCGGTTTGGTTTGGTTCTGGTCGGTTTGGTTCTGGTCGGTTTGGTTTGGTTCTGGTCGGTTTGGTTCTGGTCGGTTTGGTTCTGATCGGTTTGGTTTGGTTCTGGTCGGTTTGGTTCTGGTCGGTTTGGTTTGGTTTTGGTCGGTTTGGTTCTGGTCGGTTTGGTTCTGGTCGGTTTGGTTTGGTTCTGGTCGGTTTGGTTCTGATCGGTTTGGTTTGGTTCTGGTCGGTTTGGTTCTGGTCGGTTTGGTTTGGTTTTGGTCGGTTTGGTTCTGGTCGGTTTGGTTCTGGTCGGTTTGGTTTGGTTTTGGTCGGTTTGGTTCTGGTCGGTTTGGTTTTGGTCTGTTTGGTTCTGGTCGGTTCGGTTCTGGTCAGTTTGGTTCTGGTCCAAATGCTTCGTTTCAACAAACATCAGGTTTTAAAGAAAAATGCAGAAGCTTCATGCAGAATCCTGACGGACCAGAGGTTCTGGTACCAGAACCTCTGGTCCGTTCTGCTGTCTTCAGTGGTTCTGCAGCTGGATGTGGAGGTGAGCGGTTCTGGTCCGGTTCTGGTCCGGTTCTGGTCCGGTTAGAGGACTCCGGCCAGCAGGACGGCCAGCAGCAGGGCGGCGGACAGACCGGACCTCCGGGATTCTCCTGCAGACCAACGGGGGTTAATCTGCGGTCCTGGTTCTGGTTCTGGTTGCGGTGGGCCGGAGCGGACTCACCTGCGGCCCGCAGCATGACCTCGGTGACCCCCAGCGACCCGTTGTGCGGCGCCGGCCGGATGCGCAGCAGCCTGCAGAGCAGCGGGTAGATGTGGATGCTGTCGAACGGGTCGGACACAAAGTTCTGCTTGAAGCTCGGCCCGACGGCCCGGAAGATGGTCTTCATGTCCATCTGCCCGTTGTGGAAGCCGTGGTCGCCTTTGTTCACGTAGACGATGAACCTCTGAGGGACAGACAGGCAGGCGACCTTTGACCTCAGGAGCTGATTTTATCTTTGACTAAACGTCTGAACCTGAAGACCAACAAGCCTCAGGTACAGGACTTCAAAATAAGAGCCTGGATCTAAAACGCTGCTTGAAGGATTCTTGATGGTTTAGGACCTGAACTTGGACTCAGAGGTTGAAGTTCAACTGAAGGTTTTCTAAAACAGCCGAGTAAATTAGTGCTTCACGACGGAGCTGATGAAATGATCTAAACGTTTCCAAAGTTAGCTAAAGCGTTTTTAGCTAAACTAAACTTCTGTTTGACGCCATGAAGATTCATCTGATGTCCCACCAGCTTTAACTAGTTAAACCTTTTTGTTTCTATTCATTCTGTATAAATCTGATTTTACTTTGACGGTGTCTCCACACATTAAGTCTCAACTTAAGTAAGAAATTAAAATGTCTTGAATTCATTTAAAATGTGAGTTAAACACATTTTAACCACAGGTCTTAATTTTTGTCAGCGGTTTTATTTTTCAACATTTGAGTCGCTTGCAGACGTTTCTTTGCATTCTGGTGGCGGTTGAGGCTACCGCTAACTACATGCTAATGAACCCTTGCTAGCTAGTTAGCTGGCTTTTTTTTTGCATATTTAATGAAATAAGTGCAAACTAATCACCAATTTGCTGAAGAAAGCTCTTCTCTCATTGGCTCACTTCTGTTCCAGCTCGTTGGCACTATGGACGTTACGGTTAAATTGCATATTTTATTTGTAATTAAATACAGATCCACTTTTGTACATTTCTGTCATGGTCTTAAAAAGTCTTAAGTTGGCGCAGCCTTTGGGAACAGTATTGATTTGTAATCTGTGGTGAAACAACCAGAAATTGGCTCTATGTTTAGAGGTTTTCCCTTCACCTCATCAGATTTGAAGGTTTCTGAAAATGGATAATGAAATACTTCAGTATGAGTTTTGGACGTTAGCTAAAAGAATCATCTCGACGGTCTTTGACTTCATCGCTACGATGTCGGCGCAATAAAGCGGTTGTCGTTCAGGGAACGGAGACGATAACCGGGTCTTCCTGAAGACGAAGAGTAACGACCAGAACCATTCTTCAACACCACCGGAACCAGGACTGTTCCCACACTGAAGCACCGATTCTTTGAAGAACCAAACCTCTGGCCTTACCAGAACCAGAGCTCTGGGCCTTACCAGAACCAGAGCTCTGGACCTTACCAGAACCAGAGCTCTGGGCCTTACCAGAACCAAAGCTCTGGGCCTTACCAGAACCAGAGCTCTGGGCCTTACCAGAACCAGAGCTCTGGGCCTTACCAGAACCAACCCTCTGGGCCTTACCAGAACCAAAGCTCTGGGCCTTACCAGAACCAGAGCTCTGGGCCTTACCAGAACCAAAGCTCTGGGCCTTACCAGAACCAGAGCTCTGGGCCTTACCAGAACCAAAGCTCTGGGCCTTACCAGAACCAGAGCTCTGGGCCTTACCAGAACCAAAGCTCTGGGCCTTACCAGAACCAGAGCTCTGGGCCTTACCAGAACCAAAGCTCTGGGCCTTACCAGAACCAACCCTCTGGACCTTACCGAGTTGAGGTTGAAGCCCAGGTCCGCCACCACCACGATGGGAGGAAGCCTCTTGCTCCTCCCCAGATGGAAGCTCTCCGGGATCTCCTGCTTCTTGTAGACGGTGAGGTTGGGAGCGTTGGCCAGAGCGTCGTAGACCTCCTGGTCCTTCCCCGGCCGCGGCGTCACGATGCCAAAGCCGCCGTAGTCCAGGATCTCGAAGGAGACGAGCTCCAGCAGGTCCAGGTACTTGTTGAGGACGATCTCGTCCACCAGCGGCCGCTTCTTGACGGTGGTCATGCCGTGGTCCGAGGTGATGACGACGTCCAGGCTGTCGTCCAGGCCGTGGCTGCTGATGGCGTCGCGCAGGTAGCCGACGGTGCGGTCCACCTGCCGGATGACGGTCTTCCTGTCCGGGTGGTCCGGCCCCTTGCTGTGGCCCACGAAGTCCGGCTCGCCGTAGTACAGGGTCACCAGGTCGAAGTCCTCCTCTGAGAACCAGCTCAGAACCGTGTCGATGTTCTCTCGCCATTCGGTCTCATTGGTGTAAGGGTGGCCCGGCTCTGCCAGCCGAACTCTGTTGACCTTTTGACCCCCGTAGGTGGCGCCGCCTCCCGGGAAGAAGAACGAAGCGGTTTTCAGACCCTGAAAGAAGAAGAGGATCCGTTTGATTTACTGGTTCGTCGTCAGGTTTGGAGCTGCTGCAGGCCGGGTCGCCTCGACTCGCCTGGTTCTGAGCCGTGATCCATAACGGCAGGACGCCGTTGTCCCACCACTCCGACCTCTTCAGGGTCTCCTTGAAGGGAACTTTCAGGTTTGTTGTTTCGTTGAACATTAAGTTGTGGACAACTTCGTGGTCTTCTATCCATCTACCTGTGACGGGACATTTAGCTCTGTGATTGTGGGGAAAAAACAACAGAAATGTCTGCATGGTCCACTGTTATGCTGCCATCTGGTGGTCAGATTTAGCTGTTCAGGGAAGCAGTGGTGATCAGGTTGTCATTTAAAGGTTTGTCACATTTTTAATAATTTAAATATTATTTTGCTTACTAAATATTTAATTGCATCAGTGTTCAGTCTCCATTTTTCACCATGACTCAGCATAATCTCTAATTGGGGGCTCGTCCGGGATTGAAACCAAACATTATGCTTCTTTTAGTACCCCTGAAGGACACATCATCATAATAGTTGTCTATTTCAAGAGTGATCATGTAAAATATAACTTGACGATATGGGTACCAAACACACCCAGTTACCGCAGCAGTTGAGTCCCAGTGAAACCAGTTCAGAGTCGGGGCTGTGTGCAGGAGAAGCTGCTTTAAATGGATGTTTTCAGCCACCAAACGGCGCCCCCTGCTGGAGTTCAGTTGATTCGTGTTTACAACATTGTGTCTGCAGCAGTAAGTTTAAAGTTTAAACTGTCTCTGTTGGACGGTGTGAATAAAATCAGATGATGTCTTTACAGAATGATGGATTTCATATTGAACTTCCTTTTTTAGATTAAACATTAAACAAAAACAGTACTTGTACTTCAGCAAAAATAACTTTTAGAGAGTTGGCATTGTGTGGCTTATAAAGCCAGAAAGTTTCTTGATTTCAACATTTCGGGCCTCTGGAGGTGAAAATCCAGATTTTTCCTGATTTTTCTCACGTCTCCTGCAGGAAACGGAGTCTAAACCTTCACTTCCTGTTGGACCAGCCAGGAATCATCTGATCATATCTGATGCGGCCATAAACCTCCACTTACTAACAACAAGATCAGCACAACCCAGACCAGCTGATAAGCAGCCATCAATAATCCAGAAATAACCTCGGAATGCAGGATTAGATTATATTATCCTGTAAACTGGTTCTGATCTGCAGAGCTTCAGAACCGGATCTGGACTTCTTCTTTAAATCTAATACATTTAGTGTCAAATTTTTGTGCCTTCTTATTAATATCTTTAAAATTTGTGCTGAACAAACCAAAATGCTTGAGGCCAATTTGTCTAGATTAGTTTAAGGTGGAGCTCTGACTCCCTCAGGAGGATTTATGGGTTTAACAGAAGCACAATTTGCTCCCATTTATGGGTTTTAATTAAAATCATCCAGGACTTCAGATGTTTCTGCTCCGAGCTGAAATGTCCGTTTCCCCCTGGAGGACCGAGAGGCTCTTCTTCTTCTCCATAACTAATTGTTCCTCACTAAGGTAGTTAACCCGCAGGACGGTCCGGTTTACGGCCGTCCAGCAGCTCCAGACCTGTGATGGTGGTGAAGTGTGACGGCGACGTCATGGTCATCATGGGGGGGGTGACGTATTTGGCCTTGACCCCGTCCCGGGCCATGCGGTCCAGGTGCGGCGTGTCGACGTCCTGGTCGTAGTCCCACCTGAACCCGTCGAACGACACCAGCAGCAGCCTGGTCTTCTTCTCCCCCCTGCTGCTCAGCGGCTTCCCGCCGACGCCGCCCGCCGCCATCAGCACCAGGAGGACCGCCAACCTCATCTTCAGCCTCACCGACTGCCTGGCGCTCGGCCGGTCCGCACCTGTACAGGTGTCTGTGGTTAATGAGTAGCAGCAGCTCCTGATATGGATCTGCTGATGGAGGAGCAGACCTTCGACTGTGGACTAATGGGTCTTATCGGGACTTTAATGATTAGATGGACTTTGAAAGACTCGGTGGTGTTTATGAGTCTGGACCAATCAGATCCATAATAATAACCTGAAGATCTGTCCTGTGATGGACTGACCCGTCTCCAGCCAGATGACGAAGGACAGAGAAGAGACATTTCTTGGTAAATTTTATAAAGTTTTTATAAAAATATTTCCAAAACCAACTTTATTCATAAAGCACTTTAAAACAACCACAGCTGATACAAAGTGTTGTATAACATAATAAAATAATTATATAAAAACTTAGTTTAAAAACAAAAACATACATTTAAAGCTAGATCCTGCGGGTGTTGTAAGTAAAATAGATGTTTTAAGACGAACTTTAAAAGTGACAGTGAAGATAAATTTCCTCCATTTACTCTCAAATATCCCGCCAGAAGCTCTTAATTTGCTCTATTTATGCTCGGAAGACTTTTATATCAGCTTTAACGGCTTTGATATTAACTTGAAGTTGATCTCACGAGCCTTTTCAGAAAATTAAGCCTTTATTCTGAAATTACGTCTTTTATTTTGTCGTTAAACCCACCGGAAGTACTTCTTTACCCTATGAAGGACTTCCTGTCTGTAGCGCGATGTCCTCCGTTTAAGTGTTAAATGAAATGTGTTCATCAGGTTCTGGATTCTAAATAGTTCGGTTCGGACGGGTTGTTCGGAACCATCTGAGCAGGTTTGTAGCTTTAGACGAAGAAAGAGTCGGAGGTTCGGCACCGGAAAGCTAGCAGAGGTTAGCAGTTAGCTTAGCCAGACTGTATGACAGAGGTTAGCAGTTAGCTTAGCCAGACTGTATGACAGAGGTTAGCAGTTAGCTTAGCCAGACTGTATGACAGAGGTTAGCAGGTTAGCTTAGTCAGACTGTATACCAGAGGTTAGCAGGTTAGCTTAGCCAGACTGTATGACAGAGGTTAGCAGGTTAGCTTAGCCAGACTGTATGACAGAGGTTAGCAGGTTGTTAGCTTAGCCAGACTGTATGACAGAGGTTAGCAGGTTAGCTTAGCCAGACTGTATGACAGAGGTTAGCAGGTTGTTAGCTTAGCCAGACTCTGAAGAGAAACTGTTTACCTGATGAAAGACTTTATAAAATAACTGGATTAAATCCTGCAGGTGAGATTAACTCTGATCTTCAGACTTGAGGCGATGAGTCCAGGAATAATCTGAGGTTCTGGTTCTGGACCGACCTTGAAACGAGCTTTGGTGAAATCTGAAATAATTATTCTGTTGTGGATAAATATTTCTGAAGGAAGAGTTGGAGATGATGAAAGTCAGGATCGTTTCAGGAGCCAGAGGAGCTGGATGGATGGTTGGATGGTTGGTGGTTTGATGGTTGGATGTTTTGATGGTTGGATGGTTGGTGGTTTGATGGTTGGATGTTTTGATGGTTGGTGGTTTGATGGTTGGATGTTTTGATGGTTGGTGGTTTGATGGTTGGATGTTTTGATGGTTGGTGGTTGGTGGTTTGATGGTTGGATGTTTTGATGGTTGGTGGTTTGATGTTTGGATGGTTTGATGGTTGGATGTTTTGATGGTTGGATGTTTTGATGTTTGATGGTTTGATGGTTGGATGTTTTGATGGTTGGTGGTTTGGATGGTTGGATGTTTTGATGGTTGGATGTTTTGATGTTTGATGGTTGGATGTTTTGATGGTTGGATGGTTGGTGTTTTGATGGTTGGATGTTTTGATGGTTGGTGGTTTGATGGTTGGATGTTTTGATGGTTGGATGTTTTGATGGTTGGATGTTTTGATGGTTGGATGTTTTGATGTTGGTGTTTGATGGTTGGATGTTTTGATGGTTGGTGTTTTGATGGTTGGATGTTTTGATGGTTGGATGTTTTGATGGTGATGGTTGGTGTTTGATGGTTGGTGGTTTGATGGTTGGTGTTTTGATGGTTGGATGTTTTGATGGTTGGTGTTTTGTATGGTTGGATGTTTTGATGGTTGGATGTTTTGATGGTTGGATGTTTTGATGGTTGGATGTTTTGATGGTTGGATGGTTTGATGGTTGGTTTTGATGGTTGGATGTTTTGATGGTTGATGTTGGATGTTTGATGGTTGGATGTTTTGATGGTTGGTGGTTTGATGGTTGGAGGGTTTGGGTGGTGGTTTTGATGGTTGGATGTTGATGTTTTGATGGTGATGTTGAGGGTTTGGTGGTTTGATGGTTGGTGGTTTGATGGTTGGATGTTTTGATGGTTGGATGGTTGGATGTTTTGATGGTTGGATGTTTTGATGGTTGGATGTTTTGATGGTTGGTGGTTTGATGGTTGGATGTGTTGATGGTTGGATGTTTTGATGGTTGGTGGTTTGATGGTTGGATGGTTGGATGTTTTGATGGTTGGATGTTTTGATGGTTGGATGTTTTGATGGTTGGATGTTTTGATGGTTCGGTCCTCAGTTTGTCATGGTCTCAGTTTCAGATGTTGTCCTGAGTTCCTGATGTTCTTCTTCATGCCATCAAACTTGTCCTGACTTGTCTTGATGATATTAAAACTCTGTTGGCCTTGAACGTTTTAAGCTGTAATGAAAACAGAGGTGATGGTGTTTTGACCCAGTCAGTCGTCCTCTGTTGACCTGTGACCTTTGGAGGTTCATTTTAAACCTCTTATTACTGATCTTGGTTTTAAGGTGGACGGTGGTTTTAAGGTGGACAGTGGTTTTAAGGTGGACAGCCAAATCAGAGCCGGGGTTCAGTCCAGCTTTTGTCATTTAAGACGATCCAACAATTTGAAACATTTTGAAACGTTGATCTTTAATTTTGACTCGATTGGATTTTACTGTAACTCCCTTTATCTGGAGTCAGTCAGTCGCTGCTCAGCTGGTTCAGAAGCTGCTGCACGACTTTAACTGGACCTGGAAAGAGGGAACATGTGACCTCTGACCTCACTTCACCGGCTGCCTGGATATTTTAGGATTCATTTTAAAATTCTTATGTTTGTTTTTAAATCACTACATAACCTTTCCCCGGCTGACCTCTGACCTCTGAGCTTCTTCACCCTTACAAACCTTATTGGTCTCTCAGAGGGACAGACAGGAAGCTGAGAGGACAGACAGGAAGCTGAGAGGACAGACAGGAAGCTGAGAGGACAGACAGGAAGCTGAGAGGACAGACAGGAAGCTGAGAGGACAGACAGGAAGCTGAGAGGACAGACAGGAAGCTGAGAGGACAGACAGGAAGCTGAGAGGGACAGACAGGAAGCTGAGAGGACAGGAAGCTGAGAGGGACAGGAAGCTGAGAGGGACAGGAAGCTGAGAGGACAGACAGGAAGCTGAGAGGACAGACAGGAAGCTGAGAGGACAGGAAGCTGAGAGGGACAGGAAGCTGAGAGGGACAGACAGGAAGCTGAGAGGGACAGACAGGAAGCTGAGAGGGACAGACAGGAAGCTGAGAGGGACAGACAGGAAGCTGAGAGGGACAGGAAGCTGAGAGGGACAGGAAGCTGAGAGGACAGACAGGAAGCTGAGAGGACAGGAAGCTGAGAGGGACAGGAAGCTGAGAGGACAGACAGGAAGCTGAGAGGGACAGACAGGAAGCTGAGAGGACAGACAGGAAGCTGAGAGGGACAGACAGGAAGCTGAGAGGACAGACAGGAAGCTGAGAGGACACAGGAAGCTGAGAGGGACAGACAGGAAGCTGAGAGGGACAGACAGGAAGCTGAGAGGACAGACAGGAAGTTGAGAGGACAGGAAGCTGAGAGGACAGACAGGAAGCTGAGAGGGACAGACAGGAAGCTGAGAGGACAGACAGGAAGCTGAGAGGGACAGACAGGAAGCTGAGAGGACAGGAAGCTGAGAGGACAGACAGGAAGCTGAGAGGACAGACAGGAAGCTGAGAGGACAGGAAGCTGAGAGGACAGACAGGAAGCTGAGAGGGACAGACAGGAAGCTGAGAGGACAGACAGGAAGCTGAGAGGGACAGACAGGAAGCTGAGAGGACAGACAGGAAGCTGAGAGGACAGACAGGAAGCTGAGAGGACAGACAGGAAGCTGAGAGGGACAGACAGGAAGCTGAGAGGACAGACAGGAAGTTGAGAGGACAGGAAGCTGAGAGGACAGACAGGAAGCTGAGAGGGACAGACAGGAAGCTGAGAGGACAGACAGGAAGCTGAGAGGACAGACAGGAAGCTGAGAGGACAGACAGGAAGCTGAGAGGACAGACAGGAAGCTGAGAGGGACAGACAGGAAGCTGAGAGGACAGACAGGAAGCTGAGAGGGACAGACAGGAAGCTGAGAGGACAGACAGGAAGCTGAGAGGGACAGACAGGAAGCTGAGAGGACAGACAGGAAGCTGAGAGGACAGACAGGAAGCTGAGAGGACAGACAGGAAGCTGAGAGGACAGACAGGAAGCTGAGAGGACAGGAAGCTGAGAGGGACAGGAAGTGAGGGACAGACAGGAAGCTGAGAGGGACAGACAGGAAGCTGAGAGGACAGACAGGAAGCTGAGAGGACAGACAGGAAGCTGAGAGGACAGACAGGAAGCTGAGAGGACAGACAGGAAGCTGAGAGGACAGGGTTTCTCTGTCCTGGTCCTAAGTTATGGACCGACTTGCCTCTGCAGGTCAGAAGCTGCTTCACTGTTAAAGTTCGTCTGAAACCCATTTATTTCTTTTAACTCCAGCAGGATTTAGTGTTAAAGTGTGTTTTTGTTTGAAGCTGTAAGAGTTTTGATGTTATTGCGTTGAGTTTGGATGGGCTGTGGTTGTTTTCTAGATAACGTTGTGCTGCGGTAGCTGCAGGACGTCCCTCTGCAGTGTCTGTCCAGCCCTGGACAAGCTGCTGCTCCACGGTGAGTTTCCTCCTGCAGCTCAGCGTTTCTCTGCTCTGGACAGATGAATAACCGCTGGACTCATTTCTCCGGGTTGAAGTTGAGCTTCTCTCCCTGCTCTGTGTGCAGCGACCCGGTTCTCCTCCTCCTGGACCGGGCCGCTCCTCTCCAGAACCATGGCCACCCTGAACCAGATGCACCGCCAGGGGAAGCCCAAGGTTCCTCCCAAGGCCGCGGGCGCCACGTTCGGCCGGCCGCAGCTCAAAGCCGTGGTCCTGAAGACGATGATCCGGAAGCCCAAGAAGCCCAACTCGGCCAACAGGAAGTGCGCCCACGTCCGGCTGTCCAACGGGAAGGAGGCGGTGGTCTTCATCCCCGGGGAGGGACACAACCTGCAGGAGCACAACGTGGTTCTGGTGCAGGGCGGCAAAACCCAGGACCTGCCTGGGGTCAAGCTGACTGTGGTCAGAGGGAAATACGACTGCGCTCATGTGGTGAAGAAGAAGCAGTAGCTGATTGTAGATGATCAATAAAAACCGTTTGGTACCAACCTGAGTTGATTTTACCTGAAACGGAACCAGAATCGATATTAATAATGAAGGTTTGTCAGCTGGAAGGATTCAGACGTAATTTGATCACATTCATAGAAACGCATATATTTGTTTTAATTAATGTTGGTGTCCTTTCAGAAACTGATCCGTCAGACTTTACACTCCAGTTACTAAACTAGCGGATAATAACTTCAATAATTGGTTCATAATTATTGAAATAATCATTTGTGATGTGCAGCCAGTCCGTCCAACCAGCTGAATAGAGAACAAATATGAATGTTTAGAGCTGTGAACGTCTGCAGCTGGTAATAAGCAAACACATCCAAGTCAAACGGAATTTACTTTGACTAGACCGAAGCCAGAACTGAAATACCACAGCAACAACTTTTATTCATGTTGACCTTCATAGAAACGGATCTGCTCTAATGTTGAAGTTGTAGCATAAAACAACTTCTGCTTTTTAACTTCACTTTCTTCAGTGTTAACAGTGTGAAACTGTTCCAGAGTCTGTAGGCAACACCAGACTAAATGTGTCACTAAAGTGATTATTTAAATATTTGTCTCAAAAGCCCTCATATATATTTATTCTTGGGTGGATCAAACTATAAAGTAAAAGTTAATTATAATGTATTCTGAATTAAATATAAGTAAATAATTATTATTTTGTCCTTCCTAATAAAAAAATGAAATTTCTATTCACTTCTACCAGAAAGTCCATTTTATTAACAGTTTGTTGTTGTTGTAGTACCGCCCTCCTGCCGGCGGCGGCAGCACTGAACGACAGTATCCACTTTTTTACTCGCATTCTTTTCGGTTCTGGTTTCTTTCTTTCTTTCTGTGGGAAGAGGAAGTAGAGTTGATACGTAACCATACTTCAAAATAAGAGCATGCATGAACACACATTCCTAACTGCCAAAAGCTGAACTCAGGTGTCAAACTTAATTTAAATGAAAGGTTCTCTCACAGATGGATGGATGAATTTATCTATAAAGCTAAGAGAAGCTAAGTGTGCTAACGTTAGCAAACGTGCTAAAGCGCTAAGCTACGGCTCCTGTGATCCTGCAGGAAGAAGCTGCTCTCTGCTGCCTCCTGTGTCCAGAGCGTTTCTCCTCCGTCAGAGAGGCGAAGGATCAGGAGCGGCGGCTCCACGTCCGGCCCGACTCAGCAGAAACCGGTCAGGACACGGTCGACTGCAGCCGATTTAAAGGGCCGGTACTATGGGCTTACAGCACAATCGGGTCTCTGTTACCTTCAGTTGATATGAAAAGGCTGAATGTATTAAATATGAGCCAAAAAGAGGAATTCCTGATTTAATGACTTGAAACTGCGCCTGTCTCTTTAAGAAGCTCCTCCTCTTCCTGAAGCTCCGCCTCCAGGAAGTCGTCTCAGCAGCTGCTTGCTAATTGCTGCTGGCTAGTCTGAAGGGGAGGCGCTGCGCCTTGGAGGCGGGGCTTGGTCCACCCAGGCGTTTTGCACAGGTTGCCATGGAGATTAGAGTTTTCCTGAAACCTGGCAGAGTCGAAGCAACACTGCAGGGAGAAATTATGTTACCGGCCCTTTAAGAGTCACAAACATGGACCAGAACCGAAACATTTTCCCTCCTGGTGGTTCCAGAACCCAGACGAGCTTCTGGACGGAACCGGCGCCGCCCTGCAGGTGGAGACGCCGCCTTCACCGACCGGTGACAGAATCAGAACCTCCGGGTCCAGAAGTCTGCTTGGTTCTGTTGGGCTTATGGCGCTTTTGGTTCTGCAGACCCGATTCCTGCCAGGACCGAGTCGGAGGAGAACCTGCAGCCGGGTCCGCCGGGCCCAGGGGCCCAGTCGGCCTGCAGCGGTCCGGCCGGCCAGGTGAGCAGAACCTCCAGAACCGGCTGGGCAGAACCTCCAGAACCGGCTGGGCAGAACCTCCAGAACCGGCCGGCCAGGTGAGCAGAACCACCAGAACCGGCCGGGCAGAACCACCAGAACCGGCCGGGCAGAACCACCAGAACCGGCCGGGCAGAACCTCCAGAACCGGCCGGCCAGGTGAGCAGAACCTCCAGAACCGGCTGGGCAGAACCTCCAGAACCGGCCGGCCAGGTGAGCAGAACCCCAGAACCGGCCGGGCAGAACCACCAGAACCGGCCGGGCAGAACCTCCAGAACCGGCCGGCCAGGTGAGCAGAACCTCCAGAACCGGCCGGGCAGAACCTCCAGAACCGGCCGGCCAGGTGAGCAGAACCTCCAGAACCGGCCGGGCAGAACCACCAGAACCCGCCCACTTTCCGGCTGATCCACCTTTCAGCTGTTCGCCTTTGACGGAAGAACAATGGAGCCAAAACGTCATCAGTTCTGTTGATCTACGGAGAGAAATTGGTTCCAAAATTATTGAAAGAGAAGAAAATCTTTCAAAAATTACAATTTGAAAAAATGCATGTCTATCGAAAAATACATTTTGAGAGTAATTTATGACATATTTGCCATAGTTTAACATTTTCGGTTTTATAAATTGTTTTGTTTTCAAATCGCATTTCACATGTTTTGCTCGGGGCGGGACTTCCTCTGATGCGTGGCAGGAAGGCGCGTTCCTATTGGTCAGTGTGGCGCGAAGCCAGAGTCTCAAACTAAATCAGCAAACGGCATAAATGTTATGCTATGATTTTTAGTTTTGGGCCAGATTTCTCTCCGTACGGATCTGAAGGAGGGACAGCAGCTGCTCTGGGTTCCACGTTGCTGGCCGACCCGGTTCTGGACCGACCCGGTTCTGGACCGACCCGACCCGGTTCTGGACCGACCCGGTTCTGAACCGACCCGGTTCTGAACCGACCCGGTTCTGGACCGACCCGGTTCTGGCTCCACATGGCGACCGGCGTCCAGAAGCAGAAACCCGTGATGCTGATGGAGGTGAGGATCCGGTTTACTGTCCAACTGGTTCAAGGTTCTGGTTGAACTGCTCCTGTTTCCCTGCAGCGCCGACCCGGTGACCTCTGACCCCGCCCTCGACCCTGATGCCCGTCACCATGGCGACCAGGGTGGGAGCCGCAGCCAGCAGCAGGAGGAAGAGGATGTCAGCGGCTCGATCAACTCTGATGGAGAGGAAGAGCGGAGCGCCGTGGTACGGTTCCGACCCGGTTCCAACCCGGTTCCGACCCGGTTCCGATCCGGTTCCGATCCGGTTCTGACCTGGTTCCGATCCGGTTCTGACCCGGTTCTGACCTGGTTCTGATCCAGTTCTGATCCGGTTCTGACCCGGTTCTGATCCAGTTCTGACCCGGTCCGTTTGTTCATTAGCTCTGAGGTTCCTGCTGCATCAGATAAATGCATACGGCACAAAATTAGGGCCAAAATTGAGATGGTTCTCCTCCCAGCTGTGGCTACTTCCTCGTAGCCGGAGGCTAGCCTACTTCATCTGCTGCTATTAGCACAATAGGTTAGCATTAGCTGTGGAGGAGCTAGTGACTAGCATGGCTAGCCTACTTTATTGTTCTAAATCGTTAAGGAATGAATGGAGTCGGGACCGGATCAGGACATTACCAGAGGTCAGAGGTCACTGTTGGAGCCCCCTGACCCCCGGCGGCCCCCGACTGACCCTTCGTGTTCCCAGCAGGTCCACAGCTGGGCTCGGCGCCGCCGGCGGTGAAACCGAAGAGCCGCTGCCCGGTGTGCAGCTGCACGTCCATTCGGGCGAGAAGCCGTTCAGCTGCGCCACCTGCAGCAGGAGCTTCACCTTCTCCAGCTGCGGCGCCACCAGCAGGTCCACAGCGGCGCCGTCGGCCCCACGGCCTTCAAGCAGCGCTGCGTCCTGCAGAGCCGCCAGTTGAGCCACGGCGCCGTCCGCAGCGACGCCCAGCCCCGACCCTGACCCCTGACCCCGACCCCTGACCCAGACCCCTGACACCGACCCTGACCTGACCCCCGACCCCTGACCCCAACCCTGACCTGACCCCTGACACCTGACCCCGACCCTGACCTGACCCCGACCCCTGACCCAGACCCCTGACCCCGACCCCTGACCCCTGACCCAGACCCCTGACCCCGACCCCTGACCCAGACCCCTGACACCGACCCTGACCTGACCCCTGACCCCAACCCTGACCTGACCCCTGACACCTGACCCCGACCCTGACCTGACCCCTGACCCCGACCCTGACCCCTGACCCCGACCCTGACCTGACCCCGACCCCTGACCCAGACCCCTGACCCCGACCCCTGACCCCTGACCCAGACCCCTGACCCCGACCCCCAACCCCTGACCCCCGACCCCTGACCCAGACCCCTGACCCCAACCCCGACCCTGACCCCCGACCCCTGACCCCCGACCCCTGACCCAGACCCCTGACCCCGACCCTGACCCCTGACCCCTGACCCCCGACCCAGCCAGTGAGGGTCACCTCAACGTCCCACAGCAGCTCAGGACGGCCAAGCGAAGCAGAGACCCGATTGGACCAAGACGTTCAGCACGACAGATTCTTCAAATAAAGATTTGATCCTCATGAAGGTCTCTGACTGCGAGTCTCATTTATCCAGAGGTCAGAGGTCGTTTAGCTACCGATGACTCCCAGATCGGGGGGTCAGCCTGGTGCTGCGGCGTCCACCAGGTGGCGCAACGCTACTGTTACTGTTCTGGTTCCTGCATCACTTCCTTTGACCCGACTCCAGGCTGGTGGCCTAGTCAAAGTCCGGTTCGGTTGATGAGCTGGGAACGCTAAACGACCTCTGACCTCTGTTGGGTTCGGTCTGAATGTGAACGCCAAGCGGACCAGAGACGCTCCAGAAGCAGGAAGTGACCTACAGCATTCTGGGTAAATACAACCAAAGCTAACCTGTTAGCCTAGCGCTAGCAACAGAAATGGCTCCTGGTCTTTAGCCTAAATCCTCCAACCGCTAAAATCCTCCATCTTGTTTCCATGGTGAAGCAGGAAGTTGCTCTCAGTGTCGTTTCCCTCAGTGGTTGTTGGTGCAGCGCCGCCACAGGCCAGGAGGGGAACAGCTGGTCTGATCAGAGCAGCTGGAGGAGGAGCAGAAGTTCTGGGTCCAGTAGAACCGGGTCGACCCGACCGAAGGAGGAAACATAGAACATCCTGAGACTTGAGTTAAATTTGAAATAAAGTCCTGATGTATGTCTAGATCTAGATCCTGATGCTCAGAGGATCTGAACCTCCATCAGTGTCTGCAGAGGTTCTGCGTCCAGCTGCAGTTCTGGGTCCAGTAGAACCGGGTCGACTGGACCATCAGAACCACAACATCTGACATGATTATTAATGTTCACATCCGGTGACGTTTGTTTGGACCTGCAGGCAGAAACGCAGATAAAGTCCCAACATGGAGGGGTTTCCATGGAAACCGTCAGCTGTGGCCTGGCGCTCCTCCAGCAGGGGGCGCCACACGTCCCGTCTTCACAGTAACTGCGGTTCGGGTTTGTTTCCAGAACAGGTCAGAACCTCCTGATTGGAGCTGGAGCTCAGCTCTGATCCAATCAGAGAGTCGATAGAAACCAGAGTCTCCCTGGCGGCTCCGCCACGTGGGCGGGGTTAAGGCGGCTAAGCCCCGCCCCCCGCAGGATAAAGCCCTGCGGCGGAACCTCAGCTGCAGTTCTGGTTCTGCTCCGGTTCTGGTTCTGCTCTGGTCCCGGTTCTGCTCTGGTTCTGGTTCTGCTCTGGTCCCGGTTCTGCTCTGGTTCTGCTCCGGTTCTGGTTCTGCTCTGGTTCTGGTTCTGCTCCGGTTCTGGTTCTGCTCCGGTCCCGGTTCTGCTCTGGTTTTGGTTCTGCTCCGGTTCTGGTTCTGCTCCGGTCCCGGTTCTGCTCTGGTTTTGGTTCTGCTCTGGTTCTGGTTCTGCTCCGGTCCTGGTCCCGGTTCTGCTCTGGTCCTGGTTCTGCTCTGGTTCTGGTTCTGCTCCGGTTCTGGTTCTGCTCCGGTTCTGGTTCTGCTCTGGTTCTGGTTCTGCTCCGGTTCTGGTTCTGCTCCGGTCCCGGTTCTGCTCTGGTTTTGGTTCTGCTCCGGTTCTGGTTCTGCTCCGGTCCCGGTTCTGCTCTGGTTTTGGTTCTGCTCTGGTCCTGGTTCTGCTCTGGTCCTGGTTCTGCTCTGGTTCTGGTCTGGTCCCGGTTCTGCTCTGGTCCTGGTTCTGCTCTGGTTCTGCTCGCTCCGGTTCCCCGCCTCCCCCCCCCCCCCCCCCCCCCTCCATGCGCCCGCCCCCCCCGCAGCCCCGGAGTCCAACACCACGGCGGCCTTTGACTGGACCCAGGTGAGTCCGGTTCGCTTCGCTTCTCTAAAACCTGAAAGAATCGGAAACAATATTTTAGCTCATTTGGATTATTGAACTGAACATTTTAACTTTGGAAATTTTATTTCTTACATTGTGGATTTTTTTCATATTTTGTCTCATTTTGTAGAAATGAATTTTGTTTCTTTTATGTCTTTTTGTTTATTTCAGTAGTTTTAACGCTGTGGGTCATTATTCCCTCCGCGCAGACTGACAGGCTCTGACGACGTTATCAGGGAATCGAACCGGCACCGTTGATCCACTGCGCCGCAGATTCTCCTCATAAATCAGTTCAGCTTCATAGTGGATCCAGAAACTGGATGTAGTGACAGAATGAAGCTGTTTGTAAAGTTACAGTCAGAAATAACAGCAATAATTTGGGTTACTGAGCCTGTGACGGGGAAAATATAATATAATATATAATATAGTTCAGTCTTCTGTCATATTTTCCTTCATTTACAAATGTTACTAAATATTTTGCTCAAAAACAAAATCCTCACTTTAGCAAATGAGATAAATTTAATTTGCTAACTGTATATATACAACTGGCTAAGTACATATTTAACTTTAATTAAATATTTATAATGATCAAATTATTAGCAAGCAAAATATTTAGCAACAAAAATATAAAGTTAGCGATGAAAGTAGTTTGTGAGCTAACTGTGGTTTAGTGATCAAATTAAATTTGTAACTAAAAGTTTAGCTCTATAAATTTAGATTTTCCTTGCCAATTTTATATTTATGTTAATATTTGAGTGAGATGAACTGTTTAGAAGCATCGGTACTGGTCGGTTCTGCTCGGTTCTGGTCGGTTCTGCTCGGTTCTGGTGGGTTCTGGTCGGTTCTGGTCGGTTCTGGTCGGTTCTGGTCGGCTGCATGGGCGTAACTCTCGGGGGATCCGGACCCCCACTTCAATAAATCAATATTCATGAGGAATTTTATGAAGTGTAGTTACTTGTTAAAACTTGTTTTGTTAAGTTTTTGTGAAGGTGAAGCAGAAACCGGATCTAAACATTTGACTCTCAGCAGATTTACTGACAGAAACACTTTGTTATTCTTTGCTCCTCACTGGTTGATGGTGCAGCTTCAACAACATTTCAATTTTACTGGAACTTTGCAGACGCCCCCCAAAAATTGCTCTTAAAATTTTCCTATTTATTGCCCCCCCCCTCCAATAATGAGGTGGGATTTACGGCTTGGTCGGTTCTGGTTGGTTCTGGTCCGATCTGGTCCGATCTGGTCTGATCTGGTCGGTTCTGGTCTGATCTGGTCTGATCTGGTCGGTTCTGGTCTGATCTGGTCCGATCTGGTCTGATCTGGTCGGTTCTGGTCGGTTCTGGAGCGGCGGGTTGAACATGTCGTCTCCCCTGCAGGTGTATGAAGCCGTCCGGTGGATCCAGCTCATCATGGCTTCGCTCAGGTCGGTTCCGGTTTCCTCCTGGTGGTTTTTATTCTCTGTTCAGTTTAAAATTACATTTTTCTGTTTCTGCATCACAACATTTCAGGAAGGAAGAGATTTTAGGCTAAAACTGAGGAAAATGTTGCTTTAAACCCCAGATTATTGTAGTTCTGAACTTCTTGATCCGGTTCTGGTTCTGGTTCTGGTTTGTCAAGGTGACGTTTCCATGGCGATGGACACAGTTTAGATGAAATGCCACCTTGGTGCAGCGGTAGATGGGAAGCAAAGGTTTTTAACAGATTTTAAACGAAACAACTTTAATTTTGTTTTTATATTTCATACATTTTAATTAAAGACTTTATGTTTACAGTAAATTACTTAAAAAAGCACAAAATGTCTGACAGAAGAAACAAAGTTCCTCTGTGCAGATAGCTGTTATCTTAGCTTCATTTAACGTAGCTTAGCTTAATCTACCTTCGTTTAGCTAAAGCTAGCTTAGCTAATTAGCTAAAATCTTAGACATTTATTCAGCTTTGCCTTGAATTGTACATTTCAACCTTTTACATCTGGCCTCTTCAAGGACATTTACATTTTACAACTGTTTATTGGTTATTTACCAGTAAATTTGGCCCAAATTATTCATGAATGACTTTGTTGTGAAACGTCTTTGTGTTTTTAATGCTCTGAATAATAATTCAGTCAGTTTTTAAACATTTTCTCTGAATATTTGCAGCATTTTTGGATCCGGCTCCATCATCGCCCTGATTATTCCCAGACTCTGTCGGACTCCAGAGGTCAGTCTGTGTGCGTCCAGCGGCCCTCTGGGGTCAGAGGTCGGCTGCGTGACGCTGCTGTCCCGTTTGCAGCTGCAGCCTCTGTTCCAGCTGAGCGTGGCCGACCTGCTGCTGGCCGCCTGCTGGCTGACCGGCGCCGTCCTCTACTCTCAGCGCTGCGACCACCTGAGCGTCCTCTGCTACAACCTGCACACCGTGGAGCAGGTAACGCCGCCGCCGCGCCGCCGCCGCCGCATCGCCGCCCACGGGGAAGTTTGAGGGATTTCCGTGAGTTTTATCAGGAAGTGGCTCCTCTTTCCTCCACTGTTAGAAAGTCTCAGCTTCCTCAAACGGCGGAGAGAAACCGCAGCCTGGACACGAACGGCATCAGAACCAGAACCTCACGGCTGGACTCAGTCTGGGACACGGAGACGTTTCAGTGGATTAGTTTGGTTTCAGTGAAAGTTGAGGAGAAAACCTTCATGGTTTCTAATTTCATCATGAATAAAACATGGAAACAGGAACCAAACGGGTTTAAATCAAATGAGTTCAGTTTATTTCTTTGGTGTAAATTCACAACATCTTTCATAGGGACAAAAAAACTCAGAAATCAAAAGTTAGATTAAGGCTTTTACTTTGTGCTGTTATTGTGATAATGGTAAAAATTAAGGTAAAGTAACTATATCACTTATACTGAACCACCAACATGAATATTGTTCTTGGAAAAACCTCCACTTACATAAAACTAAAGAGTGATTTATGTCACTAAACTAAGATGAAATAAAAGTAAAATAACATTTATTTATTTATCCCAACAGTAGATCAAAGTTGATCATTTATAACAAAATAAATGATAAATAATGCGACAGATTATCATCTCTAAGTTGAAATAACAGCAAATAATGGAAATTGGAGAGCAGTAGGAAAAAGTAGCAGAATGAGAAAAGGTCATTTCAAGCAGGTGTAAAAATAAAGTTCAAAGGGGAACATAGTGTTATTGAACTTATTAAAGCGTAATTGTTCAGTTTTCAGCTGTACGAAGTTCCTCTGAAAGTAAAGTTTAGTGCTTTTCTGTTTTCAGGTGTATTTTTGACACCAGGAGCTGAACTGGGGTTTCCCCACCGCAGCAGCAGGTCTGACCTTTGACATCTGGCTTAAACCAGCTGATAAAAGGTCTATAATCAGCCACAAAGACCACGTGACATGGAAAACACGTCATTCATCACGTCATTTTAAAACGAAGTACCGTCACTTACGATGGGACTGGTTGGCTTTACCAGGTGATGGCGCTAATGGTCCCATTACTTGTTTGCCAACCGCCATTATAACAAAGAAGAAGAAGAAGAAGAAGAAGCCTAACACTTTGGTCACTGCGCAACAGCGGCGCTAAGCGCAGCAAAGCTAACTAGATAACGAGTTTCTCCAATTTATGACGGTCGGTTTTTCTCTTAAACCTAAAAAGGAAATAAAAGTAACAATGACAGACGGACCGAGCAGGAAGAATATAAATTTATAAACATATAAATAGTTTTGGTGTCGTACGTAGGTGGTTTATGAGACGCTCACGTGGTTTTCTTTGTTCCTCCATTTTGTCCTGTTGGACAAACACGAAGCTGGATTTGGTTTCCATGGCTTCCAACAGCTAAAGGGCGATTCCACCTCATTTTTCACTACTTTAATCGACTGTAGTTCAAAATCTACTAAACCTAGACGCCTCAAACCTGGACCACTTAATTCTGCTCCAACAGCAGATTATTTAAAACCATGGTTGGGTTTGTGAAACCTTTTTCTGATTTGTGAAAACTCAATAAAAGCCCATTTTCAACCTTTTTGGAATCTGCGTCACACTAGAACTGAACCACGAAGCTGAAGTTGGTTTCCATTTCTCAAACCGGGTCCATGTGGGTCCGGGTCCGGCGGTTCCTCTTCGCGGTTCGGATGCTGATGTGAAACCCAGAGGCTTTCAAGGCCATGACGTCACGTGATGCTTTTAGTTAGAAACGAGCAGAACCTGAACTGGACCTTTAGGACAGGAAGTAGGTGAGACGCGGTGGGCCCAACTTCATGTTCTGGTCCGACTCGGCCCATTTGGCTCAAACAACCAGAACTCATCCCGATCTGGGTCACTGAGGAGGAAATGGAGCAGCAGAACCGGGACACACAAACAAGTCCTGACCTACATCTATTGTCCGTTTGAGCTGCTGGTTTAACCCGTTACGGTCGGAACCAGAACCGGTTTTGTTCTGTTTCAGGTTCTGTACATGGCGTCCTTCTTCTTCACGCTAAACTACGTGTGGAACCTTTACAGACTGACCAGAGAGAAGTTCAACAGCTGCTTCAGCGGCTACTCCATACAGGTAGCCATGTTTATATGATAGCCATGTTTATATGATAGCCATGTTTATATGGTAGCCATGTTCATATGGTAGCCATGTTTATATGATAGCCATGTTCATATGATAGCCATGTTTATATGGTAGCCATGTTTATATGGTAGCCATGTTCATATGGTAGCCATGTTTATATGATAGCCATGTTTATATGGTAGCCATGTTTATATGGTAGCCATGTTTATATGATAGCCGTGTTTATATGATAGCCATGTTTATATGGTAGCCATGTTTATATGATAGCCATGTTTATATGATAGCCATGTTTATATGATAGCCATGTTTATATGGTAGCCATGTTTATATGGTAGCCATGTTCATATGGTAGCCATGTTTATATGATAGCCATGTTTATATGGTAGCCATGTTCATATGGTAGCCATGTTTATATGATAGCCATGTTTATATGGTAGCCATGTTTATATGGTAGCCATGTTCATATGGTAGCCATGTTTATATGATAGCCATGTTTATATGATAGCCATGTTTATATGGTAGCCATGTTCATATGGTAGCCATGTTTATATGATAGCCATGTTTATATGGTAGCCATGTTTATATGGTAGCCATGTTTATATGGTAGCCATGTTTATATGGTAGCCATGTTCATATGGTAGCCATGTTTATATGATAGCCATGTTTATATGATAGCCATGTTTATATGGTAGCCATGTTTATATGATAGCCATGTTCATATGATAGCCATGTTTATATGGTAGCCATGTTTATATGGTAGCCATGTTCATATGGTAGCCATGTTTATATGATAGCCATGTTTATATGATAGCCATGTTTATATGGTAGCCATGTTTATGTGGTAGCCATGTTCATATGGTAGCCATGTTTATATGGTAGCCATGTTCATATGGTAGCCATGTTCATATGATAGCCATGTTTATATGGTAGCCATGTTTATATGGTAGCCATGTTTATATGGTAGCCATGTTCATATGGTAGCCATGTTTATATGGTAGCCATGTTTATATGGTAGCCATGTTTATATGGTAGCCATGTTTATATGGTAGCCATGTTTATATGGTAGCCATGTTCATATGGTAGCCATGTTTATATGGTAGCCATGTTTATATGGTAGCCATGTTTATATGGTAGCCATGTTCATATGGTAGCCATGTTTATATGGTAGCCATGTTCATATGGTAGCCATGCTGAGTGGTTCCTGATGAGGTTCTGATTGTGTTGGTTCCTGATGAGGTTCTGATTCTGGGCGTCTTTCCTTCCTCAGTTTTCCAACACGGTGTCGCTGAAAGCCAAACTGGTGGCTGCGTCGTCCAGGTGAGAGCAGCAGCAGGTGAACCCGGACCCCACCTGGACGGTTCTGACCCGTTTGTCCCGTTTCAGTCTGGTTCCGGCGCTGCTCATGGTCCCGGTGTTCGTCGAAGGGAACGTCGGCCACTGCCAGGTCAACTTCAGCGAGCCGTACAGGTGAGGCGTCGCCCGGCGGCGGCGGCGCCGACCCGCCGGGCCTGACGCTGTGCTTGTGGACCAGGTGTCTGCTGATGCACACCGGAGCTCTGTTCCTGAAACCGGGTCGGCAGGACCGCAGCAGCGCCTGCAGCTTCCTGCACACCTACCAGATCGGAGTCTTTCTCAGCAGCTTCAGCCTCACACTGCTGGGCATCACGGTGAGCTGGGGGGCAACGGGGGGGGGGAGGGGGGGCAATAGAGGGGGGCAACAGAGGGGCAACAGAGGGGGGTAAAGGGGGCGGCAGAGGGGGGCAACAGAGGGGGGGGGCAACAGGGAGGGAGGGGGGGCAACAGAGGGGGGGGCAACAGAGGGGGGCAACGGGGAGGGAGGGGGGGCAACAGAGGGGGGCAACAGAGGGGCAACAGAGGGGGGTAAAAAGGGGGGGCAAAGAGGGGGGCAACGGGAGGGGGGGGGGCAAAGAGGGGGGCAACAGAGGGGGGGCAGCGAGGGGGGTAAAGGGGCGGCAGAGGGGGGTAAAGGGGCGGCAGAGGGGGGCAACAGAGGGGGGGGGCAACAGAGGGGGGTAAAGGGGCGGCAGAGGGGGGCAACAGAGGGGGGGCAACAGAGGGGGGTAAAGGGGCGGCAGAGGGGGGCAACAGAGGGGGGGCAACGGGGAGGGGTAAAGGGGCGGCAGAAGGGGGCAACAGAGGGGGGGCAACAGAGGGGGAGCAACAGAGGGGGGTAAAGGGGCGGCAGAGGGGGGCAACAGGGAGGGAGGGGGGGCAATAGAGGGGGGCAACAGAGGAGGTGGTTAGGAGGGGGGGCAGCGGGGGTAACAGAGGGGGGCAGAGGGGGGTAACAGAGGGGGGCAGGGGGAGGGGGGCAACGGGGGGAGGGGGGGCAACAGAGGGGGGCAGCGGGGGGGCAACAGAGGGGGGGGGCAACAGGGAGGGAGGGGGGGCAACAGAGGGGGGGCAACGGGGAGGGAGGGGGGGCAATAGAGGGGGGCAACAGAGGGGGGGCAGCAGAGGGGGGGCAACAGAGGGGGGTGGCAACGGAGGGGGGGGTTAGGTGGGGGGGGCAGAGGGGGGTAACAGAGGGGCAACAGAGGGGGGTAAAGGGGCGGCAGAGGGGGGGCAACAGAGGGGGGTAAAGGGGCGGCAGAGGGGGGCAACAGAGGGGGGCAACGGGGAGGGGTAAAGGGGCGGCAGAAGGGGGCAACAGAGGGGGGGGCAACAGAGGGGGGGCAACAGAGGGGGGTAAAGGGGCGGCAGAGGGGGGCAACAGAGGGGGGGCAACAGGGAGGGAGGGGGGGCAATAGAGGGGGGCAACAGAGGGGGGGTTAGGAGTGGGGGGCAGCGGGGGTAACAGAGGGGGGCAGAGGGGGGTAACAGAGGGGGGCAGGGGGAGGGGGGCAACGGGGAGAGGGGGGTAGGGGGAGGGGGGGTAACAAAGGGGGGCAGCGGGGGGGCAACAGAGTGGGGGGGCAATAGAGGGGGGCAGGGGGGTAACAGGGGGCGGCAACAGAGGGGGGTAAACTGGGGGTAAACTCTGGACCGGGTTTCTTGGCTTCGTTTCTTCTGTTAATTAAAGGAACCTGACCTTTGACCCGGGTCCTGACCCGTCCACTCAGTCGGTTTTGGACCGCCTGTCCATTGAAGCTGGTTCTGGTTCTGGGTCCAGGTTCTGGTGGTCAAGGCGCGGTGCGTGTACCGGCGGGCGGTGACGTCCGGCGGTTACCTAGGCAACGAGCAGCGGGCCTTGTTCCGGGTGATGGACCTGCGGATGCTGCTGTACCCGCTGGTGTTCGTGTTCTGCTGGGGTCCAGGTGCGTTCCGGTTCCGATCCGGTTGCCAGGGGCGACGGCGTCCGGCTCACTCTGTGCGTTCTGTTGCAGCCGTGGCGCTGGCGTTCCTGCGGGTGGCGGAGCCGTCGACGGGTCACGGCGTGGCGGCCGTCTGCCTCTACATATCTGAGGTCAGCACAGGGTCAACCGGGCCGACCGGACCGGACCGGACCGGACCGACCGGACCGGGCCGACCGGACCGACCGGACCGGACCGACCGGACCGACCGGACCGACCGGGCCGACCGGACCGGGTCGACCGGACCGGGTCGACCAGACCGGGCCGACCGGACCGGGTCGACCGGACCGGGTCGACCGGACCGGGCCGACCGGACCGGGTCGACCGGGTCGACCGGGCCGACCGGGTCGACCGGGCCGACCGGACCGGGTCGACCGGACCGACCGGACCGGGCCGACCGGACCGACCGGACCGACCGGGCCGACCGGACCGGGTCGACCGGACCGGGCCGACCGGGTCGACCGGGCCGACCGGACCGGGTCGACCGGACCGACCGGACCGGGCCGACCGGACCGACCGGACCGACCGGGCCGACCGGGCCGACCGGGCCGACCGGACCGGGTCGACCGGACCGACCGGACCGGGCCGACCGGACCGACCGGACCGACCGGGCCGACCGGGCCGACCGGACCGGACCGGGCCGACCGGACCGGGTCGACCGGACCGACCGGACCGACCGGGCCGACCGGGTCGACCGGGTCGACCGGACCGACCGGGCCGACCGGACCGACCGGGCCGACCGGACCGGGTCGGACCGGACCGACCGGGTCGACCGGACCGACCGGGCCGACCGGACCGACCGGGCCGACCGGACCGGGTCGACCGGGCCGACCGGACCGACCGGGTCGACCGGACCGACCGGACCGACCGGGCCGACCGGGCCGACCGGGCCGACCGGACCGGGTCGACCGGAATCCGCCCGGGGACCGGGTCCGACCGGACCGACCGGGACCGACCGGGCGCCCGACCGGACCGACCGGGCCGACCGGACCGGGTCGACCGGACCGACCGACGCGACGACACCGACCGGGTCCCGACCGGGCGACCGGGTCGACCGGACCGACCGGGCCGACCGGGGATCGCCGACCGGGCCCGGACCGGCCGGGTCGACCGGCACCGACCGGGTCGACGGACCGACCGGACCGGGGTCGACCGGACCGACCGGACGTGGCCGACCGGGGGGGGGGGGGGGGGGGGGGGGGGGGGGGGGGGGGGGGGGGGGGGGGGGGGGGGGGGGGGGGGGGGGGGGGGGGGGGGGGGGGGGGGGGGGGGGGGGGGGGGGGGGGGGGGGGGGGGGGGGGGGGGGGGGGGGGGGGGGGGGGGGGGGGGGGGGGGGGGGGGGGGGGGGGGGGGGGGGGGGGGGGGGGGGGGGGGGGGGGGGGGGGGGGGGGGGGGGGGGGGGGGGGGGGGGGGGGGGGGGGGGGGGGGGGGGGGGGGGGGGGGGGGGGGGGGGGGGGGGGGGGGGGGGGGGGGGGGGGGGGGGGGGGGGGGGGGGGGGGGGGGGGGGGGGGGGGGGGGGGGGGGGGGGGGACGGCCGACGGCGGACGGCCGGGACCGGCCCGACCGCGACGGGGGCGCCCGACGGGGACCCGGGGGGCGACGGGCGACCGGCGGCGACGGCGCGGCGACGGCGACGGGCCGGCCGCCGACCGGGCGACCGACCGGACCGACCGGCGACCGCGACCGGACGGGCGACGGCGACAGGGTGACGGCCGACGGACGGGCCGAACCGGCCGACCGCGACCGGGCGACGGCCGACCGGCGACGGCGCGGACGACGACGGCCGGGCCACGGGCCGACGGCGGACCGGGCGACCGGCCGAGGCCGGCCGACCGACCGGGGCCGCGGCGACCGGGACGGGACGCCCAGACCGACCGGCGGCGACCAGCCGACCGAGGGACGGGGCGGACCGGCGAACGGTCGACCGGCGACCCGGGTCGACCGGACACGGACGACCGGCCGACCGGACGACCGGGCCGCCCGGCGACCGGACCAGGACCGACCGGCCGACCGGGCGACCGGACCGACCGGGCCGGACCGACCGGGTCACCGGACCGGACGACCGGGGCGACCGGACCGACGGCGACCGGACCGCCGGGCCGACGGACCGGCACGGGCTACCGTACGACCGGACGGCGACCGGGACCGGTCGACCGGGCCGACCGGACCGGGCGACCGGACCGACCGGCGCCGACCGGCGACCGCCGACCGGGACGTCGACCGCGGCCGACGCACCGCGGCGCCGACCGGGTCGACCGGGCCCGGACCGACCGGCGACCGGAGCGACCGGGACCGACGGCCGACCGGGTCGACCGGGACCGACCCGACCGGGGCGCCGGACCGACGGACCGGGGTGACGCGGACGCGACGACCGGACCGGGGACCGACGACCGACGGGCCGACCGGGTCGACGGACGACCGGACCGACCGGCCGACCGACGGGCCCGCGACGGCGACGGCGACCGGGAGCCGCCGGGCGACCGGCGCGACCGGGCGACCGGACCGGGCGACCGGACCGGGCGACCGGACGGAACCGGTCGACCGGACCGACGGGCGACGGGGCTGACCGGACCTGTCGACGGACCGACCGACCGGGCCGACGGACCGGACCGACCGACCGGCGACCGGGCCGGCGACCGGACCGACCGGAGGCGACCGGGCGACCGGACCGGGTCGACCGGCCGGCGACCGGGTCGACGGGGCCGGACGGCGACCGAGGCGACCGGGACCGGGCGACCGGACCGACCGGACCGGGGCCGACGGACGCCGTACCGGACCGGCCGACCGGGCCGACCGGGGCGCGGGTCGACGCGGACGGCCGGACCGGCCGACCGGACCCCGGACCGGAGACGGACGACCGGACCGCGGCCGACCGGACGGGTCGGACCGGACGCGACGGCCGCGCCGACCGGCGACCGACGGCCGGGCCGACCGGGCCGACCGGGACCGGGCGACCGGCGCGCCGGCGCGGGGACGACCGGGCGACCGGACCGGGTCGACCGGGACCGACCGGGAACCGGGCCGACCGGGCCGACCGGACCGCCGGGCGACCGGCCGGCCGACCGGGCCCGACCGACCGGGCGACGGACCGACCGGACCGGGCCGACGACCGGGACCGGACCGGCCGGGTGACCGGCCGACCGGGCCCGCCGGCGACCGGACCGGCCGGCCGGACCGGACCGCGGGGCGACCGGGCCCGACGGACCGGACCGGGACAGCGACCGGACCGGGTCGACGAGCCGACGAGGCGACCGGACCGACCGGGCCGACCGGACCGACCGGGCCGACGGACGGGCGAAGACCGAGCGACCGGGCGACCGGACCGACCGGACCGGCCGCCGACCGGACGGCACCGCCGGTCGACCGGGCCGACGGCCGCCGGACACGGACCGGGGCCGAACCGACGCGGGTCGACACGGCCGACCGGACGACCGGGCGACGGACCGACCGACCGGCCGGGACCGGGGCGCGACCGGGACCGCGGCGACCGGGTGACCGGGCCGACCGGGTCGACCGGACCGACCGGACCGGCGACCGGACGGGACCGACCGGACCGGCACCGGGCGACCGGGTCGACCGGACCGACCGGACCGACCGGGTCGACCGGACCGGGCCGACCGGACGGGTCGACCCGGTCGGTACCTGCAGCTCTGATCAGGCTTCACGGTTTAATCCACTGATGTTTTGGTGACTTTTAAAGGGCCAGTGTCACATTTTCCATCATATTATAATTATTGCTCCTCTGATCTCCATGACAACCACTCAGCTGTTAAAACACCTGGTGTTCTTCACAATGAGCGGAGCTTCTTAAAGGCACAGAGACCCAATTTCAAGCATTTGAATCAGAAAGTCACATTTATTTTAAGCCTTTTTTGACATTTTTCTAGTTGGAAAGTGAAACACCTGATGCTGCCTCTCTAAGGTCACCTGGTGTCGGTTTTGTTCCTGTTTCTGTTCTTAAAGTGACAGTGTGTCTTTTCCAGGCCTGATTCTGTTCTTAAAGTGACAGTGTGTCTTTTCCAGGCCTGGTTCTGTTCTTAAAGTGACAGTGTGTCTTTTCCAGGCCTGGTTCTGTTCTTAAAGTGACAGTGTGTCTTTTCCAGGCCTGGTTCTGTTCTTAAAGTGACAGTGTGTCTTTTCCAGGCCTGGTTCTGTTCTTAAAGTGACAGTGTGTCTTTCCCAGGCCTGGTTCTGTTCTTAAAGTGACAGTGTGTCTTTTCCAGGCCTGGTTCTGTTCTTAAAGTGACAGTGTGTCTTTCCCAGGCCTGGTTCTGTTCTTAAAGTGACAGTGTGTCTTTTCCAGGCCTGGTTCTGTTCTTAAAGTGACAGTGTGTCTTTTCCAGGCCTGGTTCTGTTCTTAAAGTGACAGTGTGTCTTTTCCAGGCCTGGTTCTGTTCTTAAAGTGACAGTGTGTCTTTTCCAGGCCTGGTTCTGTTCTTAAAGTGACAGTGTGTCTTTTCCAGGCCTGGTTCTGTTCTTAAAGTGACAGTGTGTCTTTCCCAGGCCTGGTTCTGTTCTTAAAGTGACAGTGTGTCTTTTCCAGGCCTGGTTTCTGTTCTTAAAGTGACAGTGTGTCTTTCCAGGCCTGGTTCTGTTCTTAAAGTGACAGTGTGTCTTTTCCAGGCCTGGTTCTGTTCTTAAAGTGACAGTGTGTCTTTTCCAGGCCTGGTTCTGTTCTTAAAGTGACAGTGTGTCTTTTCCAGGCCTGGTTCTGTTCTTAAAGTGACAGTGTGTCTTTCCCAGGCCTGGTTCTGTTCTTAAAGTGACAGTGTGTCTTTTCCAGGCCTTCACCTCGGCCTCTCAGGGTTTCCTCAACTGTCTGGTTTACGGCTGGACCCGTCTGCACCTGCGCCGCGCCGGCCTGTCCCTCTTCTCCAGAGACGTGGACACGCAGACGCCGCTGCTGCGCTCCCAGCCCAGGTGGAGCTACCTCACCTGAGGGGGGCAGCAGCAGGTGGGGGTGGGGGCTTTCCTGCTGCTTTCTGCCACAGAGACTCCAGGCGTCAACTTTCACTTTCCACCAGAGGAGAAACTCCAGCTGTGGTCCTGAACCACCGAGACGAGAAAAGAGGAAGAGGAAGAGCGAAGGGGGGAGAACGGTACTCAGTCTGTCAGCGACCTCTGACCTCAGGAAGGGAAATCATCGGTCTGGGCTGAAATGCTTTTATTTTGAAGTTTCTCAGCTAATAAAGTTGATCAGAAATCATCTGAGGATTTTACATTTAGATTTTTAATCTTGTTTCATTTATTTTGCAGATTTTCTTTCTGAAAGTTGGCAGAATAAATTAAACTTATAATAATTAAACTGTAAAGAAATTATTGATGCAACGCAAGGAAAAAAAGTGAACCGGAAAAAGTCAAACTCTTTTAAAATCCCAGCAATCGACTGAATGTAAAATTTATTCTGATTTTATTTTCACTAGTTCAACTTGTGTTACGTTTTATTCTTATGTTTATTTTATTTTACTGTTCTGCTTTCTTGTGTTTTATTATTTTAACTTTATTCTCTCATTAAGACTCATAAAATTATCATTTATTTTTGTAATTTAAAGAAAAGTCATCTTGTCATTTTTGTGTTTCAGAACTAATAAAAATTATTGATGGAAAATAGATTAAAAAAATCAAATGAACTGTAAAAATCCCACCAATGTTCCTGCTGACAGATGATGATTGTTGGTGATATTTATTCTGGGCCCCGACAGCCGAAATGATGTGAAACCAGGAGCCTGCAGGGGGCGCTGGAGGTTACTGGCCTCAAACAAAAAGAATAATAAAACAATTATGAAGATTAAATGGAAAAATAACCTGAAAAAGAAACATTTAAAATTACAAATTTTAAAAATTAAAGAAAATAAAAGTTTAAATAAAATAAATTGAAAACTGAAACTATAGATATAAATTACTCTCCAAACATATTTTTATTAGACTGATTTTTCCACATTTTAATTCCTGCCCCTCCCCAGCCTGTTTCTATCAGTGGCTCTTCTCTTCTCGTCATCCTGGAAGTAAAATTCAGAAATTTTGACCTAAATCATGAAACAGGAACCGATGTCTGTTGGTTCTGTCCGTCTGGACCCGGGCCGACCGGAACCAGAGACTGAGACGGACCGGAACCCTCGGTCTGCAGCTCAGGGCGCCCCCTGCTGGACACGCTGCGTGTCACGCTCTGCTGTAAATACTTGGCCGTTTAAATCAGATTTTCTAACATTGTTTTATTTTGACAAACTTGTCGGTGGATTGAAAATAATTTAAGTCTTACAGGGGTATGAATACTTCTGAGCTTAGTTTGTGTGGATCAGAGAAAATTCAACAGAATCAAAATGTTTGTTTTTAAAGTTGAGTCGGGATGGAAACATGACGAGCTGGAGTCACAGGCCTGTTGGGCCCAGTTCGACCCGGTTCGACCCGGTTCGACCCGGTACTAAGTAGTTTCCAGAACATAAGATGTTCAGAACCGGAACATGTTTTGGTTCTGAACCAGTAGATGATTAATTTCTGCTGCTTTGCGCCCTCTAGTGGAATAAAATTGCCACAACACGTTCAGGCTTCATTTTTATGATCAGAAATGAAGGGATGAATATTCACTGATTCATCGTGTTAGGGTTATCCGCGGTCTCCGTTTTAATTTTCTTTTGAAATCTGTGATATATATACAGTTATATATATATATATATATATATTTTATATTATATATATATATATATATATATATATATATGCTGACTGGGTAAGTCACCAGTCTACCACCCGGGAGACCAGGATTCGAATCCAGGCTGGGGCTGAAGTTACAACAGTCAATTGAGCTGTCAGTGTGGGTCCTTAGACCCTTGGAGCTATATAGCCTACCTCATAACATGAGAGACACTGATAAGCACGACATGCCGGCTCAGACGTCGCCCGGCCAAACAAGGTCTGCGTCAGGTGCTGGGGAACCAGAGCACCTAGATGAAAAATGGGCTACTGGAACAAGACGGAAATGGCGAGAGAGGTGAAAACATGGATCTGTTGGATGCTACTACTCAAGTAACCCTAGTCAGAGGGGCTACATGCAAAGACTGTGGGAGGAATGGTTACGTCGACATCCCCAGTCAACACTAACTGCTAAGCAACTAGTGGCTCAGTGTTCCAACATCCGCAAACGGCAACTGCTGTCACAACTTGAGATTGACGAGGTACAACACAAATGCTATGGCAAAGGGGAGGAGCCAGAACGCCAGGTCAGCGGGGAGTTAACTACCCACCCAGAGACTGGGTATGTAGCCCCAGTAATGAACGAACCATCAGAGCTGAACGAGGCAGCAACTGACCTGAGAGAGAGAATCGTGGCCATAATGAACACCAGACAACCCCGACGCCAATTACAACGGCTGAGTGAAGCACCACCAGAAAGTCTAATTGAAGATGTGAATGCGGCATTGAGAACGATCCCTACCAACACCATAACAGAAACCAATGAGCTCATATACAACTCAGCATCAGTGATCCTTGAGATGCTTGGCTATAAGAGCAATCATGAGACCCAATACCCACCATGGAAAAGACGGTTAGAGGCTAAGATCAAGATAACAAGGAGGGAAGTGAGCCAACTGTCAGAGCTCCAAAGGGGAGCAATGAAAAGATCAGTACACAAGAAGTACAGCCAGATGTCCATACCTGAAGCACTCGAAACTGCCAAACAAAGGCTCCAAGCCTTGGCCAGCCGCCTGAAGAGATACACAAGAGAGAATGAAGCCAGGAGGATTAACCGGCTCTTCCACACCCAACCAGCTAAAGTGTACTCTCAATGGCAGGGCACTAACAACAGAGCAGACCCACCAAGGCTGGAGACTGAACAATACTGGAAAGGCATATGGGAAAGGGAGGCGACCCACAACAGCAATGCAAAGTGGCTGACCTCTCTACGAGAGGAACACAGCAACCTCCCTGAACAAGCCCCAGTAACCATCACTGTGGCAGATGTCCAAGAAAGAGTCTCGGGTATGAAAAACTGGACAGCACCAGGACCTGACATGATCCATGCCTACTGGCTAAAGAAACTCACTGCCCTCCATGAGCGACTGGCAGCTCAAATGAACCAGCTGCTACAAAATGGGACTCACCCTGAATGGTTAACTGAAGGTCGCACAATCCTGATACAGAAGGATCCCTCAAAGGGTTCAATCCCATCCAACTATCGGCCAATAACCTGTCTCTCTACAACATGGAAGCTCATATCAGGCATCATAGCGGCTAAGATAAGTGGTCACATGAATAAATACATGAGTACGGCACAGAAGGGCATCGGCTTAAATAGCAGAGGAGCCAAACACCAACTCCTTGTAGACCACACAGTCGCCCGAGACTGCAAAACCCGACACACCAACCTGTGCACCGCTTGGATAGACTACAAGAAAGCCTATGACTCAATGCCACATACTTGGATCATTGAATGCTTAGAGATGTACAACATCAACAGGACTCTAAGAGCCTTCATTGCAAACTCGATGGGGCTGTGGAAAACCACCCTTGAAGCCAACTGCAAACCACTTGCACAAGTGTCCATCAAATGTGGCATATACCAAGGAGATGCTCTGTCCCCACTGCTGTTCTGCATAGGCCTGAACCCCCTCAGCCAAATCATCAACAAGACTGGCTACGGATACCGACTGAAGAATGGGGCCACAATCAGTCACCTCCTCTACATGGATGACATCAAGCTGTACGCTAAGAGTGAGCGAGACATCGACTCACTGATCCACACCACCAGGATATACAGCACTGACATTGGGATGTCATTCGGACTAGAAAAGTGTGGTCGGATGGTTACAAAGAGAGGGAAGGTCGTCCGCACAGAAGGGGTCTCACTCCCAGAAGGAACAATAGCAGACATAGAGCACAGTTACAAGTACCTGGGAATACCACAAACAAATGGCAACCTGGATGAGGTCACAAGGAAGGGAGCCACAGCCAAATACCTCCAACGAATAAGGCAAGTCCTGAGAAGCAGCTCAATGGCAAGAACAAGATCCGTGCAATAAACAGCTATGCATTACCAGTAATCAGATACCCTGCCGGAATAATTAGCTGGCCAATGGAAGAGATTAAAGGCCACGGATGTTAAGACTCGGAAGTTACTAACCATGCATGGAGGGTTCCACCCCAAATCCAGCACCCTGAGACTGAACACAAACCGTAAGGAAGGAGGCAGAGGACTAGTGAGTGTGAGAGCCACTGTCCAGGATGAAACATCCAAGATCCATAAATACATCAAGGACAAAGCCTCAACGGATGATATGCTCAGCGAATGTCTCAGGCAATGGGGAACAGAGGATGAGGGGCTAGAGGTTCCATCATGGGAGAACAAGCCCCTACATGGGATGTACCACCGACAAATAACTGAAGTGGCTGATATCAGGAAATCCTACCAATGGCTGGACAAAGCTGGACTCAAGGACAGCACAGAGGCTCTCATCCTGGCTGCACAGGTACAGGCCCTAAACACCAGAGCAATAGAGGCTCAGATCTACCACACCAGACAAGACCCAAGGTGTAGGTTGTGCCATGAGGCCCCTGAGACAGTCCAGCACATAACAGCAGGGTGCAAGATGCTGGCAGGGAAAGCGAACATGGAACGACATAACCAGGTGGCGGCATAGTGTACAGGAACATCTGTGCAGAATATGGACTGGAAGCCCCGAGATCGAAGTGGGAAACACCCCCAAAGGTGGTGGAGAATGACGGAGCTAAGATCCTGTGGGATCCAGATCCAGACAGACAGATGGTGATGGAGAACCAACCGGACATTGTGGTGGTGGATAAAGAACAGAGGAAAGCCGTTGTGGTGGATGTAGCTATACCAAGTGACTACAACATCAGGAAAAAGGAGCATGAGAAACTGGAGAAATACCAGGGCCTCAGGGAGGAACTGGAAAAGAACTGGAAGGTGAAGACCACAGTGGTGCCTGTGGTCATCGGGGCCCTCGGGGAGAAACCCCCAAACTGGAGCAGCGGCTAAAACAGATCCCAGGAACAACATCAGACATCTCAGTCCAGAAATGTGCAGTACTAGGCACAGCCAAGATACTGCGCAGAAACCTCAAGCTCCCAGGCCTCTGGTAGAGGACCGAGCTCAGAGGATGAAAAGAGAGAGAGGAGACCACCCGCAGAGGGTGAGAAGGGAATTTTTTTTTTATATATATATATATATATAATATATATATTTTTTTAACTTTAGGAAGGAGTTTTTCTCTCAGCATGTATTTGAACTTCTCTCTTTTGTTGACTTCAGCGCAGCTCACGTAGCTTTCTGTGTACTTTTAAATCTGCTTTCTCGCACCTTTTGGGCTGCTGCTGCCTCTAGTGGCGTGGGGTGGTAGCACTAACACTGGCAGCTCGCCCGACCTGAATCCCAGTAAACCAACCAGTCTAAGCAGCGTTTACCAGTCCCGCCTGCTGGGAAGGCAGGTGTGACGTCGATAACCGCCAGCCAACACTTGGTGGCGCTGATGTACCTCCGATGTTTGCTGCTCACCCGCCAGTTGCAGCTCATGTGTGGAGCATCAGAGAGGAAACCCGTATGGACCGACCGAGAGCCGTCAGCCAGAGTCACGCTGAGGAGGAACCACTGGAAGAGGTTCAACGGGGAGACCGCCATGTTGTTTGCCAGCCATCCGCTAGGTCACAGAGCCGCCATGTTGTTTGCCAGCCATCCGCTAGGTCACAGAGCCGCCATGTTGTTTGCCAGCCATCCGCTAGGTCACAGAGCCGCCATGTTGTTTGCCAGCCATCCGCTAGGTCACAGAGCCGCCATGTTGTTTGCCAGCCATCCGTTAGGTCACAGAGCCGCCATGTTGTTTGCCAGCCATCCGTTAGGTCACAGAGCCGCCATGTTGTTTGCCAGCCATCCGCTTAGGACGTCAGCAGAGACGTGAACTGGAGGTCAAAGAGAGCCGCGTCTTTGGGTCGATGGGAGAAACACATAAACTCTCTTTAATTTACCTCTGATTGCTGTGACTAACTTCACCACAAGATGGCGGTACTTACTCAGTACCGGCCCTTTAACTCCTGAAACGTTAAAGACACCAGAGAGAAAATCGGGTCTCAGTCATGTTCCTCATCAACCTGCAGCCGCTCGGTTCTGACCCGAACAGATCAGAACCGGGTCCAACAACTCAAACCGGGTTTAAATCACAGATCTGAGCTTTCAGGATCAGTTACCATGGCGACGCTGATGATGCTCATCCCTACATTAAAACGTCACCTGGTGACCTTTGAACCCACCGTAGGACAGAAATGCGTGGATGAGCCAGAACTTTCTGGACGGGAACAAAACTGGAGGTCTAATCTATGGACCTAAAGAGGGACGATCTAGAGTTATAGATCTAGAGTTTATTTGGATAGATGTAGCGTTATACATCTAGAGTTATACATCTAGAGTTATACATCTAGAGTTATAGATCTAGTTATAGATGTAGAGTTATACATCTAGAGTTATAGATCTAGAGTTATACATATAGAGTTATAGATGTAGAGTTATACATCTAGAGTTATACATCTAGAGTTATAGATCTAGAGTTATACATATAGAGTTATAGATGTAGAGTTATACATATAGAGTTATAGATCTAGAGTTATACATCTAGAGTTATAGATCTAGAGGCTTCATGTATAACTAGTTATATATCTAGTTATACATCTAGTTATACATATAGAGTTATACATATAGTTATACATCTAGAGTTATACATCTAGTTATACATCTAGAGTTATACATCTAGTTATACATCTAGAGTTATACATCTAGTTATACATCTAGAGTTATACATCTAGTTATACATATAGAGTTATACATCTAGTTATACATCTAGTTATACATCTAGAGTTATACATCTAGTTATACATCTAGAGTTATACATCTAGTTATACATCTAGTTATACATATAGAGTTATACATCTAGAGTTATACATCTAGAGTTATGGATGCAGAGTTATAGTTCTAGAGTTATAGATGTAGAGTTGTACATCTAGAGTTATAGATCTAGAGTTATACATCTAGTTATACATCTAGAGTTATACATCTAGAGTTATACATCTAGAGTTATATCATCTAGTTATACATCTAGAGTTATACATCTAGTTATACATCTAGAGTTATACATCTAGTTATACATCTAGTTTATTACATATAGAGTTATACATCTAGAGTTATACATCTAGAGTTATGGATGCAGAGTTATAGTTCTAGAGTTATAGATGTAGAGTTGTATATCTAGAGTTATAGATCTAGAGTTATACATCTAGTTATACATCTAGAGTTATACATCTAGAGTTATACATCTAGAGTTATACATCTAGTTATACATCTAGAGTTATACATCTAGAGTTATACATCTAGTTATACATCTAGTTATACATCTAGAGTTATACATCTAGTTATACATATAGAGTTATACATATAGTTATACATCTAGAGTTATACATCTAGTTATACATCTAGAGTTATACATCTAGTTATACATCTAGAGTTATACATCTTAGAGTTATACATCTAGAGTTATACATCTAGATGTATAACTAGATGTTATACATCTATATAGTTATATATAGTTATATATATAACTATATGTATAACTCTATATACATATAGAGTTATACATATAGTTATACATCTAGAGTTATACATCTAGTTATACATCTAGAGTTATACATCTAGTTATACATCTAGAGTTATACATCTAGAGTTATACATCTAGTTATACATCTAGTTATACATCTAGAGTTATACATCTAGTTATACATCTAGAGTTATACATCTAGTTATACATCTAGAGTTATACATCTAGTTATACATATAGAGTTATACATCTAGAGTTATACATCTAGAGTTATACATCTAGTTATACATCTAGAGTTATACATCTAGAGTTATACATATAGAGTTATACATCTAGTTATACATCTAGAGTTATGGATGCAGAGTTATAGTTCTAGAGTTATAGATGTAGAGTTGTACATCTAGAGTTATAGATCTAGAGTTATACATCTAGTTATACATCTAGAGTTATACATCTAGAGTTATACATCTAGTTATACATCTAGTTATACATATAGAGTTATACATCTAGTTATACATCTAGTTATACATATAGAGTTATACATATAGTTATACATCTAGAGTTATACATCTAGAGTTATACATATAGAGTTTATACATATAGAGTTATACATCTAGAGTTATGGATGCAGAGTTATAGTTCTAGAGTTATAGATGTAGAGTTGTACATCTAGAGTTATAGATCTAGAGTTATACATCTAGAGTTATGGATCCAGTTATAGTTCTAGAGTTATAGATGTAGAGTTATACATCTAGATTTATAGATCTAGAGTTATAGATGTAGAGTTATACATCTACAGTTATGAATCTAGAGTTTCAGATCTAGAGTTATGGATCTAGAGTTAAACATCTAGTTATACCTGTGGAGTTATAGATCTAAAGTAATAGATCTATAGTTATAGATATAGAAGTATTGATCCAAATATGTGGATCTAGAGCTATAGATCTAGATCAGGTCCAGAGTCCAGCAGCTGGATCTCCTCCTCGGTCCAGTCCGGTTCTGCTGACCCCAGTATTGGACCCGGGTGTGTTGAGACACGTCTAGAAGCTGCTGGTCTGGAGCTGCCACCTCTGATCTAGAGCTATAGATCTGGAGTCAGCTTCTGTCCTTCCAGCTGGGAACTAGAGCTCAGGCTGACCTCTGACCTCCAGTGGATCGGCTGAGGAACGTTTCCCAGACTCCAGGATCTGGTTCTGCTGGTAAGTTCTGGTGTTGGTGCTGATCGGACCTCCGGCTCCATCGGCTCGTTTGTCCATCAGGCCGAACTCCTGATGACTCCAGGCCTCCCAGCGCCGCCGCCAGCTGGACCCGCTTGCTGTGGAGGTCCGTCAGGAACCAGAACACAGCAGAACCTTACAGAACATCATGGTGGACTGGTCTGTGGCCGGAGGTCCGGCCCAGAGCCTATATTTTATTTTCCAAACTAAACTTTTCTTTTTAAATTAAATATTTAGTTTGGAGCTAAATGATTACCTGAAATATGAAGCTGCTGAAGTACAAATTTAATTAAATACTTAGCATGCTAACTAAGAATTCAGGTATGCTAAATATTTAGCTTCTTAATTACATTTTATTTACAAATTAAATGTTTAGCTAGGAGCTAAGCATTTAGCTAAAGGGTGTAGCTTCCTAACTTTAGCTTTTGGCTAAATGTTTAGCTGCTTACTAGCCAACTATCTAGCTAGAAAACTAAAATTAGTATGGAGTTAAATATTCGGCTTAACTATTCGACTTGTGTATGAAATACTCGTTTGTTTTTAAATTGATATTTATAAATAACTGACTTTGCTAAATGAACCTGTTTCCTGCCATGTCCGTCTGAATAATCCAGATTATTTCGGTTTAATCTAGTTTAGCATAAATCTGCTGTAGGTTTAGGTTGGAGTTCCACTGCTGTCCACTAGAGGGAGCAACTCAGCAGCAGAGGCTCAGTTTCTTTGTTGTTTCCTGCCGTTTCAGCTGAGTGACGATATCTGACATCTGCTCTGGTTCTGGTCCAGTCTCTCTGGTTCTGGTCATTTCTCTGGTTCTGGTCCGTTCTCCTCTGGTTCTGGTCCGGTTCTCTCTGGTTTCTGGTTTGGTCCGGTTCTCCTCTGGTTCTGGTCGGTTCTCTGGTTCTGGTCCGGTTCTCCTCTGGTTCTGGTCCGGTTCTCCTCTGGTTCTGGTCCGGTTCTCCTCTGGTTCTGTCTGGTTCTTCTGGTTCTGGTCTGGTTCTGCTCGGTTCTCCTCTGGTTCTGGTCCAGTTCTCCTCTGGTTCTGGTCGGTTCTCCTCTGGTTCTCCTCTGGTTCTGGTCCGGTTCTCCTCTGTTCTGCTCTTGGTTCTGGTCCGGTTCTCGCGTCTGGTTCTCGTTCTGGTCCGGTTCTCCTCTGGTTCTCCTGGTTCTGGTCCGTTCTCTGGTTCTGTCTGGTTCTGGTCCGGTTCTCCTCTGGTTCTCCTGGTTCTGGTCCGGTTCTCTCTGGTTCTGTCCTCGGTTCTCCTCCGGTTCTCTCTGGCTTTGGTTCTGGTTCTTCGGTTCTCCGTCTGGTTCTCTGGTTCTGCTCGGTTTGTCTTCTTGGTTCTCGGTTCTGGTCCGGTTCTGGTCCGGTTCTGGTCTGGTTTCTGGTCCTGGTTCTGGTCCGGTTTTCGTCTCCTCTGGTTCTGGTCCGGTTCTGGTCTGGTTCTGGTCCGGTTCTGGTCCGGTTCTGGTCCGGTTCTGGTCTGGTTCTGGTCCGGTTCTGGTCCGGTTCTCCTCTGGTTCTGGTCCGGTTCTCCTCTGGTTCTGGTCCGATGTTCTGATCTGCTGCCAAAGTAAAGAGGTGAATCATCAGATCCTCTCTGACCTTCAGCCTGAACGTTTTCCCTCAGGTCAAAGGTCAAAGGTCGTTTCCAGGTAAACAAGCTCATGAATGAAACTTCCACCTTTGATCTTTCATAAATCCTTTATGTTTTGGCAAAACCTTCCATGAAGTAAAACTGATTTCTACAAAATAAAGACAATAATTTATATTTCAACAACCCACAGGAAGTTCCTGCTGCGCAGCTTCCTGTCCGCAGCCAAACAGGAAGTTCCTGCTGCGCAGCTTCCTGTCCTCAGCCAAACAGGAAGTTCCTGCTGCGCAGCTTCCTGTCCGCAGCCAAACAGGAAGTTCCTGCTGCGCAGCTTCCTGTCCGCAGCCAAACAGGAAGTTCCTGCTGCGCAGCTTCCTGTCCTCAGCCAAACAGGAAGTTCCTGCTGCGCAGCTTCCTGTCCGCAGCCAAACAGGAAGTTCCTGCTGCGCAGCTTCCTGTCCTCAGCCAAACAGGAAGTTCCTGCTGCGCAGCTTCCTGTCCTCAGCCAAACAGGAAGTTCCTGCTGCGCAGCTTCCTGTCCTCAGCCAAACAGGAAGTTCCTGCTGCGCAGCTTCCTGTCCGCAGCCAAACAGGAAGTTCCTGCTGCGCAGCTTCCTGTCCTCAGCCAAACAGGAAGTTCCTGCTGCGCAGCTTCCTGTCCGCAGCCAAACAGGAAGTTCCTGCTGCGCAGCTTCCTGTCCTCAGCCAAACAGGAAGTTCCTGCTGCGCAGCTTCCTGTCCTCAGCCAAACAGGAAGTTCCTGCTGCGCAGCTTCCTGTCCTCAGCCAAACAGGAAGTTCCTGCTGCGCAGCTTCCTGTCCTCAGCCAAACAGGAAGTTCCTGCTGCGCAGCTTCCTGTCCTCAGCCAAACAGGAAGTGGTCCTGCTGGCGCGGAGCGACGACTTCCTGTTCGCCGAAGAGGCTGGAGCTGCTGGCGCCGCCGACGACGGGGAGGTAGGAGAGATGGAGGATGGGCAGCTGCATCGAGAGCCGGCGCCGGACGCTGCAGAACCAGACGGAACCGGACCGGGTCAGAACCGATCAGAACCAATCAGAACCGATCAGGATCAGAACCAATCAGAACCGATCAGAACCAATCAGAACCGATCAGGATCAGAACCAATCAGAACTGATCAGAACCAATCAGAACCGATCAGAACCAATCAGAACCGATCAGAACCAATCAGAACCGATCAGGATCAGAACCAATCAGAACCGATCAGAACCAATCAGAACCGATCAGAACCAATCAGAACCGATCAGAACCGATCAGGGTCAGAACCAATCAGAACCGATCAGAACCGATCAGGATCAGAACCAATCAGAACCGATCAGAACCAATCAGAATCGATCAGGGTCAGAACCAATCAGAACCGATCAGAACCAATCAGAATCGATCAGGGTCAGAACCAATCAGAACCGATCAGAACCGATCAGAACCAATCAGAACCAATCAGAACCCATCAGAACCGATCAGAACCGATCAGAACCCATCAGAACCAATCAGAACCGATCAGGATCAGAACCAATCAGAACCGATCAGAACCGATCAGAACCGATCAGAACTGATCAGAAACGATCAGAACCAATCAGAACCCATCAGAACCGATCAGAACCGATCATAACCAATCAGAATCGATCAGAATCGATCAGGGTCAGAACCAATCAGAACGATCAGAACCGATCAGAACCCATCAGAACTGATCAGAAACGATCAGAACCAATCAGAACCCATCAGAACCGATCAGAACCGATCATAACCAATCAGAATCGATCAGAATCGATCAGGGTCAGAACCAATCAGAACCCATCAGAACCGATCAGGATCAGAACCAATCAGAACCAATCAGAACCCATCAGAACCCATCAGAACCGATCAGGATCAGAACCAATCAGAACCGATCAGAACCGATCAGAACCGATCAGAACCCATCAGAACCGATCAGAACCAATCAGAACCTGTTCTGAAAGCGTTGATAACTAGACGTTCATGTTTTCCTCTCCACTGTTGCCAGGCGCTTCCTGCAGATGCAGCTTCTCTGATTGGCTGCTTTCCTGAAACGCCCTTCACTGATTGGTCAGTTTTAATCTGGTTTTGGGATCAAATCTTATTTAACTGAAAATATTTTACCACTTTCATGAAATCAAACAAAACGATGTCAATTCACTCGAGCTGCTGTAAACATGTTTCTAGAGGTCAAAGGTCAACGTGAATTTAGTTTGAAATCAACCTCCGAACATTTAAACGTTGATGAAATCCAGTTCAATCCGGATCTCATCTGGAATGAACTGGTTCCTCTGGCTCAGCCGTAGTTCCGTCTCCGACCACCAGAGGGCGGCACCAGACAACCTGTCCTGCTGAAACGACAGAGGCTAGCATGCTAACTAGTTAGCCTAGCATGCTAGCTAGTTAGCCTAGCATGCTAACTAGTTAGCCGTTTCCTGACCGACAGTCGGCAGCACTTGGCCAGTCTATAACAGAGCTGATGTTCGTTGACCTCTGACCTCTAGACACATCTTTAAAACGACAGCAGCACAAGCTAAACGTTTTGTTTGACACCTGATTCTGTCCGATTTGAAGAAGGTGAAATATTTGTCTGTATGTTCAGAGAGACAGGAAACACCGGCTCCAGGCAGCGGGACCAAGATGGCGGCTCAGTGGGCGTCGTCATGACGACGAGGCTCCACTCACCGCTCTGGGGAGTTGATGTCCTCGGCTGGAGGTCCGGCGGCGCAGAGCTGGACGCCATGAGACCCCGACGCTCCACGTCCTGAAGGAACGCAGGAAACCCGGTTAGCAGCAGCAGCAGCGCCGCAGGAAGTGGCCGAGCGCGCCGCTCCGCCACTTCCTGTGGCGCTCTGCCACTTCCTGCGCCGCTCCGCCACTTCCTGTGGGCAGCTCTGCCACTTCCTGTGGGCAGCTCTGCCACTTCCTGCGCCGCTCTGCCACTTCCTGTGGGCGGCTCTGCCACTTCCTGTGGGCGGCTCTGCCACTTCCTGCGCTGCTCTGCCACTTCCTGTGGGCGGCTCTGCCACTTCCTGTGGGCGGCTCTGCCACTTCCTGCGCTGCTCTGCCACTTCCTGTGGCTCTCTGCCACTTCCTGCGCTGCTCTGCCACTTCCTGCGCTGCTCCGCCACTTCCTGTGGCGCTCTGCCACTTCCTGCGCCGCTCTGCCACTTCCTGCGCTGCTCTGCCACTTCCTGTGCTGCTCCGCCACTTCCTGTGGCGCTCTGCCACTTCCTGCGCCGCTCCGCCACTTCCTGTGGGCGGCTCTGCCACTTCCTGCGCTGCTCTGCCACTTCCTGTGGGCGGCTCTGCCACTTCCTGTGGGCGGCTCTGCCACTTCCTGTGGGCAGCTCTGCCACTTCCTGTGCTGCTCTGCCACTTCCTGTGCTGCTCTGCCACTTCCTGTGCTGCTCTGCCACTTCCTGTGCTGCTCCGCCACTTCCTGTGGCTCTCTGCCACTTCCTGCGCTGCTCTGCCACTTCCTGCGCTGCTCCGCCACTTCCTGTGGCGCTCTGCCACTTCCTGCGCTGCTCTGCCACTTCCTGTGGGCGGCTCTGCCACTTCCTGTGGGCGGCTCTGCCACTTCCTGTGGGCAGCTCTGCCACTTCCTGTGCTGCTCTGCCACTTCCTGTGGGCGGCTCTGCCACTTCCTGTGGGCAGCTCTGCCACTTCCTGTGGCGCTCTGCCACTTCCTGTGGGCGGCTCTTACCCGTTTCCTCCTGCGGCGGCGCCGCCCGCAGCTCCATGCTGATGGTTTGGATCTGGACGTCCAGCTGTGGAAACCAGAGGAGACGCCGTCACACCTGGAGCTCCAGCTGCTCACCTGCAGAGCCTCACCTGGGCGCTGAGACGCATCAGCTCCTGGTTCCTCCTCCTCAGACGCTCCACTTCCTGTGCAGCACCAGCCTGCAGCTCCTCCACCTGCTGCTGCTCCTCCACCTGCTGCTGCTCCTCCACCTGCTGCAGCTCCTCCACCTGCTGCTCCTCCTCCACCTGCTGCTCCTCCTCCACCTGCTGCTCCTCCTCCACCTGCTGCTGCTCCTCCACCTGCTGCAGCTTCAGCAAGCAGAGAACCTGGAAGCAAAAGGTTAAAGTCTGGATGAGGCAGGATGAAGTATGGTTAGCATTTAGCATTAGCTTCAGCTAACTGGCACATTAGCATAGCATTTCAGCATTAGTGCAACTCTTCTGCATTGTTAGCATTAGCTTCAGCTAACTGGCACATTAGCATAGCATTTCAGCATTAGTGCAACTCTTGTGCATGGTTAGCATTTAGCATTAGCTTCAGCTAACTGGCACGTTAGCATAGCATTTTAGCATTAGTGGAACTCTTGTGCATGGTTAGCATTTAGCATTAGCTTCAGCTAAATGCCGCGTTAGCATAGCATTTCAGCATTAGTGGAACTCTTGTGCATAGTTAGCATTTAGCATTAGCTTCAGCTAAATGCCACGTTAGCATAGCATTTCAGCATTAGTGGAACTCTTGTGCATGGTTAGCATTAGCTTCAGCTAACTGGCACATTAGCATAGCATTTCAGCATTAGTGGAACTCTTGTGCATGGTTAGCATTTATCATTGGCTTCAGCTAAATGCCGCGTTAGCATAGCATTTCAGAGTTAGTCCAACTCTTGCGAATGGCTAGCATTAGCGGTCAGTGATTAGCGCGTTGGGCTAACATCTAGCTGACGTCACCTGAGGAGCGACCAGGCCAATGAGGATGAAGAGGTTGCAGCTGAGGATGATGATGCTGCACAGACAGAACTGGGTCGCGGGGTCAGCGGAGGTCAGCAGGCGCCGCCGCCGCCGCGCTGGACCCGGCCAGGCAGAACATGCCGAGCGCCGGCGCCGCGGTCCGGACGTGCCAGGCCAGGAAGCAGCCCAGACCCTGAGGAGGAACCAGAACCGGCGGGTCAGGCTGGCCCGTCGCCATGGAGACGGGTCAGGCTGGCCCGTCGCCATGGAGACGGCGGCGGCGGCCCTGACCAGCAGGGCGGCTTTGTGTCCGCAGACGGCGGCGAACCACAGGTCCATGTCGGCGCTGCTGCAGCGTTCAGAGGACGAGCGAACGACGACGTCCGGATCCGGGTCCGGAGGGAACCGGACCAGAACCTCCGGTCTGAGCGGGTCCAGGATCTGCCAGGCGGTCAGAACCAGCAGGTCCAGCAGGAGGATCCAGAGCTGGAGGCGACCCGGTTCCTGCAGCCGGTTCTGGAAACACGGAGAGGTCAGCGGTACCACCGGACCCGGTACCACTGGACCCGGTACCACTGGACCTGGACCCGGTACCATGGACCCGGTACCACTGGACCCGGTACCACCGGACCCGGTACCACCGGACCCGGTACCACTGGACCTGGACCCGGTACCACCGGACCCGGTACCACGACCGGACACCCGGTACCCACTGGACCCGGTACCACTGGACCATCTGGACCCGCCGAGTACCACTGGACCATCTGGACCTGGTACCATCTGGACCCGGTACCACTGGACCTGGACCCGGTACCATGGACCCGGTACCACCGGACCCGGTACCACTGGACCTGGACCCGGTACCTACCACCGGACCCGGTACCCAACCGGACCCGGTACCCCACCGGACCCGGTACCACATGGACCCGGTACCACTGGACCATCTGGACCCGGTACCACTGGACCATCTGGACCTGGTACCATCTGGACCCGGTACCACCGGACCATCTGGACCTCGGTACCATCTGGACCCGGTACCACCGGACCATCTGGACCTGGACCATCTGGACCCGGTACCATGGACCATCTGGACCCGGTACCACCGGAGCATCTGGACCCGGTACCACCGGACCTGGTACCATCTGGACCCGGTACCATCTGGACCATCTGGACCCGGTACCACACGGACCTGGTACCATCTGGACCCGGTACCAATCTGGACCATCTTGGACCCGGTACCACCGGAGCATCTGGACCCGGTACCACACCGGACCTTGGTACCATCTGGACCCGGTACCATCTGGACCATCTGGACCCGGTACCACCGGAGCCACTCGGTGCCGCTGGTCTCTTACCTTCAGCCGGACGCGGCTGTAGACCCTCCAGGTTCTGGTGAGCAGCGCCGCCAAACCCACAGTGTGACCCAGAGACAGAGTCCACAGCCGGACCTGCAGCACAGGACCAGGAGTTCTGGTTCTGGTTCTGGTTCTGGACTGTAACGGTCTCTGCTGCTGGTTTAGTTTAAATTATTTGTGATGAACATTTTTGACATTTCTGGGTAAAATCAGTTTATCCTGATAAAAGCAAACAATAAATAAAACAATAAAAGTTAAATTAAGTTTTATTAGTGATTTTTATTATATTGTTTAGTTTTTTATGTTCTGGTTAATTTTTACTTGCAGAATTAAAAAAAGTCAAAGTGATTAATTATGACTGAAACCAGTTTAGTAAACACATCCAGATGTTTTCCTCTGCTCTTAGCATTAGCTTAGCGTTAGCTTAGCATTAGCTTAGCATTAGCTTAGCATCAGCTGCTGTAAACTGGAGTGAATGAATACTCAGCAGATGGGACCAGTTTACAAAACACATCCAGATGTTTTCCTCTGCTGTTAGCATTAGCTTAGGGTTAGCTTAGCATTAGCTTAGCTGAGCTAGATGTCTGCTCAGGTCCCCCTTGAAAATAAGATCTGGATCTCAATGGGGTTTACCTGGTTAAATAAAGGAAATTAGCATTAGCTTAGCATTAGCTTAGCGTTAGCTGCTGTAAACTGAAGTCAAAAACAAACCGTCAGTTTAAAGCTAATAAAAACAAATGAAGGTTAAAATGTTTCATCAAGCCGCGTTTGTTTCTTTGCTTTATAACCTGAATGTTCTGGTTCTGGTTCTGGACTCACAGAGCAGAAGGTCTGCAGCGTCGGAACCGGCAGCCAGGTCCGGTCCAGGCCGGAGAACAGAACCGAGCCGGAGGACAGCAGGAGGCCCAGCAGCAGCGGCTCGTCCCGGGCAGAAGCTCCGGGCCGCCGGGGCCTGGAACCAGACGGACAGCTGAGCCTGGGAGGTTCTACCGGGTCGGGTCCGGACCAGAACCCGGACCGGAGCAGAACCCGGACCGGACCGGACCCGGACCGGACCGTACCCGGACCCGACCAGAACCCGGACCCGACCGCGACGGACCGGACCGGACCAGAACCCGGACCCGACCCGGGTCCGGACCAGAACCCGACGCGGACCGGACCAGAACCCGGGACCCGACCCGGACCGGACCCGAACCGGACCAGAACCCGGACCGGACCGGACCAGAACCCGGACCGGACCAGAACCCGGACCGGAGCAGAACCCGGACCGGACCGGGACCCGACCCGGACCAGAACCCGGACCGGACCAGAACCCGGGACCGGACCGGACCCGACCGCGGACCCGACCCGGACCCGACCCGACCCGGACCGGACCCAGACCGGACCCGACCCGGGTCCGGACCGGACCAGAACCCGGAGCCGACCCGGACCAGACCGGACCCGACCCGGACCGGACCAGAACCCGGACCCGACCCGGACCGGACCCGGACCGGACCCGACCCGGACCGGACCAGAACCCGACTCGGACCGGACCAGAACCCGGACCAGAACCCGGACCCGACCCGGACCGGACCAGAACCCGGACCCAACCCGACCCGGGTCCGGACCGCGACCAGAACCCGACCCAGACCGGACCGGACCCGGACCCGACCAGGACCGGACCAGAACCCGGACCCGACCCGGACCCGAGTCGGGACCGGACCCGACCCGGGTCCGGACCCGACCCGGACCGGACCAGAACCCGACTCGGACAGGACCAGAACCCGGACCCGAACCGGACCAGAACCCGGACCCGACCCGGACCGGACCAGAACCCGGACCCGACCCGGACCGGATCAGACCGGACCGACGTCCGGACCCGACCGGACCAGAACCCGGAACCGACCGGACCAGACCCGACCCAGACCGGACCAGAACCCGGACCCGACCGGACCGGACCGAACCCGGACCGACCGACCGGACCCGAACCGGACCAGACCCGGACCCGACCCGGACCGGACCAGAACCCGGACCCACCCGGACCGGACACCGACGGACCAGAACCCGGACCCGGACCAGAACCCGGACCGACCCGGACCGACCCGACCCGGACCGGACGACCCGGACCCGACCCGACCGGACCAGAACCCGGAACCCGACCGAGAACACCGGACCGGACCGGACCAGAACCCGGACCCGACCGGACCGACCCGGACCCGACCCGACCGACCGGAACCCGACCCGGACCGACCAGAACCGACTCGGACGGACCAGAACCCGGACCCGACCCGGACCGGACCCGAACCGGACCAGAACCCGGACCCGACCCGGACCGGACCAGAACCCGGACCCGACCCGGACCGGACCGAGACCAGACACCCGGACCCGACACCGGACCCGGACCCGGACCCGCGACCGGACCAGACCCGACCACCGGACCAGAACCGGACCGACCGGACCGACCGGACCCGGACCGGACCGGACCAGACCCGGACCGACCGAACCGGACACCGACCCGGACCCGGACCAACGACGGACACCGACCCGGGACCGACCGAACCCGACCCGAGACCGGACCAGAACCCGACCCACCGGACCCGACCCGACGCCACCCGACCGGACCAGAACCCGACCCGACCGCCGACCGACCCGGACCGGACCAGAACCGACCGACCGGGACCGGACCCGACCCGGACGACCCGGACCCGGACCGAACGGACCCGACCCGACCCGGACCGGACCAGAACCGGACCCACGGACCGGACCGGACCGGACCGGACCGACCCGGCCGAACCGACCGACCCGGACCGGACCAGAACCCGACCCGACCGGACCAGAACCCGACCGGACCGAGACCGAACCCGGACCGGACCGACCCGGACCGACCGACCCGACCCGGCCGGACCCGACCCGGACCGGACCAGAACCCGGACCCGACCCGGACCGACCCGACCGGACCGACCCAGACCCGACCCGACCGGGACCGGACCGGACCAGAACCCGGACCGACCGCGGACCAGAACCGGACCCGACCCGGACCGACCGACCCGGACCGGACCCGAACCCGGACCGGACCGGACCCGGACCCGCGGACCGGACCAGAACCCGACCGGACCGGACCAGAACCGGACCAGAACCGACCGACCGGACCGGACCAGACCGACCCGACCAGACCGGACCGACCCGGACCGACCCGACCAGACCGGACCGACCCGGACCCGACCAGGACCGACCGACCCGGACCGACCCGACCCGATCCGACCGGACCCGACCGGGCCGGACCCGACCCGGACCGGACCAGAACCCGACCGACGGACCGACCCGACCCCGAAACCGGACCAGACCCGGACCACCGAAACCCGCGACCCGGACCGAAACCGGACCCGACCCGGTCCGACCCAGACCGGACCCACCCGGGCCGGACCCCCGACCGGACCAAACCCGGACCCGACCCGGCCGACCCGACCCAACCGGACCAGAACCGGACCCGACCCGGACCGACCAGAACCCGACCCGACCCGGACCGGACCCGACCGGACCCGAACCCGGACCCGACCCGGACCGGACCAGAACCCGGACCCGAACCCGAACGACCGACCCGACCGGACCAGAACCCGACCCGACCACGACGACGCCGGCCGGACCGAAACCGACCCGACCGACCGGACCCGGACCCGACCCGGACCGGACCAGAACCCGGACCCGACCGACCCCGACCGGACCGACCGAGACCCGGACCGACCGACCGGACCCAGAACCCGGACCCGACCCGACCCGGACCGACCGACCCGGACCGGACCGACCAGAACCGACCGGACCGGACCAGAACCCGGACCCGCCCGGACCGGACCCGAACCGACCAGAACCCGACCCGACCCGGACCGGACCAGAACCCGGACCCAAACCCGGACCCGACCGACCCGGACCCGACCCGGGTCCGGACCGACCCGGACCGGACCAGAACCCGACTCGGACCGGAACCGGACCCGACCCGACCGACCAGAACCCGGACCCGAGACCAGAACCCGGACCCCGACCCGGACCGGACCGACCGGCCGGACCCGACCGACCGAACCACGCCGACCGACCGACCCGACCGGACCAGAACCCCGACTCCGACCGGACCAGAACCGGACCCGACCCGGACCCGAACCGGACCAGAACCCGGACCCGACCCGGACCGGACCCGAACCGGCACCCGACCCGACCGCGGACGGACCAAAACCCGACCGGACGGATCCGGACCCGACCCGACCCGACCGGACCAGAACCCGGACCCGACCCGGACCGGGACCGGTACCGGACCGGCCCGGGCCGGAACCCGACCCGGACCGGACCGGACCCGGACCAGACCCGGACCGACCCAGACCGGACCAGAACCCGGACCCGACCCGACCGGACAGACCGGACCTGACCCGGGTCCGGACCCGACCCGGACCGGACCAGAACCCGGACCCGACCCGGATCCGACCCGACCGGACCAGAACCCGATCGGACCGGACCGGACCGACCAGAACCGGACCCGACCCGGACCGACCCAGACCGGACCAGAACCCGGTCCCGACCCGGACCCGCCCGGACCGGACCAGAACCGACCGGACCGACCGGACCGGACCGACCCGACCCAGACCGGACCAGAACCCGGACCCGACCAGAACCCGGACCTGGACCGGACCAGAACCCGGACCGGACCAGAACCCGGACCACCGACCGGACAGACCGCGACCGACCAGAACCGACCCGGACCCGACCAGAACCCGACCCGGACCCACCAGCACCAGCGGCCGATGATGGCGGCGCAGAGCAGCGTCAGGGTGATGACGACGGTTCCGGCGGCGGCGGCTGACAGGACGCAGTAGAGCAGGACGCCGACCCGGCGGTGCTGCTGCCGGACCAGAACCTGGTCTCTGGCCGGTCCTGGACCTGCTCAACAGAACCGGGTCGGTTTGGACCCCATACGGGAAACTTCTTCTCTGAGTTCATACAGAAGTTCAAGCAACATAATAATCATTCATTCAAACATGATGATTTTTTAAAGTAATTTTGAAGGGAAAAAGAATAATTTTGTCTAATTTTTAAAACCATATAATTAATTGTACGGGTTCTGACAGACAGTTTCTATTTGAACGGATGTTGGCAGCAGCGTTTCTGTTGAGAGCAAAACTTCTGAAAAACTAGAATCTGGAGTAAGAAAAGCAAAGTGTGGCTGTGATTCAGCTGCTGCGCTAAACTACGTTCACATCCAGAAGCTCAGACATTTTTAAAGGCGTTTCTCCCTCTCAGAGTTTTGGCACGATTTTCTCTCCATAGCTGAGTTGGAAGCTGGAGCCGTCCTGACCTTTGAACCTGAGCAGCTGGTTCAGGACTCGGACCTGCTGGTGACTCGTGTTGAACTCGCCCACCAGAACTCCGCTGAGCGTCGGGGCGGCGCCGGAGCCGGAGCCGGAACCGGAACCAGAACCGGAACCGGAACCAGAACCGGGCCGGCTCTCCTCACCCTGAAACTGGATCAGCTCGATCACTGTGATCCTCTCGCCGTTCCGGAAGGAAACCGGACCCTGAGCAGAGACAGGACAGGAACGTTGGACCGGTTCTGGTCAGATTATCGGGTTCTTCAAGATAAAAACTTTATATGTTTAGACATTCTGCTAACTTTGAACATGTCTGGCATGTTTAGCTTCCCATAAATTATTCTCCAGATGAAAAACGTTAATTTAATGAATTAAGTTCAACATTTATCTTGTTGGTGTTGCTCTTCAGGTTAGCTTCGGCTAATTACTGGATGATATTAGCTTCGGCTAATTACTGGATGATATTAGCTTCTGCTAATATCATCCTTCTGCTTCTGCTAATTATTCTGGGGTAGCAAAGCTAGCTGCTTAGCCAGTGGTGCTTAGCTAGCAGCTTAGCCAGTGGTGCTTAGCTAGCTGCTTTGCTAGCGGTGCCTAGCTAGCTGATTAGCAAGCGGTGCTTAGCCAGTGATGCTTAGCTAGCGGTGTTTAGCCAGCGGTGCTTAGCTAGCAGTGCTTAGCTAGCGATGCTTAGTTAGCGGTGCCTAGCTAGCGGTGTTTAGCCAGCGGTGCTTAGCTAGCGGTGCTTAGCTAGCGGTATTTAGCCAGCTGTGCTTAGCTAGCGGTGCTTAGCCAGTGGTGCTTAGCTAGCAGTGCTTAGCCAGTGGTACTTAGCTAGCGGTGTTTAGCCAGCAGTGCTTAGCTAGCGGTGCTTAGCCAGCGGTGCTTAGCTAGCGGTGCTTAGCTAGCTGATTAGCCAGCGGTGCTTAGCTAGTGGTGCTGAGTTAGCGGTGCTTAGCTAGCTGATTAGCCAGCCGTGCTTAGCTAGCGGTGCTTAGCTAGCGGTGCCCACCACTGCAGAACCAGTACAGGTGGAAGATGAAGGAAGCAGATGGGAGCCTGTCACCGAGTCTCAGGTGTGTCTCAGGTGTGTCTCAGGTGTGTCTGTGTCTCAGGTGTGACTGTGTCTCAGGTGTGACTGTGTCTCAGGTGTGTCTCAGGTGTGTCTGTGTCTCAGGTGTGTCTGTGTCTCAGGTGTGTCTGTGTCTCAGGTGTGTCTCAGGTGAGTCTCAAGTGTGTCTGTGTCTCAGGTGTGTCTGTGTCTCAGGTGTGTCTGTGTTTCAGGTGTGTCTGTGTCTCAGGTGTGACTGTGTCTCAGGTGAGTCTCAGGTGTGTCTGTGTCTCAGGTGTGTCTCAGGTGTGTCTGTCTCAGGTGAGTCACCAGTGTGTGTCTGTGTCTCAGGTGTGTCTGTGTCTCAGGTGAGTCACCAGGTGTGTCTGTGGCTCAGGTGTGTCTGTGTCACAGGTGTGTCTGTGTCACAGGTGTGTCTCAGGTGTGGTCTGTGTCTCAGGTGTGTCTCAGGTGTGTCTGTGTCTCAGGTGAGTCACCAGGTGTGTCTGTGTCTCAGGTGTGTCTGTGTCTCAGGTGAGTCACCAGGTGTGTCTGTGGCTCAGGTGTTGGTCTGTGTCTCAGGTGTGTCTGTGTCTCAGGTGAGTCACAGGTGTGTCTGTGTCTCAGGTGTGTCTGTGTCTCAGGTGAGTCACCAGGTGTGTCTGTGCTCAGGTGTGTCTGTGTCTCAGGAGTGTCTGTGTCTCAGGTGAGTCACAGGTGTGTCTGTGTCTCAGGTGTGTCTGTGTCTCAGGTGAGTCTCAGGTGTGTCTGTGTCTCAGGTGTGTCTGTGTCTCAGGTGTGTCTGTGTCTCAGGTGTGTCTGTCTCAGGTGTGTCTGTGTCTCAGGTGTGTCTGTGTCTCAGGTGTGTCTGTCTCAGGTGTGTCTCAGGTGTGTCTCAGGTGTGTCTGTCTCAGGTGTGTCTCAGGTGTGTCTGTCTCAGGTGAGTCACAGGTGTGTCTGTCTCAGGTGAGTCACAGGTGTATCTGTGTCTCAGGTGTGTGTGTCTCAGGTGTGTCTGTGTCTCAGGTGTGTGTGTCTCAGGTGAGTCACAGGTGTGTCTGTGTCTCAGGTGTGTCTGTGTCTCAGGTGTGTCTGTGTCTCAGGTGTGTCTCAGGTGTGTCTGTGTCTCAGGTGTGTCTGTCTCAGGTGTGTCTAAGGTGTGTCTGTGTCTCAGGTGTGTCTGTGTCTCAGGTGTGTCTCAGGTGTGTCTGTGTCTCAGGTGTGTCTAAGGTGTGTCTGTGTCTCAGGTGTGTCTGTGTCTCAGGTGTGTCTCAGGTGTGTCTGTGTCTCAGGTGTGTCTGTGTCTCAGGTGTGTCTGTGTCTCAGGTGTGTCTCAGGTGTGTCTGTGTCTCAGGTGTGTCTAAGGTGTGTCTGTGTCTCAGGTGTGTCTGTGTCTCAGGTGTGTCTCAGGTGTGTCTGTGTCTCAGGTGTGTCTGTGTCTCAGGTGTGTCTGTGTCTCAGGTGTGTCTAAGGTGTGTCTGTGTCTCAGGTGTGTCTGTGTCTCAGGTGTGTCTGTCTCAGGTGAGTCACAGGTGTATCTGTGTCTCAGGTGTGTGTGTCTCAGTGTGTCTGTGTCTCAGGTGTGTGTGTCTCAGGTGTGTCTGTCTCAGGTGAGTCACAGGTGTATCTGTGTCTCAGGTGTGTGTGTCTCAGGTGTGTGTGTCTCAGGTGTGTCTGTGTCTCAGGTGTGTCTGTGTCTCAGGTGTGTCTCAGGTGTGTCTGTCTCAGGTGTGTCTCAGGTGTGTCTCAGGTGTGTCTGTGTCTCAGGTGTGTCTCAGGTGTGTCTGTGTCTCAGGTGTGTCTCAGGTGTGTGCTGTGTCTCAGGTGTGTCTGTGTCTCAGGTGTGTCTCAGGTGTGTCTGTGTCTCAGGTGTGTCTCAGGTGTGTCTGTGTCTCAGGTGTGTCTCAGGTGTGTCTGTGTCTCAGGTGTGTCTGTGTCTCAGGTGTGTCTCAGGTGTGTCTGTGTCTCAGGTGAGTCTCTGGTGTGTCTCCTCACTGTCACTCCCTCAAACTTTGTGCTCTTCACGGCCTCCAGCAGCATCTTCTCCTCCTCTTCCTCGCTGAACTTCCTCCTGACCTTCGCCGCCTCCTTCACCTGAACCAGAACCCGGGCGGCGACCCAAACCGCGTCGTAGGCGAAGCCGTGGAGGGGGTTGACCTCTGACCCCTCCTGGTCCAGCCGCCGCAGGTACGACTCCAGGTACTGCTGAGGAGTCTGTGGACGGGAGGAACCGTCAGCGACCCATCCGGACCCGGAGCGCAGAGCGGAACCGGTTCTGACCCGTCCGGAGGCTCCAGGCGTGTCGGTGCTGCCGAGCCGTCGGACCTGCAGCCGGAAGGATCCGTCCGCCGCCGTTAGCATGTTGCTAGCGGCGCAGCTGGAGGGCCGCCGGTCCGGCCTCCACCCAGAGGGCCGTGCAGAGGCCAGGATCCACTGGTACCGAGGTCCGAACAGGCCGAGTCCGAACGCCTGGACACAGACACCGGCCCACAGGTTCTGGTACCGCAGGTTCTGGTACCGCAGGTTCTGGTACCGCAGCCTGAGGCCCGGCTGGACATCGGACCGCGAGTCGGTCTGATGGATTCAAGATGGACGCCGCCTTTCAGCCAATTAGGACCAGTAAAGGGTCCTCCTTTTAAAGGTTTCCCCTTTAAAGGGTCCTCGTTTTAAAGGTTCCCCTTTAAAGGTTCCTCATTTTAAAGGTTCCCCCTTTAAAGGGTCCTCATTTTAAAGGTTCCCCCTTTAAAGGTTCCCCTTTTAAAGGGTCCTCATTTTAAAGGTTCCCCTTTTAAAGGGTCCTCATTTAAAGGTTCCCCCTTTAAAGGTTCCCCTTTTAAAGGTTCCCCTTTAAAGGTTCCTCATTTTAAAGGTTCCCCCTTTAAAGGGTCCTCATTTTAAAGGTTCCCCCTTTAAAGGTTCCCCTTTTAAAGGGTCCTCATTTTAAAGGTTCCCCCTTTAAAGGTTCCTCTTTTAAAGGTTCCCCTTTAAAGGTTCCTCATTTTAAAGGTTCCCCCTTTAAAGGGTCCTCATTTTAAAGGTTCCCCCTTTAAAGGTTCCCCTTTTAAAGGGTCCTCATTTTAAAGGTTCCCCCTTTAAAGGGTCCTCATTTTAAAGGTTCCCCTTTTAAAGGTTCCCTTTTAAAGGGTCCCCTTTAAAGGTTCCCCCTTTAAAGGTTCCCCTTTTAAAGGTTCCCCTTTAAAGGTTCCTCATTTTAAAGGTTCCCACTTTAAAGGTCCTCATTTTTAAAGGTTCCCCCTTTAAAGGTTCCCCTTTTAAAGGGTCCCATTTTAAAGGTTCCCCTTTAAAGGTTCCCCTTTTAAAGGTTCCCCTTTAAAGGGTCCTCGTTTTAAAGGTTCCCCTTTAAAGGTTCCTCATTTTAAAGGTTCCCCTTTTAAAGGTTCCTCATTTTAAAGGTTCCCTTTTAAAGGTTCCCTCTTTAAAGGTTCCCATTTTAAAGGTTCCCCTTTTAAAGGTTCCTCTTTAAAGGTTCCCCTTTAAAGGTTCCTCATTTTTAAAGGTTCCCTTTTAAAGGTTCCCCTTTAAAGTTCCCCTTTTTAAAGGTCCCATTTTTAAAGGTTCCCCTTTTAAAGGTTCCCCTTTTAAAGGTTCCCCTTTTAAAGGTTCCCTTTTTAAAGGTTCCCTTTTAAAGGTTCCCCTTTTAAAGGTTCCCCTTTTAAAGGGTCCTCATTTAAAGGTTCCCCTTTAAAGGTTCCTCATTTTTAAAGGTTCCCTTTTAAAGGTTCCCTTTTAAAGGTTCCCTTTTAAAGGTTCCCCTCATTTTAAAGGTTCCCCTTTTAAAGGTTCCCCTTTAAAGGTTCCCCCTTTTAAAGGTTCCTCATTTTTAAAGGTTCCCTTTTAAGTTCCCCTTTAAAGATTCCCTTTTAAAGGGTTCCTCATTTTAAAGGTTCCCCTTTAAGTTCCTTTAAAGGTTCCCCTTTTAAAGGTTCCCCTTTTAAAGGTTCCTCAATTTTAAAGGTTCCCCTTTTAAGGTCCCCTTTCAAGTTCATTTTAAGGTTCCCCCTTTTTAAAGGTTCCTCTTTTTAAAGGTTCCCCCTTTTAAAGGTCCCCTTTTAAAGGTTCCTCATTTTAAAGGTTCCCCTTTTAAAGGTTCCCCTTTTAAAGGTTCCCTTTTAAAGGTTCCCCCTTTTAAAGGTTCCTCATTTTTAAAGGTTCCCATTTTTAAGTCCTTTAAAGGTTCCCTCCTTTTAAAGGTTCCTCTTTTAAAGGTTCCCCTTTTAAAGGTTCCTCATTTTTAAAGGTTCCCATTTTAAAGGTTCCTCTTTTAAAGGTCCCTTTAAGTCCCCTTTTAAAGGTTCCTCATTTTAAAGGTTCCCTTTAATTTTTAAAGGTCTCCCCCTTTTAAAGGTTCCTCGTTTTAAAGGTTCCCCTTTAAAGGTTCCTCATTTTAAAGGTTCCTTTTAAAGGTTCCTCATTTTAAAGGTTCCCTTTTAAAGGTTCCTCTTTAAAGGTTCCCATTTTAAAGGTTCCCCCTTTAAAGGTTCTCATTTAAAGGTTCCCCTTTGAAAGATTCCTCATTTTTAAAGGTTCCCCTTTTAAAGGTTCCCCTTTAAAGATTCCCTTTAAAGGTGTCCTCATTTTAAAGGTTCCCCTTTTAAAGGTTCCCTTTAAAGGTTCCCTTTAAAGGTTCCTCATTTTTAAAGGTTCCCCTTTTAAAGGTTCCCCCTTTAAAGGTTCCCCTTTTAAAGGGTCCTCATTTTAAAGGTTCCCCCTTTTAAAGGTTCCTCATTTTTAAAGGTTCCCCTTTTAAAGGTTCCCCCTTTTAAAGGTTCCTCAATTTTAAAGGTTCCCCCTTTTAAAGGTTCCCCTTTTAAACGTTCCCCTTTTAAACGTTCCCCCTTTTAAAGGTTCCTCATTTTTAAAGGTTCCTCATTTTTAAAGGTTCCTCATTTTTAAAGATTCCCTTTTCAAAAGGTTCCTCATTTTAAAGGTTCCCTTTTTAAAAGGTTCCTCATTTTTAAAGGTTCCCTTTTAAAAGCTCCTAATTTTAAAGGTTCTTAATTTTAAAGGTTCCCTTTTTAAAAGGTTCCTCATTTTTAAAGGTTCCTCCTTTTTAAAGGTTCCCCCTTTTTAAAAGGTTCCTCATTTTTAAAGGTTCCTCCTTTTTAAAGGTTCCCCCTTTTTAAAGGTTCCTCATTTTTAAAGGTTCCCCTTTTAAAAATGTCCCCTTTTAAAGGTTCCCCTTTCTAAAGGTTCCCCTATTAAAGGTTCCTCATTTTATTTAAGGTTCCCCTTTTAAAGGTTCCCCTTTTTAAAGGTTCCTCATTTTAAAAGGTTCCTCTTTTTATGGGATAAATGAACTTTGACCTTCCTGTTCATACAACTTTAAAATAATGAGGAATTGGGACCTTTGCTGTTAGCGAGGGTTAGCCGTTTCTGCTCCTTTTTTATGTGCTTAGCCATTTAGCGTTAGCTCATGCTAACATGTTTTTATGTGTTTAGCAGTTCAGGTTTATCATGCTCACATTTTTTGTCTTTTGCGGTTCATCATTAGGTTACACAAATTTTTTTAACGTGATTAGCGATTTAACAATAGCTTACACTAATGGTGTGTGTAATTATTTTGTAATTAGCGGTTCAGCTAAACACCTGAGGTTAGATTTTCTGTGTCGGCAGCTGGCAGATGTTCTGCGCTACGACCGCGGCGGCCATCTTGAAACATAAGCAGCTAATTTGACTCTTTTGATCGCACAATTTCACCACAAGGGCAGGTTGTTCGACAATGGCGCTCTTGAATCAAGTTTTTGGTGTAGAGAAGGACGCAGTTCATACGGCAGCAGTCGTCTGAACGTCACAGTCCGATGATGGATCTCTCGCGCGAAGCGATGAGGCAGCTGGTCGGAATCGACCGGCCGGTTCAGCAGTTAGGCGCAGGTCTCTGAACGTCGCGGCGGCAGGGCCGGTAGAAGCTGCCGGTCGGTCAAGCACCGAGTAGTCTGACGGTCGGTCAGTCAGCAGGTGTGTGGAGGTCAGCAGTCGTGAAGGTCAGCAGGTCGGTCAGAGGTCGTGTGAGTCAGCAGTCAGTAAGCAGTCGTGTGAAGGTCAGCAGTCGTGTGAGTCGAGGTGAGGTCAGCAGGTCGTTGAAGCGTGAGGTCCAGGTCGTGTGAGGTCAGCAGGTCAGGTCACAGGTCGGTGGAGGTCGTGTGAGGTCAGCGTCAGTCAGCAGTCGTGGAGGTCAGCAGGTAGTCAGCAGGTCGTGTGAAGGTCAGCAGGTAAGTCAGCAGGTCGTGTGACAGCAGGTCGTGTGAAGGTCAGAGGTCAGGTCAGCAGGTCGTGTGGAGTCGTGTGAAGGTCAGCAGGTACGCAGCGGGAGGTCACAGTGATGAGTCAGCAGTCGTGTGGAGAGGCTGCTAGCAGAGCGTCGTGGAGTCAGCAGCGTGCGGTCGTGTGAAGGTCAGCAGGTCAGTCGCAGTGTATGCAGGTCGTGTTGTAGTGTCAGTCGTAGGTCGCAGGTCAGCAGGTCGGTCAGAGTCGTGTGAGTCAGCAGGTCAGTCACAGGTCGTGTGAGGTCAGCAGGTCAGGTCAGAGTGTGGAGTCGTGTAGGTCAAGGTAGTGAGCTGTAGGTCAGGTGTCAGCAGGTCGTGTGGCAGGTCGTGTGAGGTCCAGGTCAGGTCGCAGTCGTGTGAGGTCAGCAGTGGTCGGTCGAGGTCGTGTGAGGTCAGCAGGTCGTGTAAGGTCAAGGTCAGGTCAGGTCGTGTGGAGGTCGTGTGAGAGGTCAGCAGGTCGTAGTCAAGGTCGTGTGAGGTCAGCAGGTCTAGGTCAGCAGGTCGTGTGAGGTCCGTGTCGTGTGAAGTCAGCGTCGGTCAGCAGGTGAGGTCGTGTGAGGTCAGCGGTAGGTCGAGCAGGTCGTGTGAAGGTCAGCAGGTCGTCGTGAGAGGTCAGCAGGTCGTGTGAAGGTCAGCAGTGGTCAGCAGGTCGTGTGAAGTCAGGGTCGTGTGAAGGTCAGCAGCAGTCGCAGTCGTGTGAGGTCGCAGGTAGGTCAGCAGGTCGGTGAAGGTCGTGTGAGGTCGCAGGTCGTGTAAGGCAGGTCAGGTCAGCAGGTCGTGTGAAGGTCAGCAGGTCGTGTGAGGTCGTGTGAGTCAGCAGGTCAGGTCAGCAGGTCGTGTGAAGGTCGTGGAGGTCAGCAGGTCGTGTGAGAGGTCAGCAGGTCGTGTGAGGTCGTGTGTAGTCAGCAGGTCAGGTCAGCAGGTCGTGTGAAGGTCAGCAGGTCGTGGAGGTCGTGTGAAGGTCAGCAGGTCAGGTCAGCAGGTCGTGTGAAGGTCGATGTGGCAGGGTCGTGTGAGGTCAGCAGGTCGTGTGGAGGTCGTGTGAGTCAGCAGTGGTCAGAGGTGTGAGAGCGTCGTGTGAAGGTCAGCAGGTCAGTGTGAGGTCGTGTGAGGTCAGCAGGTCAGCGTCGTGTGAAGGTCGATGTGTAGGTCAGCAGGTCGTGTAAGGTCAGCAGGTCGGTCAGCAGGTCGTGTGTGAAGGTCAGCAGGTCAGGTCAGCAGGTCGTGTGAGGTCAGCAGGTCGTTGTGAAGGTCAGCAGGTCAGGTCAGCAGGTTGTGTGAAGGTCAGCAGGTCAGGTCAGCAGGTCGTGTGAAGGTCAGCAGGTCGTGTGAAGGTCAGCAGGTCGTGTGGAGGTCGTGTGAAGGTCAGCAGGTCGTGTGGAGGTCAGCAGGTCAGGTCAGCAGGTCGTGTGAAGGTCAGCAGGTCGTGTGAAGGTCAGCAGGTCAGGTCAGCAGGTCGTGTGGAGGTCAGCAGGTTGTGTGAAGGTCAGCAGGTCAGGTCAGCAGGTCGTGTGAAGGTCAGCAGGTCGTGTGAAGGTCAGCAGGTCGTGTGAAGGTCGTGTGAAGGTCAGCAGGTCGTGTGAAGGTCAGCAGGTCGTGTGGAGGTCAGCAGGTCGTGTGAAGGTCAGCAGGTCGGGTCAGCAGGTCGTGTGAAGGTCAGCAGGTCGTGTGAAGGTCAGCAGGTCGTGTGAAGGTCAGCAGGTCAGGTCAGCAGGTCGTGTGAAGGTCAGCAGGTTGTGTGGAGGTCAGCAGGTCGTGTGAAGGTCAGCAGGTCGTGTGGAGGTCGTGTGAAGGTCAGCAGGTCAGGTCAGCAGGTCGTGTGAAGGTCAGCAGGTCGTGTGGAGGTCAGCAGGTCGTGTGGAGGTCAGCAGGTCGTGTGAAGGTCAGCAGGTCGTGTGGAGGTCGTGTGAAGGTCAGCAGGTCAGGTCAGCAGGTCGTGTGGAGGTCGTGTGAAGGTCAGCAGGTCGTGTGGAGGTCGTGTGAAGGTCAGCAGGTCGTGTGGAGGTCGTGTGAAGTCAGCAGGTCAGGTCAGCAGGTCGTGTGGAGGTCGTGTGAAGGTCAGCAGGTCAGGTCAGCAGGTCGTGTGAAGGTCAGCAGGTCGTGTGGAGGTCAGCAGGTCGTGTGGAGGTCAGCAGGTCGTGTGGAGGTCGTGTGAAGGTCAGCAGGTCAGGTCAGCAGGTCGTGTGAGGTCGTGTGAAGGTCAGCAGGTCAGGTCAGCAGGTCGTGTGGAGGTCAGCAGGTCGTGTGAAGGTCAGCAGGTCGTGTGGAGGTCAGCAGGTCAGGTCAGCAGGTCGTGTGAAGGTCAGCAGGTCAGGTCAGCAGGTCGTGTGAAGGTCAGCAGGTTGTGTGGAGGTCAGCAGGTCGTGTGAAGGTCAGCAGGTCGTGTGGAGGTCGTGTGGAAGGTCAGCAGGTCAGGTCAGCAGGTCGTGTAAAGGTCAGCAGGTCGTGTGGAGGTCAGCAGGTCGTGTGGAGGTCAGCAGGTCGTGTGAAGGTCAGCAGGTCGTGTGGAGGTCATGTGAAGGTCAGCAGGTCAGGTCAGCAGGTCGTGTGGAGGTCGTGTGAAGGTCAGCAGGTCAGGTCAGCAGGTCGTGTGAAGGTCAGCAGGTCAGGTCAGCAGGTCGTGTGAAGGTCAGCAGGTCGTGTGGAGGTCAGCAGGTCGTGTGAAGGTCAGCAGGTCGTGTGGAGGTCAGCAGGTCAGGTCAGCAGGTCGTGTGAAGGTCAGCAGGTCGTGTGGAGGTCAGCAGGTCGTGTGGAGGTCAGCAGGTCAGGTCAGCAGGTCGTGTGAAGGTCAGCAGGTCAGGTCAGCAGGTCGCCCCATCACCTCGCTGGGTTCTGGCCGGTCCTGGGTCAGCAGCCCGACCCGCCTCCACCTGTATCGCTGCAGCAGCTTCACCGTGGCCCGGTTCACGGCCCGGACCGGCGGCGCCGTGCTGACCAGGTGCCGGGACCACTTCCTGTTGGGCGGGCCGGGGGGCGGAGCCTCGAAGGTCACCTGCAGCAGGCCGAGCGCCGGCAGAGCGCGAGCGATGAGTGATGTCACCGGGGGACACGCCCCCCCCAGCAGCAGCAGGTACCGTGGCCCCGCCCACAAGGCGTCAAACAGAACCTTCAGGGTTCTGGACGGGTCACACTGGAGGACAGGGGGACAACGATGACACAACGGGACAGAGACACACAGAGACAAAACGTCTCTACCAATGAGCAACTACACAGAAAACAACCAATCAGAACCAGGAGGAGGGGCTTAGCGCTGTCAATCATCCTCATTCACTCACTGCTAAATGTGCTAATGGTGCAGAAACAACTTATCATGACAGGAAACCGTTTATTGGTAGTTATGCTAACAAAACTGAGCAATAGCAACAGGCTATGCTAGCTACAGCATAGGGATGAGCAGCAACATGAGATGGTGATTGACAGCACTAGAACTCTCCTGCCTCTGATTGGTTGTTTCTAGCACTGGGAGAAAACAGAGGAAATAGTTTGATCACAGATTATCTCTGATACCAACTGTCACAACATGACAGTTCTAATAAATGTGTGGAAAAATATAAGTTACTGCAGCTTTAATTTCATTCAGGAGGAGACAGAGGGACGGGTCAGGGGTCAGGAGGGGACAGAGGGACGGGTCAGGGGTCAGGAGGAGACAGAGGGACGGGTCAGGGGTCAGGAGGGGACAGAGGGACGGGTCAGGGGTCAGGAGGGGGCAGAGGGACGGGTCAGGGGTCAGGAGGGGGCAGAGGGACGGGTCAGGGGTCAGGAGGGGGCAGAGGGACGGGTCAGGGGTCAGGAGGGGGCAGAGGGACGGGTCAGGGGTCAGGAGGAGACAGAGGGACGGGTCAGGGGTCAGGAGGGGACAGAGGGACGGGTCAGGGGTCAGGAGAGGACGGGTCAGGGGTCAGGAGGGGACAGAGGGACGGGTCAGGGGTCAGGAGAGGACGGGTCAGGGGTCAGGAGGGGACAGAGGGACGGGCCAGGGGTCAGGAGAGGACGGGTCAGGGGTCAGGAGAGGACGGGTCAGGGGTCAGGAGGGGACAGAGGGACGGGTCAGGGGTCAGGAGAGGACGGGTCAGGGGTCAGGAGGGGACAGAGGGACGGGCCAGGGGTCAGGAGAGGACAGAGGGACGGGTCAGGGGTCAGGAGAGGACGGGTCAGGGGTCAGGAGAGGACGGGTCAGGGGTCAGGAGGGGACAGAGGGACGGGTCAGGGGTCAGGAGAGGACGGGTCAGGGGTCAGGAGGGGACAGAGGGACGGGTCAGGGGTCAGGAGAGACGTGGGTTAGAGCTGCTGCTGACCGACTCACCTGTTGTTTAGTGGTAAAAGGTACAAAGGAACAAGTTAAATATATGAATATGTTGGTAATTTTGTTCCTTAATTTACCAAATGCCAGTGAAATGGGAGCAAACAGTAGTTTGTAGCTAAGCTAACTATGCTAAATGGTTGATATTCTGTAGCTAAGCTAACTATGCTAAATGGTTGATAATATGTAGCTAAGCTAACTATTCTAAATGGTTGATAATCTGTAGCTAAGCTAACTATGCTAAATGGTTGCTAATCTGTAGCTAAGCTAACTATGCTAAATGGTTGATAATCTGTAGCTAAGCTAACTATGCTAAATGGTTGATCATCTGTAGCTAAGCTAACTATGCTAAATGGTTGATAATCTGTAGCTAAGCTAACTATGCTAAATGGTTGATCATCTGTAGCTAAGCTAACTATGCTAAATGGTTGATCATCTCAGTCTATTCACCTTTTAGAGAAACTGGGTTATAAATTAACACTCTTGCCTTTTTCTCTTTATTATGTGTTTGAAAACCTGATTTTATAACTTTTCTTAGCAGCTTAGCATCAGCCACAGTCGTTCCTGTTTCCACTGTCTGCTGCTAACAGCCTAAAATCAGGAACGAACCATTTAACGCAGACGGGGGGGTTCAGGGTAAATATGGATGTTTTGGTCTGGGAGGGGGAACATTACATTTTACTGCTAAAAATCTTCTAAAATACGATATGATTAATTCTGTAATTGACAGGGACACTTTTTTATTATTTCTATGAACAATAAATAAATTGTGCAGCGCCCCCTGCTGGTCTGGTCCCCCTTGATTTGTCATCACTTTTGCCCCTAGTTGGAACAAAAGGAGACCGAAAAGCTGCTGATGCTGTTCTGGACCAGCAGGGATGAAAATGACATTTTGACCATAATCCATATCCAATATGGCTGGCAATCAACATTCAGTGGTGAGCAAAGCTCGCTAAAAGTGTTACTGTACTAAAGCGCTAAAGCTAATTCGTGGAAGCTAAGCTAAGTGCTATACCAACAGAACCCAAAAATGATCCGATTCATCCATAAATTTAGCTTGGAGGAGATATGCTAAAGTTTTCAAAGTTAGCTACGCTGCTAGTTAGCTGAACTGAGTCCACCGCTGCTAATGCTAAAGCTAATTCGTGGAAGCTAAGCTAATTGCTATACCAACAGAACCCAAAAATGATCCGATTCATCCATAAATTTAGCTTGGAGGAAATATGCTAAAGTTTTCAAAGTTAGCTAAGCTGCTAGTTAGCTGAACTGAGCTAACCGCTGCTAATGCTAAAGCTGTTAGCTGCATTTCAACACACAGCTGGTGTTGCTCCTCTGCTTCAGTTGTGCGTCACTAAAGTCCAAACAATTTGAACAGAACCGACACGAGACAAACATCGGCTGATCGGCCCAGTTGATTTTATCGGAACCGTTCCGATGTTGATGCCGGTATATCGCTCACCTACCAGGAACCAAAGCAGATAAAGCTAATCACAGAGAGCTGCTCGGCTGAACCGGGTCAGAACCGGCCGGTCCAGAACCGACCTGTGAGTCCAGCATCTGCAGTTGGACCTGGTACTTCCCCAGCGGCGCCGCTTGTCTCTCCAGGTCCTGCAGAGCCAGGCTGACAGCAGGAAGCAGGCCGGCTGTCAGGTTCTCCCCTCCGGACCCGACCGGAACCATGAACAGGACGGGCAGCGGCTGCCGGACGCCGGCCAGAACCAGCACCGGGCCGACCAGGAGCAGCAGCGGTCCGAACCGAGCCATGCGGCCGCAGAGCAGAGCAGAGCAGAGCAGAGCGCCGATCCGCCTGGCAGTAAATCCTCTAAGACCTGGGAGATCAAGGGATCAGCTGCAGGTCCAGATGGCCCGGCAGAACCCAGCAGAACCGAGCAGAACCCGCAGAACCAAGCAGAACCCAGCAGAACCAGCAGCAGCAGAACCCGAAGCATGAAACCCGGCAGAACCAAGCAGAACCCAGACGAGCAGAACCAAGCAGACCAGCAGAACCAAGCAGAACCCAGCAGAACCCAGCAACGCAACCAAGCAGAACCCAGCAGAACCAAGCAGAACCAGCAGAACCAAGAGCAGCAGAACCCAGCAGAACTGAGGCAGAACCCGCCGCAGAACCAAGCAGAACCGAGCAGAACCCAAACAGGATCAGGTAAAGTCAGAGTAAAAAGTGAACAGCAGAAATTCCCAGTCTGCTCATCAGTTAGATCATTTTCATATTAGCTAAATGTGAAGCTACAAGCCTAAATATTTAGTTAGAAAATTACTTATTTTGCTTCTTAACTCCATTTTTAATTTGAAAGCTAAATAAATATTTGGTTTTGAACATAAATGTAATGGAATGAAAACATTTTTGTCTCTATAAGCTCCATAAATCAAATGACTTTTTACAGTGTAGCTTCACATAAACCAAACTTCTCCTTCGCCCTCCTGACCTGCTGACCTGCTGACCTCCTGAGACCTGACTGCTACCTCCTGACCTGCTGACCTCCTGACCTGCTGACCTCCTGACCCGATTCTGCCTCCGGTTCTGGTGGGTTAAATCCCACTGATCCAACCCGACTTCAACCTCTCAGATCCTGAATCTGTTTTTACGGATCAATCAGGAATTTCAAAGTTATTTGTCCAGAACACCTGGAGTCTGTTAACCGTTTAGGTCAAAGGTCAGCGAAGAACCAAACAATGTGAAGAGCAGCAACACGTTTTACTCAAGTAAAAGTAAAAAGTATTTGGTATGAAGATGATTAGAGTCTGATTTGATTGGTGACCCTGATATTAAAGTATAAAGTATTTATATACTTTATATAGAGACGACCTGCTGCTGTAATGTTGGAAAAAACATGTTTTCATTTAATATAATCACAAATTTATCAGTTAAGAGCAGAAATTCGTATTACTCAAGTAAAAATAAGTACAGCAGAGTTAAAGTGAAAGTACATTTAAAGTGAAAGTACGACGTTACTACAGGTTTTATTTTGGAGTAACGGAGTAAAGAAACTCATTTTCCTTGTTTTGTTGCTGTTTGTAAATCAGATCAGTGAGATTATGTGAATAAAGGTGAGATGAGTAAGAAGTAGAGAAGCATGACACACTTCAGATTTATCTCTCCCACAAAAACAGGACAGTTTAATGTTAAAGGTGTGAAAACTTTTTCACAGATGGAGGCAGTTTCAATAAATCTTTATTAAATCATGAAGGAACAAAAAATGTCCAACTGGACTTGGAATAAATAAAAAATGGAGAAGCAGGCGGCACTTTTCAGCTTCTCCTGCTGAACTTCATTAAACCGAACCAGGAAGTCGCTCCCCGTCCCTCACGGTTGCTATGGAAAGAACCAGGAAGTCGCCCCGTCCTCCGTCTATGGAAACCGACCAGGAAGTCACAGGGTGTGAAGATGGGCGTCGCTTCCTGTCCCTCGGTTGTATGAAACCGAACCAGGAAGTCGCTCCCCGTCCCTCGCTTGCTATGAAACCGAACCAGGAAGTCGCTCCCCGTCCCTCCGGTTGCTATGGAAACCGAACCAGGAAGTCGCTCCCCGTCCCTCCGGTTGCTATGGAAACCGAACCAGGAAGTCAGCAGGGTGTGAAGACGCGGGCGTCGCTTCCTGTCCCTCCGGTTGCTATGGAAACCTCTACGGTCCCGTGCCGGGCTCCCTGGAGCGGCCCGGCCGCCTGCCGGAGCCCCTCCCCCCGCCCCTCCTCCCGCGGGGCCCGGCCCGGGGGCCCGGCGGGCCGCCGGCGCCGTCCGCGGCCCACAGGGCGCCGTGGCGACCCGGCGCCTGGTAGCCGGGCTGCTCCGGGTCCAGCGGCTCCCGGGACAGCAGGATCCAGACGGCCGGCAGCTTCCTGCTGACCGTCAGGCTGTCCAGCCCGGCGCCGGCCTCCAGCGGCTCCCACACCTCCAGAACCGTGGACTGGGCCAGCCGGGTCAGCTGGTGCAGCCCCTTCAGGCGCCGCTTCACCACCTCCGCGCAGGTGATCGCCTTGGAAACGGCCCGGCCGCTGGCGCTGAACAGCAGCTGAGCGCAGGCCGGGCCGGAACCGGAGCCGGGCTCCTCCTCCTCCTCCTGGGCCCGGCCCGGCCCGGCCTCCAGCCGGCTCAGGGCGAAGCGCAGCAGGTTCCGGATCTTGCTGCCGTCTCGGACCCGGACCTCCGGCGTGTCGGCGGGAAGCCCGGCGAACGGAGAGACGCACGGCTGCTCCACGACCCGGACCCGGCTGTAGTTCTCCATCTGGAACCAGAACCAAACCGTCACCACCGGCGGCGCCATCTTGGTAGGAAACGCAGAGGAAGATACAAAATGGCTGCCGGGCGGATCGACCGTGTGACACAGACAGGAAGTGAGCAGCTCTGACCGCCGTCCAGATTAAAACTCTTCCTCCTCATCCCAGTGAAACCGTGAGCAACAACAAGCTAGTTAGCATCACAGTGGCTCCTCTGTGTCTTTGCTCTTTGTACAGCTACACAACAAAAACAACCTATTTATTACTGGCACAAATTCAAACAATCTTTATAAAATGAAATTAAAGCTGCACTATGTCACTTTTATAAAAAAAATATTTGTTGAAACTGTGACAGTTTGACATGAGAGATAATTTGTGAAATAATGATTTTCCTCTGCCGCTAGCAGAGCTGAGCAGATTCAAACTGAAGGCTCAGATTAACAGTTTCTTCTCATGATCGGTTGTATTTATTTCCCTCTGTTTACTAAAAACTAAATTTACAAATCAAACAACATTTTAATTGAATTTCTTTTATGAAAATATTACTGCTCATTATTTAATGGAACATTTATTTATGTGATTAATTTTGTCCCTTTCGGCCCTCCATACAGCACCATTATTCTGAAAACCATTTGGACCCCCTACTTGGTGTCTGGTGACCCCCAGTGGTTCCCGCCCCATACTTTGGGAACATCAAGCTCTTCAGAGCCGGACTGACCCGGAACCAGGCGGTTCCGGGTCCCTTAAGTTTTACTGATTTCTCTCTGAGCTCGGACCGAACCGAGTCGGAACCGACAGGCTTTCCAGGAAAACATGGCGCCTTCTGAAACCTGCAGGACAATTTCAGCTAAAAAGACTTCAAACCCACCGGCGGCTCGGTTTCCCAGTGGTTCTGGTACCGGCTTCGGTTCGGTTCGGGGTTATCAGCCTGCTTGGCTCCAACGAGCCATAAAAACCATAAACTTCCGATCAGTTACTCAAAGAAACGTGAGAAAACTTTACCTGTGACGTTTCACTGGACTCTCCACATGTTTACTGCCGTAAGGTGACCGTAGCTGCCGTAAGGTGACCGTAGCTGCCGTAAGGGGACCGTAGCTGCCGAAAGGGGACCGTAGCTGCCGTAAGGGGACCGTAGCTGCCGTAAGGTGGACCGTAGCTGCCGTAAGGTGCGTAGCTGCGTAAGGGACGTACTGCCGTAAGGTGACCGTAGCTGCCGTAAGGGGACCGTAGCTGCCGTAAGGGGACCGTAGCTGCCGTAAGGGGACCGTAGCTGCCGTAAGGGGACCGTAGCTGCCGTAAACTGTCGTTAGCTTTTGTAGTTTTGAGCCAGAAATGCAGCTGAACGGATTTTTACTTTACAGTGGGATTATTAATCAGGATTTATATCAGATTACTGGAGGATGAGGCTGCTGATGTATGATTCATTAGATAGATATTATAAACAGGTTCAATGTTGAAATTACATTAAATAAAGAAAACAAATGCAATAAAAGAATAAAAATATATAAAAAAGGCTCCTAACCATTCAGTTTTATTTATGTTCTTATTGTGATGAAGGAAAGAGAACATGGACAACCTATACTATTACTAATAATAATAATGTATAATAAAATATAATAAATGATAATAATTAATAATGAAATAATAATATATAATAATAATAATAGAGTCTGGTTACAGGCTGTATAATGTTTCTGTGATGTAGTGACTCTTTACCGCCTCCTGGGGGCGCCATTCAATGTTTAACAACAGGTTTTCCGTCCGGACCGGTCCAAAGGTTCGGCTGGTGCCTGGAAAATAGAGATGGAAAATATAGAAATGTAATTTATGTCAGTGAGGAAATTGACTGGTAAAGATAAATAGACACAAATACAGACGATAAAACATAAGAAATGAGGCTCTGATCACAATCCAGACACTTGATTTAATACTTTGTGTTTTACTTTTAGTTTAGACATATTTTTTTTTAAAATGCTTCAGAATCTTTTTTATGACACTTTAGTATAATTTGTCTTTAGTATAGTCCACCTGTTCTGGAGCCGTTTCCTGTTTCATGGACGTTTATGGAGCATTTCAGTGAATCATGGGAGATTATATTATATTAAATATATATATTTATAAAATCTCACTTTTTCATCCCTAGATTTGTTTTCTTTAGATAAAAAGTTACCAAAAAAACTTCAACACTGAATATTTCCCAACATTAAACTGCATAAACATGATGAGATTAATATCATGGTTGTCATGGTCACACTGCGGTTCAGGTTGTAGTTTTATTGACTTCAGTCAGAGTTTCCTGTGCTCCAGTTTTAGTCTAATAACTGTGATCCGTGTCCAGCTGTTTTAATGTTTTATCATCACCATGAAGCCAGACCTGAGGAAAGCGTCTGTTTCGGGGCGTTGAACTGGTTCTGCTCTGTTTTTAGTCGGTTCTGCTGATAAAAGCTTGTAACCTTAATGGATCTCAGTTGTGATAATTGATGTTTTGGTTCTGGTTTTCCCCTCTGGATGATTCCGGCCTGAACCTGAGAACGCAGCTTGGATTGGACCGGACAGAGCCAGTATTGTTCAGTGTTAATAACCAGAGGGAGGCCTGACTTTCCTCTGAATTTCCAGTGAATTTCTAGCTGGAAGCTGCTTCGTGTCGCAGTGGGAGCAGAACCGCCTCGTCTCGATCCTCTTTAATTTGGACCACACACTGATGTTTATGGCAGCAGTTTTTAAAACGAGTCCATGTGTGAAACGGCTCCAGAGCCTCTGACTCCAACGTCGACACGTTTCCTTCACTGACTGGACCCGAAATTCACGGAGGGGAAAAATCAGCAGCAAATTAATTTGATTTGGAGAAATAATTGAAGAGAACAAATGAAAACGGCACAATTGATCAAATCTAACTTGAAAATAAAGCTAAAACCTGCTCAGGTGGGTGCAGGGGCAAAGCACAGCCCAGGTGTTGAGGCCTCGGTCTTTATGTCGCAGGTTCGATTCCCAGCCTGGTGAAATTTGCCGCATGTCTTCCTCCTCTCTCATTAGCCTCCTTCCTGTTAAACTCAGTGTTGCATAAAGTACTGAAATCTCAGAGTCTAGTAAAAGTTTCGGTTCCTCTCCAAAATATGACTTTGGTAAAAGTCCAAGTCACTGAAATGTTAATTGAGTTAAAGTGTTAAAGTATCTGAATTTTCTTGTACTTAAGTACGGAAATTACTGTAAAGATGGATGAACTCAAGTAATGTAATGAAAAGTATAAGTAAAACGAGGCAAATGCAGTTTGAATGACATTTTTAATATTTTGGTAAACTTGTCAAATACAGTTAAAGTAATAAACACAACCAAGTGCAGGTAAAATTAAACCTGCTGATAGATAAACCTGCAGCATCATTTGGTTAAGAAAATTAGTTGCTTTACCTACAAGGTTAATAACTTAACCTGCTTAACCAGCTTCTGTCATGAACCATGTGCAGATGTGGTTCATGACACCAATGGAGCCCCATACCAACCCCATATGGTTGGTATGGGGCTCCATTTGTGTCCAACGTTGTAGCAGCCAATCAGTAGGTGGGTCAAAACTCCAGCGTTTCTCTTTCTCGCTGTTTTGTAACGAGTAACTAAACCACACATTGAAAATGTATCGGAGTAAAAGTATGAAATTAAGTTCAGAAATATAGTGAAGTAAAAGTGAAAGTTATCATAAATGTTCATACTCAGGAAAGTATGAAGTACTCCAAGATATACTTAAGTAAAGTAGTGAAGAGTTTTTACTTTATTACTGTACAACACTGGTCAAACTACCTCCACATAAAGGCCACTAGAACCTATAAGAGAACCTGCTCAGGTATGGAAACATGAACTGTGTGTGTGTGTGTGTGTGTGTGTGTGTGTGTGTGTGTGTGTGTGTGTGTGTGTGTGTGTGTGTGTGTGTGTGTTGTGATTAGAAAACCTGATATTGTTATATTTTCTGTCTGTTTTTCTAACTTGTCAAAGGACGGCAGATGTCTGAGTTTCATATTGTCCCTTTTTAAAACCAGACACGCCCCCTGGTGGTGGGTCAGGAGGTGGAGCAGCTAGCATGGATAGCATTGATTGACAGCGTGAATCAGCTGTAATCAACATGAGGGGCGCGGACACAGAGTGGGACAGGCCGGTTCTGCACATCGAGCCATGATTCTCGGTCCGAAACGTCGCTAAATGTAGCAACGACGTCGCCAAGTGGGCAGCAGTGGCTTCCCTCGTCCTGACCACGCCCCTCACGGCCTCTTGGCTCCGCCCACTTGGGGCGGGGCTAAGCTTTCACTGACCTCTCTAAGCCCCTCTTTAAGATATGACATCATTCTAACATTAAGAATAGATTTATTTACATTTCCCTTCATAACTTTAGGTCTTAAAGGGAAACAACAAAACAAGCCGTTGGAAATGATAAAAATATAAGAGATTAAAACTGATATCTAAAGGTCCCACATATGATGCCCTATTTCAGACCATCCTGATGGGGACCAGCAGTCTGCTGAACTGTTTGTTCTGCATCCCGTCGGTTCCTCCTGTGGTCACAGTGGCTGCGCTGGATTTAGCTGAACTGTCCATAATAAACTTATTATGTTGCAAAAGTCCAGTTGTGGTCGGTGTAATAATTTGTGCACCAAAATGAGCTTCTGTCCTTTTCCTCTCTGCTGATAAATCCGGGATGATGTTCTGGTTTTTGCTCTTATAACTCTGCATCAGACACCAAGGCTGTGTTCACACTGCAGCCTGAAGTGACCCAGTTCACATGTTTCTGACCTGGATCCGATCTTTTCATGGCAGTGTGAACAGCTCAGGTCGGATTCTTTTAGAATGTGACCCATATCGATACGTATTGATTCAAATGTGACCATAACATCCAGGTCTCATTCATCCGGACTGAACGTCACTGATTCTCAACAAATCTCACTATTCTGGTCCTGATACAGGAAGATAAACAACAACCATGACGACTATATGAGGATTAAGTTGTTAATATGTTGCTCTGGTTGGACAACAACTTCAAATATGTAGCTAAGCTCCACCGTTAGCCTCCATGTTAAACACTGAGCTCTTCTTCTATGCCAGAACACTGAGAACGCTGACGCTTGGCGCCCTCTACTGCGCATGCGGGACACTTTCAGGTCGTTCACACTGCAGAACACATGCAGGTCCATTTACTGGCGGTGTGAACGCAGCCTATGTCAGTATATGAAGCTGCTGCTGTTGAGCATCTTTGCTTAAGTTTCTGTGTCGCCTTTTATCGTGTTGATGTCAACTTTAGAACAACATGAACCCGTGTGACCCTGTGGTGACCCTGTGTGACCCCGTGTGACCCCGTATGACCCCGTGTGACCCCGATCAGCCCGGTGTCACATGAAAACCAGTCCGATGTGAACCGTGTTTCCACCGGGCCGTTTACTGTGCGACACCGACTGGCTAGAAAACTGTGTCCTTGGCCGCCGGACAAATTGGACCATAAATTAACTACAAAGAAGTCGGCATTCACATGCTTGTGTGACCTTTGACCCCCAGAATATTCTCAGACTGGGGCCTTTTTCCTCCTCAGCTTTAATTTCAAACAGAAATATCAAACCCAAAGCAGGAAAAATGAGCCTGAAGTTCCTCAGAGGTCCAGATGGACTCAATTAACCCTTCAAACTGAACAGTTCTTCCTAAATGACTCGTTTACTTTCTCTCAGCCGGTGAGTCTTCCGCCCCCTGCTGGCCGACCTGACAGCTGCAGGTTAAAGCCTGGCATGGCTCTGCTGACTGGGCCTCATCTGGAATCATGTAGCTCAGAGTTTTCTCCAGAATTTCCTGGGAAACGTTCCTGTGAGCTTGATTCATCATCATCATCATGTGAGAAAACACACTTTCCTCTTCTTTCATCCAGAAACCAGATGTGCTGCAGCTGCCAGCATGGAGCCCGTCTGCCCACAGAAACGCTTTGTGATGTTTCCAGCTACGGCCAAGTGAAAGCAGAAACATCTGGCGGCAACAGATCAACGTCTCTGGGGTCGACATCCAGAAGAACCGGCTGATCAGAGGCTGGGAAGCCGCCATGACGCCTGGCTGGGGAGCCGCTGCTGTCCAGCCTCATTACCGGCCGCAGGCGGCGCCGCTGCAGGATCCCAGGGGCCTCAGAGCGGAGCCAAGGGCCCGGAGCCTGGCCCCCACCCCCCGGGACTCTGGCCCCCGCCCCCCGGGACTCTGGCCCCCGCCCCCAGGACTCTGGCCCCCACCCCGGGACTCTGGCCCCCACCCGGGACTCTGGCCCCGCCCCCGGAGCCTGGCCCCCTGGCCCCCACTCCCCCGGGACTCTGGCCCCCCTGGACTCTGGCCCCCACCCTGGAGCCTGGCCCCCGCCCCCGGACTCTGGCCCCCACCCCGGACTCTGGCCCCCACCCCGGGACTCTGGCCCCCGCCCCCGGAGCCTGGCCCCCTGGCCCCACTCCCCCGGAGCCTGGCCCCCGCCCCCCGGGACTCTGGCCACCGCCCCTGGAGCCAAGGCCCCGGACTCTGGCCCCCGGACTCTGGCCCCCGCCCCCGGGACTCTGGCCCCCCCCCTGGAGCCTGGCCCCCTGGCCCCCACTCCCCGGGACTCTGGCCCCCCTGGACTCTGGCCCCCACCCCTGGAGCCTGGCCCCCGCCCCCGGACTCTGGCCCCACCCCGGGACTCTGGCCCCCACCCCCCGGGACTTTGGCCCCCACCCCGGGACTCTGGCCCCCGCCCCGGAGCCTGGCCCCCGGACTCTGGCCCCCGCCCCTGGACTCTGGCCCCCACCCCCGGGACTTTGGCCCCCACCCGGGACTCTGGCCCCCGCCCCCGGAGCCTGGCCCCCACCCCCCGGGACTCTGGCCCCCACCCCGGGACTCTGGCCCCCGCCCCCCGGGACTCTGGCCCCCGCCCTCAGGACTCTGGCCCCCACCCCTGGAGCCTGGCCCCCGCCCCCGGGACTCTGGCCCCGCCCCCCGGGACTCTGGCCCCCGCCCTCAGGACTCTGGCCCCCACCCCGGGACTCTGGCCCCCGCCCCCGGAGCCTGGCCCCACCCCCGGGACTCTGGCCCCCGCCCTCAGGACTCTGGCCCCCACCCTGGAGCCTGGCCCCCACCCCCGGAGCCTGGCCCCCGCCCCTGGAGTCCAGAGGCGGGGGCCAGGCTCCTCCTTCATCCTCCTCCTCTGACCCAGTTGCTGCAGCGGTGGAGGAATATGCAGCTGGTCCTGATGCAGCAGCAGCACAACTGTGAGTAGCTTCTGTGTGACCTTTGACCTGCAGGATGAGTTTGTGGTTGTTGTTGTCAGATCAGCGTTTCTCCTCCCAGCTGGTGACATTTTACCGGTTTCTCGTGTCGTTCTGTGAAATGTTTCCTGTGTTTGGTCTTGGGTGTTTTATTTCTGACTGCAGTCAGAGGTCAGATGATCAGACGCAGTCGGAGGTCAGATGATCAGACGCAGTCAGAGGTCAGATGATCAGACGCAGTCGGAGGTCAGATGATCAGACGCAGTCGGAGGTCAGATGATCAGACGCAGTCGGAGGTCAGATGATCAGACGCAGTCGGAGGTCAGATGATCAGACGCGTCACCAGCTCATTGCATCTCTGGCAGCGTCGCTTACATCACATCCTGACTGCCTGCATCATACTGATAAAGGCTGATGCTTCCATGTGAAGCCGATCTCATCTTATCTTCTTCTGCTAAGGGTTAAAGGTCAGATGCTGCCCTGAGAGCTTTGACCGACCCACCAGGTCAGGTCTGAACGTTTTCAGGTAGCAATATTCTCCCTCTGTTACCAACTCAGCATCAGCAGGTCAGGTTTTCACAGATCGGCTGGAAAACTGCAGCCAGACTGACTCACACATTCACAACGTTCTTTGATTTAATTACTTTGATTTAATCAAAGCTAATTATTTAGCTAATTACAAGAGCTAAACATTTAATTTGCACCAGGTGAGTGTCTGACCTGACGATGTGGACCGGTACCGGTGTTATGGATCAACTGGTTGAAACCTGTGCCGCCGCAGATTGTAGGCGGCTGTGTTGATGCCTGTGGAAAAATGCTACTTTTGTGGAAAAAAAACATTTGCAAAACTTTACTATAAATCCCATTTGGTGCAAATATGTTTAATGTTACACGTGAAAATTATGTTTCAAAACAGTTTTTTAAAGAACAGCATTCATTGCGCTTCAAAAACACCGGATTTGATCGTAACCAGATCAATGAAAAACACTCATTCAGGTTCAGGTTCACCAGAAAACATTATTTCTAACTCATAAATGTAAACCTAAGGTCATCAGGTCTTTTCCAGCTGCCACCACCAGTTGATCCATAACTCCGGTACCAGGCTGATCTGAGCCGTCAGATCATTTTAGAAGAAGTTTCACTTAGACGGTGATGTAAAAATAATGTTTGTTTTAAATGATCAGCAGCAAACAGCATGTCGCCAACTGCAGCTCATCGATGTGTTAGCAGCAGCAGCCTGATGGAAAAACATTTTCTCAAACTTTCAGAAGTTTAAATTATTGTTATCAAACGTCATGAAGCCAAAATGTCCTCAGTGACATTTGGAGCCGACAGGAGAAGCTACACGAAGCTGAAGTTGGTTTCTAATTCTAGCTTCCAACAGCTAAAGGGCGAATCCACCTCATGTTTCACCTTTAATCGACTCTAGTTTAAAAACTACAACAACTGCAAATCTGGACTGGATTATTCTGCTCTAATAGCAGAATAATTGAAACCATGTTTGGGATTTATGAAACCTTTTTCTGATTTGTGAAACTTCACTTAGACTGCTGCAGAAGATCTTTCCTTCCAACAGCCACCACCATCTGCAATAACTCTGAAGGATTAATGAGTTACACCAACATTTGATTTCCCTCTGGGATTAATAAAATGGTTTTGAATTAGAATTGAATTTGAAAAACCCCATCATGGAACAAGTGTGAATAGTATCTGATCTTTAGTGAAGTTTCATAAATCCCAAACATGGTTCTAATTATTCTGCTATTAGAGCAGAATAATCCAGTCCAGGTTTGAAGTTGTTGTAGTTTTTAAACTAGAGTCGATTAAAGATGAAACATGAGGTGGATTCGCCCTTTAGCTGTTGGAAGCTAGAATTGAAACCAACTCCAGCTAAATATTCCTCTTAAAGTCAAAACTCACTTTCACACAAACACAAAGACGTTAATGACTTAAACGTTTGGCCGTTTGGCCCTGAGTCGCGGCCCCTGAGTCGCGGCCCCTGAGTCGCGGCCCCTGAGCCGCGGCCCCTGAGTCGCGGCCCCTGAGTCGTGGCCCCTGTGTCGTGGCCCCTGTGTCCTGGCCCGAGTCGCGGCCCCTGAGTCGCGGCCCCTGAGTCGCGGCCCCTGAGTCGTGGCCCCTGAGTCGCGGCCCCTGAGCCGCGGCCCCTGAGTCGCGGCCCCTGAGCCGCGGCCCCTGAGTCGCGGCCCCTGAGTCGCGGCCCCTGAGCCGCGGCCCCTGAGCCGCGGCCCCTGAGTCGTGGCCCCTGAGTCGCGGCCCCTGAGCCGCGGCCCCTGAGTCGCGGCCCCTGAGTCGCGGCCCCTGAGCCGCGGCCCCTGAGTCGTGGCCCCTGTGTCGTGGCCCCTGTGTCCTGGCCCGAGCCGCGGCCCCTGAGTCGCGGCCCCTGAGCCGCGGCCCCTGAGTCGTGGCCCCTGTGTCGTGGCCCCTGTGTCCTGGCCCGAGCCGCGGCCCCTGAGTCGCGGCCCCTGAGTCGCGGCCCCTGAGCCGCGGCCCCTGAGCCGCGGCCCCTGAGTCGCGGCCCCTGAGTCCTGGCCCCTGAGTCGCGGCCCCTGAGTCGCGGCCCCTGAGTCGCGGCCCCTGAGTCGCGGCCCCTGAGCCGCGGCCCTGACCGCGGCCCCTGAGCCGCGGCCCCTGAGTCGCGGCCCCTGAGTCGTGGCCCCTGAGTCGTGGCCCCTGAGTCGCGGCCCCTGTGTCCCGGCCCCTGTGTCGTGGCCCCTGTGTCCTGGCCCGAGTCGCGGCCCCTGAGTCGCGGCCCCTGAGTCGCGGCCCCTGAGTCGTGGCCCCTGAGTCGCGGCCCCTGAGCCGCGGCCCCTGAGTCGTGGCCCCTGAGTCGCGGCCCCTGAGTCGCGGCCCCTGAGTCGCGGCCCCTGAGTCGTGGCCCCTGAGTCGCGGCCCTGAGCCGCGGCCCCTGAGCCGTGGCCCCTGAGTCGCGGCCCCTGAGCCGCGGCCCCTGAGCCGTGGCCCCTGAGTCGCGGCCCCTGAGCCGCGGCCCCTGAGTCGCGGCCCCTGAGTCGTGGCCCCTGAGTCGCGGCCCCTGAGCCGCGGCCCCTGAGTCGCGGCCCCTGAGTTGCGGCCCCTGAGCCGCGGCCCCTGAGTCGTGGCCCCTGTGTCGTGGCCCCTGTGTCCTGGCCCGAGCCGCGGCCCCTGAGTCGCGGCCCCTGAGCCGCGGCCCCTGAGTCGTGGCCCCTGTGTCGTGGCCCCTGTGTCCTGGCCCGAGCCGCGGCCCCTGAGTCGCGGCCCCTGAGTCGCGGCCCCTGAGCCGCGGCCCCTGAGCCGCGGCCCCTGAGTCGCGGCCCCTGAGTCCTGGCCCCTGAGTCGCGGCCCCTGAGTCGCGGCCCCTGAGTCGCGGCCCTGAGTCGCGGCCCCTGAGCCGCGGCCCCTGAGTCGCGGCCCCTGAGCCGCGGCCCCTGAGTCGCGGCCCCTGAGTCGCGGCCCCTGAGTCGCGGCCCCTGAGTCGCGGCCCCTGAGTCGCGGCCCCTGAGTCGCGGCCCCTGAGCCGCGGCCCCTGAGTCGCGGCCCCTGAGTCGCGGCCCCTGAGTCGCGGCCCCTGAGTCGCGGCCCCTGAGTCGCGGCCCCTGAGTCGCGCCCCTGAGCCGCGGCCCCTGAGTCGCGGCCCCTGAGCCGCGGCCCCTGAGTCGCGGCCCCTGAGCCGCGGCCCCTGAGTCGCGGCCCCTGGCTGCAGCAGACATGGACCAGCATGGAGAGGCAAAGGCAGATAATGGATGTTTAGCGTAAATCTTGATTTGACATGAAACTTTCACCATGAATCAGGATTAAACTCACGTTCAGGAAGTTGTTTCTGATGATGGACATGATTTTCTTCTTCACGCTTATTTTGAAAAGATGTTTTGTTTTCACTGAACTTGGTTTCCTGTCAGTTTGACTCACTTGGTAACAGGTTCATAAAAACTTGACGATCTAAATTAGAGATGATTAACACCTGGCCAGGTGAGCTGGTGTGAGTTGGGTTGAAGCAGATTGATCAGGGCTGGTTGTGGACTACGCCGGCGCTGTCCGACCCGCCAGAACCTTCCGCAGGAGGCAGAGCGTCCAGAAACCCTTCGGTGAAAATCTCCTGAGCAGAAACACAGAGGCTCCCTGTCAGACAGAAACATCCTGCTGAGGCAAAGCGGCAAACGCAAAGATCAGAATCCAAATACCTCAACCTCCATGACTCATTTAGATCAGAGGTTCTTAACCTTTTTGAGGTACCGAACCCCCCAGTTGCATATGCGCATTCACTGAACCCTCCTTATTTGCAACCCCCCCCAACACACAAAACACTTTGCTGTATTCTGATTTAGTTGTGTTTCCACCCCTCGCCACTAGAGGCAGCACCAACCCCGAAAAGATGTGACTAAGGAGCAGATTTAGAAGAACACAGGAAGATACAGAGTTTGGTAAAAAAAAGTTCAAATCCCTGCTGACAGTGGAGCTCCTCCAATCAGGGCTCCTCCTGATTGGCTGAGCAATGTAACGTGATCCTCTGATTGGCTAAGCAACGTAACGTGATCCTCTGATTGGCTAAGCAACGTAACGTGATCCTCTGATTGGCTGAGCAATGTAACGTGATCCTCTGCAGTAGTGATGGCAAAGCGGCGTCATCATGACTTTAGTGAGTCTTCACCTCCAGCAGAGGCTCCGCCGAACCCCTGGGGTTCAACCAAACCCAGGTTAAGAACCACTGATATAGATGCCTAAAAACAAAGAATTGAAGACAATGGAAACCGAAAGCCGGGTCGTCTAAAGGTCGTCATGCAGAAGGTCTCAGGTCTGACCAGAAGTAATTTTTCTGGTTTCTGATAGAAACGGCTGATCCCAGCCGTTCTCCGGTCCAGATCCTCACTAACTCTGTTTTCTGCAGGAAGTGAAACCACCAAGCATCCAACATGCAGGGGGCCGCGGTCCTCATCATCACCGCCGCCGCCAGGTTCTGGGCCGTCGCTGCTCAGGCAGATCTTCAATTTACCGGTGAGGAAGATGACCTTTGACCTGATCTCCTCTCCTCCAGCGCTGCTCTGACAGGTTTTCCTCACTGTCAGAGTTTCCTGTGAAGCTGCTGCTCATGTAAAAGTGTCTGAGGAGTTTCTCCTCCCGGTCGTGGTGACGTTGTATTTGATATTCCAGCTCAGACATACAACTCTAGAGTTGAGCTTTGTTTCTTTAAATCAACCGTTTTTCATCACATTGATCTTTCTTTCTAGAGTGTCAAAACGCCACATTGGGGGACATCGTCTTCCTAGTCGACAGCTCCGGTAGCATCGGCGAGGAAAACATCAGGACAATCCGCACCTTTCTCAGAGATGTCATCCAGAACCTCGACATTGGCCCTGATAAAGTACAGGTCGGCTTGGCGCTGTACGGAAACAAGCCCCAGAAGGTGTTCCTGCTGAATGACCACGAGGACAGGACAGCCATGTTGGACGCAGTGGAGCAAATTGCTTTCCTTCGCGGTCGCACCAACACGGGCAAGGCCATGGACTTCATCCGGGAGGAATACTTTACGGCGAAGGCAGGGAGCAGAGCCAGGCAGCATGTTCCTCAGATCGCTGTGCTCTTGACTGATGGAAACTCCAACGATGACGTGTCCATGCCCGCCAAGCGTCTCCGGGACCTCAACGTCTTTGTGTTTGTCATTGGAGTGTCTCAGAGCAATTATGATCAGCTGAAGATCATCGCCAACCACCCACCAGAAGACTACATCCTGACCACCGACAGCTTCCGGACTCTGCAGAGTCTAAGAAACATTCTGCTGAAAACCGTGTGCGCCTCCCTGCAGATCCAGAGAATAGGTAAGGTGTCGTCCATCCGAGGGTTCGGTTGAATTCAGTTCTTCTACACCGGAGCAAATCTGACCTGCAAGCTCCGACGGTCACTTTCCTCGATCTGTCAGAGCAGATCCTGGTGGGCAATCCTGGTCCTCGAGGGTCAGTGTCCTGCAACTCTTAGGTGTCTCCTTGGCCCAACACACCTGGATCCAATGGCTGAATCACCTTCTCAGTGCTCTAGTTCTCAAGAGTCCTCATCATTTGACTCAAGTGTGTTGAAGTAGAAATACATCTAAAAGTTGCAGGAGACCAGCCCTCGAGGCCTGGAGTTGCCCACCCCTGGCGTAGACAAATAAAAGTTACAGCAAAAATTATACTCCAAACATTTGAATACTTTGTTTGCTTCATGAAATGAAATGAACAATAAAATTTTGCATGTTTAGTTTGAGCAGATAAAATGAATAGGGCAGAAAATTTGTTTAAAATAAAATATTTTGCCGCCCCCAAGTGCTTTGGCCGTCATGTCAAAAGGTTTGGACACCACTGATCTGATGTTTAAAGGAACAGACGTAAAAGCAAAGCGCCACAGATGAAGCAGCCCCTCGTACTGCTTCATCCAGAGGCCCTGGACTCTCGGCTGTCGACAGACGGTTGTTTCCTGGAGGAGTGGACCCTGCTGAACCTTTAAATTGGACCTAATCACCAACATCAGATCGATCAGATCGCGATGCAAACAAACGTCCTGCACTGTAACACGATCCAAATGAGGCGGCTGTGACCAACTTAGCGGCTTCCTGAACTTCCTTCGCCGCTCAAACTGCAGGCTGACTGCAATTCTAAAACACAAAAACCACAACTTCTCCTTCTGTTCGCTGACTGACCCGGTAGAAAATCTACCAGGGAAAGTCAGTGGGACTTTGGGGCAGTGGAGAGAGAGCAGGCTTGCAGAGGAAGGCGGTGGCCAGGCTGGGGTCACACAGACTGTTGAAACCTGCGGCTGCCGTCCTGCAACGTTTAGCGGCATCCCTGCCTCCAGCTGTCTGAAGAGGAAAGGCTGAACGACCTCACTGGAAGGTCAGAAAGTTCTGCAAAAGTCTGCTTACTAACTATTTCTGTGTCCAGACACATAGATGGTGATGAAGAAGTTGCTCCTCCCCCAAAAAACACAAAATCTTTTAAATCTATCAGTTTTCCTAAGGAAAACGGATCAGTCCTCCTCTGAGCCCAGTTGCTGGGACCCTAATAGGACTGTGGTTGCACCAACATGATTTTTTTGCAGTTAACCTTTTTGACTACATAACCATTTAATTTCCCTTATAATAAAGAAATATATTAATATTTGAACTGAATTTTCTGGATTTGGTTTTCAGTTGATTTTCTTTCTGTCTTCTTCCAGCTTTGGCCAATAAATTTGCAGACATCTTTCTCCTGGTGGACTGCACCTTACGTCCGCGACAGTTCACCTTTTTCATCAAAGAGCTGACCAGATTTATTGAGCAGATAGACGCTGGACAGTCAAGCTACCATGTCGGTTTGGCTCAGTATTGCCAGGATGTAAAGACTGAGTTCAATCTAAACGCTCATAAAACTATACCACAGTACAAAAAAGCATTGAAAAGCATTCAACAGCTGCCACAGACTGGCCAAGCACCGAACCTGGTACGTGCTCTGGGCTACGCAGGCGAAAACGTTTTCCTCCCTGAAAATGGCGGCCGTGCAAACCAAGGAGCTCAACAGTTTTTGGTTGTTGTTGTGGGAGAAAAGCCAGAGGGACTCTTATATTTGGCCGGTCAAGCTGTCAGAGACCAAGGGGTGTCTGTTGTAGGCGTGAGTTCGGTTACATCAGTTTCAGGCTTGCTGGGCTTTGCAGACATTGCCTTTGACAATCTGAGGATCACTGAGCTGAAGGATATCTTCACCATCCGAGAAGTGGAAACAGCCATTGAAGGTAGGAGCTTTCGGCCTGTAACAAAGTATCTGAGGTGAATCAGTTATAGTGAACTGAATCAGATCACCAACACTTCCAACAGCAGAGACTGATAACTAGGGCTGTAAGCAAACTCAGTTTTTAAGTCTTGGCTCATAATACATGAACCAGGACTTGTCTCTACATTATAATCACAGAAACAAGAAAGCTAATCTTGCTAGCTAACAGTAACTGGCCACATGTAGGGTGGGGTTATGCTTTAAACAATGTACTCATTCTGTACACCAGTGTGGAGCCGAAGAGGATTTACTTAGTGCAATTACACATTTTGTAACACCTCCACTAATGACACACAACCATCATATGGGTAAAATTACCTTTGGACTATCCGGTGCTCGTCTCACTGACATGTACATCTCTGTGGTGTAATGTGAGTAAATTACAGGATTTACAATGAATCAGTGTCCATGTCATGTTAGTTGATCTGTTTGAGGTAATTTAACAAGCTGTTGATTAAAACTCAATCTCATAAAGGTCCTGCATGGTTTCCACAGACTGTCAGAGAGTCAACACTGCAGACGTCGTCTTCATCATCGATGAGTCAGGAGGCATCGGGACCAACAACTTCCAGCTCATCCAGAGCTTTGTGCAGTCGCTCATCGGCAGCCTGAACGTCAATCAGACGGGAGTCAGAGTGGGAATTGTTACCTACAACGAGGCTCCCAAGGCCCACGCTTATCTCGACAGCTTCCAGGACCGAACAGAAGCCCAGCAGTTCATCCAGGTGCTCCGTTACCGCGGCGGTGGCTCCAACACTGGAGCTGCTCTGCGGTTCGCCCTGGAGTCAGTCTTCAAAGGGAGCGGGGGCAACCGGGAGGATGTGCAGAAGGTAGCCATGGTGGTCACAGACAGTAAATCCCAGGACAGCGTGAAGGAAGCGGTGGCAGAGCTACATAAGTTTCCAGTCAGAGTTTTTGCAATAGGAGTAAATGAGAAGACACCAGACCTGTACGACATGGCGTCTTATCCCACCAACAGGCATGTTTTTGCTGTGGACAATTTCATGCAGCTGAGACCCCTGAGGAAAGTCATGCAGAAGAGTATCTGCAGTGCCATCATTCAGGGCTCCGTCAACTCCTTTACCAACAGCGCAGACATCAAGGAAGGTGGGAACCGTTTCACAGTATTTACAGTCAAGGTTACAGAAACGCCTGTTAAAATGTCTGTGATGTAAAAGGTTAGACTATGATAAATAATTAGATATGTTCGACCTTTGATGTGTCATGTATCTTACTAAAGCCTCATTGAATTGTGTTCACTTTAAATTAATACTTTGTTAAGGCACCATCTGATGCAATTTCATCTCTTAGTTTTCTTTGGTTAAGTTTTTCAGTCTGACTTCCAGAGGTTCTCCAAGTCCCTGTTTGACACGCCTTGGCATCGTGGATGCAGTTTGACTCCACAGTTTTACGACTTGTATCAGATCAGGATTCCTCCCGTCCAAATTTTACATTTTCTTCAGTTGAAGGCATTGTTTTGTAGATTTGTATGTCTCTTCAGCTTTTCAGTAAATGGGACACTAAGTTTCTCCAAAGAAATGCCTCTATTCAGGTTCTGTCAGTAGATCGAGTTAGGGTCAATCTAGTGGCATCACACAACTCAGATCACTGACGGAAGGACAGAAAAACATCACTGCTTACCACAAACACGAGACAAACTAGTGTGTCACGTTTGTTGTTGAGTAGCATCACACTAACCTGCAGCGTTTCTGTTTCCAGCATGCTATCAGAAGGATGAAGCAGACATCATCTTCCTCATTGATGACTCAGACAACATCGATTCCTCTGACCTGACTGACACAAAGAACTTCATCACTAACTTTCTTGGAGAATTTCGTGACGGACTCGATCATATTCGCATCGGGCTTGTGAAATACTCCAACTCACCTCGGTTTGCGTTTGACCGGATGCCACTCTTAGATGTGAGCAAAGCTCTGAATAACGTTAATCATGAAGGGGGTCGGACCTACACAGGGAGAGCCCTCACATTCATGGAAAGACGTTTCAAGACGGGACCCTACAGTCAGGGTTCGACGTATCTGATCGTCATCACTGCAGGAGAGTCCGTAGACAGCATCAGAGGTCCAGCAGAGAAAATAAGGGCGCAAGGCGTCATGGTCTTTGCTGTTGGAGTAAAGAGCGCAAACAAAGCTGGACTGCAGGAGATCTCTGGTGATCCAGACAGGACCTTTAAAGTCAGAGATTACTATTTCCTCAAGTGGATCAAAAATGATATTCTAAGACCAATCTGTGGACCAGCAGGTGAGTCAAGTCAAGTGAATTTTATTGACAAAGATCCATGTAACAGGGTTAACACAGAAGTTTGGGCTTCATCAGACTCCAATGTGCAGTTAGACTAAACATATAGACATAGTATAAGACATTGATAGTAACCCCCCAGACACACAAACTGCAATACACTGTTATCTAAGTGAAACATGTGAAACAGAACAAAACTAGACTTATTCCAGCAGCACTTTATAGGATGAGTTCCAGCTCTGACTACACGCCCCATTGTTACATTTAATTAGACTTTAAAATCTCTGGCCTTTGTTAATGTTTACCATAATAGGCTAAATATAATGGCATCTTGTGTGGGGGTATATGCCAAAGAGCACTTCTGGGTAATCTTTCAGAGAATGTGATAACTTGGTAGAGTTTTCTGTTGAGAGAAGCAGAGAACCGTTTAGCTGAGCTCTGCAGCTACATTTGGACTGGATCATACTAACTGATGTTCTTGTGTTCTGTCTCCAGTTTGTGAGGACGCTCCCAGCGACGTCATCTTCTTAACTGAGAGCTCAGAGAGAATCTCTGCAGAAGACTTTAGGAAAATGAAAGAATTTATGAAATCTGTTGTTACTAAATCTATTGTGGGCTTGAATGACATGCGTGTGGGTGTCATGCAGTTCAGCACTAGGACAAAAGTAGAGTTTCGTCTGAACCAGTACTTCAGCAAGGATGAAATACTGGAAGCCATCGATAACATGAAGCAGCAAAATGGAGGGGTTGAAACAGGAAGGGCCCTCACCGAAGTTTCCCAGTTCTTCAGTGAGGCTGAAGGAGGACGTCCTACACTGAGGCAGAACCTGGTGCTGATCACCTTCAACAAGGCAACCGATGAATTCAAAGGTCCAGCAGAGGCTCTGAAGCAAAAAGGAGTGTTAATCTTTTCAATCGGAGTGGTGAACAGTAACTACAGCCAGCTGTACGAAATCAGTGGCTCTTCAGACAAAGTCATCAATGAAGTGAATGTTGATCTAATAAGTGAACTGGACGCCATGCTGGCCTTGAAGTTCTGCGATCCACACAGAGGTGAGATTGGACAATGACTATCCGCTTAAGTATTTAATTTTTTTCCATTGTTTATAATTGTATATCTTAGATAAAGAATAAAAGATAGTGAGGACCCTTCTTCAATCAAACTGTTTGGATCATTGTTGTTTGACGCAGCTGTCATGAAATGTTTCCAGGAACGACTTGCTGTCATCAGCCCCGTCAGGATGAAAGCTTGGGTTTCACAGCAGTCATACAAGCTGATGTTGTCTTCACTTTTTCCACTCACAGATTGTAAGAAGATTGAAAAGGCTGATATAATATTCCTGGTGGACGGCTCAGGAAGCATAGAAAACCGCTTCAGAAGCATGCAAGTGTTTATGGAGTCTGTAGTGAACCGGAGCATAGTCAGCATGGACTCTACCCGTTTTGGAGCCATTCTTTTCTCCAATGAACCTAAAATCAAGTTTACTCTGGATGGCTACAGCTCCAAAGGACGCATTCGTAATGCTATAGAAGCTCTGGTGCCGCCAAAAGATAACACACACACCAGCGAAGCTTTGGAATATTCATTGCAGTTCTTTAACGAGGAACACGGCGGAAGGAGAAGTTCCCGCGTTCCTCAGATTCTCATGGTGATCACAGATGGGGCAGCCACAAACCCTGAAAACCTAAGAAAAAATTCGGATGCGCTGCGAGCCAATAACATTACTGTCTTCAGTATAGGTGTAGAGAACGCAAACAAGAATGAGCTGCTGATCATGGCGGGAAATAATCCATCCAATGTCTTCTATGTGGATAAATTTGACCAGCTGGAGACTCTGTACCAACAGATATCTGGAGTCATCTGCAGTATCACCAAACATCGTAAGTATGGAGAATGAATGTTTAGCGTTAAGATGTACAACTTAATTGTCTACGTGTATACATACTAGGAAAAGGTTTTAGATATTTCACTTTCATCTCAAACACTGTAACAAAAGCCTGCAGCAGTGATGGTCATGTCAGTGTCTAATGTGACGTTGAGCATCAACTCCAGTTTGACAATTTTTGACGTCTCCTGCTGTCCACAAGTTGTCTTATTGTCAGCTGAGGCGTTGCGTCCCTCTCTTCTTGAAAAATGGGCCTTGCGTCATTAAGGTTTTGGGGTCCAGTGTTACAAGCCTGTACAGCAGTGACCTCAAACCGCATTTCTCAAGGGACCCTTGAGGACACTTTTACATGTGTCCTTACACATTTATTTCAAGTGTAAATACACTTGAAATAAATGTGAAACTATCTCCCTAGCATGCAGTCAGGCTCTACAGAGCTTTAATAATGAGCTAATATTTGTGTCCGGTCTGCTGAAACAAAGAGATATAGGGGAATGTTTCTGCCATAATTCAAGAGCACACATTTTCAATTTGAAAGCAGGACTTCATGTCTTTCTTCTGAAAACTTGCAATGCTTGTGCTCAAACTGCCCCCGATGTCCATGCGATGTTGCAGAGTCGCGTGAGCCAACACAACCCTACAACATCCAGAGCCTTAAGGAACTCTGGGCGGATCTCATCCAGCCCCGGGCCCTGAGGTCACCGAGGAGCTTCTTGACCCCTCGGCGACCTCGTCCCCAGAGATTGGAGAGCCCAACCCAGAGTCCACAGGCTCAGCTTCTTCAACAGAAGGCATGTTGGTGGGATTGAGGAGGTCTTCGAAGTATTCTGCCCACCGACCCACAACGTCCCCAGTCGAGGTCAGCAGCCACCATCCCCACTATAAACAGTGTTGGTGCTGCATTGCTTCCCCCTCCTGAGACGCCGGATGGTGGACCAGAATCGCCTCGAAGCCGTACGGAAGTCTTTCCCCATGGCCTCTCCAAACTCCTCCCACGCCCGAGTTTTGGCCTGAGTGACCCGAGCCGCATGCCGCTTCGCCCACCGGTACCATCAGCTGCTTCTTGAGTCCCACCGGCCAAAAGGGTCCGATAGTTCTCCCGGAGATGGGAGTTAAAGCTCCATCTCACAGGAGACTCCGCCAGACATTCCCAGAAGACCCTCACTACATGTTTTGGCCTGCCAGGTCTGACCGGCTTCCAAAAAAAAGTGTGCTCTTGAATTATGGCTCCCACAATGAGTCCATGTGGTCCAGGGACATGAAATCAGGCCTGTGTTTTTCGTGCAGGGGCTCAATGTAGGGCAGTTCTGGATTGACAAGACACACTGACTTCCCTGTAACACCACCACTGAGGGCTGGTCTGGTGACACCATCTCCACCCATCATTGGTGGCCATCATTTCTGCTCAATATCATTCAAATTTTTTATCATAGCACTGAAGCCCACTGGCCTCGGGTCCACTGTAAATGCTCCATGGTCCTGGTGGTCTGGTCTGCTTCCCCCGCAGGTCATCTAGCTTTCAGACCATGCTAATGGAAACGGTCTGAGCTTCTCAAGTCCACTTACTGCTTTTGGAACGGGCTTTGGTCCCCGTAGTGTGCACAAATGTATTCAAATGGTGCCAGAGTTCATTACTACCAAACCCAGACCCAGGTTTATAGACGGACCAGAGTTCACTTTTTTGGTCCACATTCACACCTCACAAACACACAGAAGATGTGTGCTTGGGGACGATGTCACATTGCAAACTCCAGTCTGTCTTAATCTTTGCATCCACACCATGAGACCAAAGAAATGGATGCACCTTTGGTCTCATCATGCTAGGATGTAAACAGTTGGACATGTACATTCAGAGGTTTAGAGAAGAAAGCGACATTAAGTTCACCCTAAAAGGTTAAATTGGATTCTAGGTTCATTCTGAAATTTCACCTGAAAGCCAAACATCCCCAGGTTTTTCTGGTCAGAGTATGTATATTGTATGTGATTCTCAAAGCAATGTGTTGTGATTATCTCCCGCTCATCTTTTCTGTCAATGTGTTTTTTCTTTGGCAGCTTGTGAACTGATGGACCTGGTCTTTCTGATTGATCGCTCTGGCAGCATCACCTCCATAAATCACAATACTGTGAAAAACTTCACAGCAGAAATTGTGATCAGGTTGGAAATCAGTGATAAACTTACCCACATTGGACTTGCGCAGTTCAGTGCAGATTTCCAGCATGAGTTTTACCTCAATGCTTACTACTCTGAAAAGGACATAGTTGATCACATAAAGGGATAGAATATTTAGGAGGAGAAACCTTCATCGGCAGTGCGCTGAGGTCTATAAAGGAGTACTTCACCCCGTTGCGAGGCAGCCGCATCCAGAGGAAAGTGCCCCAAACTCTGGTGCTGCTTTCGGATGTAATTCTTATGATGAAGTGGAAAATGCAGCCAATGAACTCAGAGCGCTTGGCATTGATATATTTGCTGTAGCAATGGAGATGTTTATCGAACGCAGCTCTGAAGTCACTGGTGACCCACGAAAAATGATTGGTTTGGTGACATAAACAACCTGCCAAACTTCAAGACAAAGGTGGTTGATGCCATCTGCAAGGAGGAGAGAAGCCTGTTCCCACTATTGTTCCTCCTCGTCCTCCTGTTCCCACTATTGTTCCTCCTCTCCTCCCTCCGGTAAGTAGATAAAATGTGTTTCTGTCACATCAGATTCTTCTGATGGGACAGATGGAAATGCATTCAAACCGTGCCAGAGTTCACTTCTACCAAACCCAGACCAGGTTAATAGGTGGACCAGAGTTCACTTGTTTGGTCCACATTCACACCTCCCAAATGCACCGAAGATGTGTGTTTGGGGACAATGTCACATTGAGACCAAAGGTGCATCCACACCAGGACTGGTGTGGATGCACCTTTGGTCTCATCATGCTAGGATGTAAACAGTTGGACATGTGCATTCAGAGGTTTAGAGAAGAAAGTGACATTAAGTTCACCCTAAAAGGTTAAATTGGATTCTTGGTTCATTCTGAAATTTCACCTGAAAGCCAAACATCCCCAGGTTTTTCTGGTCAGAGTATGTTAATCTCAAAGCAATGTGTTGTGATTATCTCCCGCTCATCTTTTCTGTCAATGTGTTTTTTCTTTGGCAGCTTGTGAACTGATGGACCCTGGTCTTCTGATTGATCGCTCTGGCAGCATCACCTCCGTAAATCACAATACTGTGAAAAATTTGCAGCAGAAATTGTGATCAGGTTGGAAATCAGTGATAAACGTACCAATTGGACTGCGCAGTTCAGTGCAAATTTCAAATGAGTTTTACCTCAATGCTTACTACTCTGAAAAGACATAGTTGATCACATAAAGAGGATAGAATATTTAGGAGGAGAACCTTCATCGGCAGTGCGCTGAGTCTATGAAGGAGTACTTCACCCCGTGCGAGGCAGCCGCATCCAGAGGAAAGTGCCCCAAACTCTGGTGCTGCTTTCGGATGGTAATTCTCAGGATGAGTGGAAATGCAGCCAATGAACTCAGAGTGCTTGGCATTGATATTTTGCAGTAGCACTGGAGTATGTTATCGAACGCAGCCCTTAAGATCACTGGTGACCCACGAAAAATTATTCTGTTGGCAACATAAACAACCTGCCAAACTTCAAGAAGAGGTGGTTGATGCCATCTGCAAGAAGCCTATTCCACTACTGTCCCTCGTCCTCCTGTTCCACTACTGTTCATCCTAGTCCTCTCTCCGTAAGTTGATAAAAAGTGTCTCTGTCCCATCAGATATATTTGATGGGACAGATGGAAATGTATTCAAACCGTGCCAGAGTTCACTTCTACCAAACCCAGACCAAGGTTAATAGGCGGACCAGAGTTCACTTGTTTGGTCCACATCACACCTCCAAACACACGAAGATGTGTGTTTGGGGACGATGTACATTGCAAACTCCAGTCTGCTTAATCAACTGATTTGATCAACAACTGGATGATTAGTAGAGAACAGCTGGTGTGGATGCACCTTTGGTCTCATCATGCTAGGATGTAAACAGTTGGACATGTGCATTCAGAGGTTTAGAGAAGAAAGTGACATTAAGTTCACCCTAAAAGGTTAAATTGGATTCTTGGTTCATTCTGAAATTTCACCTGAAAGCCAAACATCCCCAGGTTTTTCTGGTCAGAGTTATGTTAATCTCAAAGCAATGTGTTGTGATTATCTCCCGCTCATCTTTTCTGTCAATGTGTTTTTTCTTTGGCAGCTTGTGAACTGATGGACCTGGTCTTTCTGATTGATCGCTCTGGCAGCATCACCTCCGAAATCACAATACTGTGAAAAATTTTGCAGCAGAAATTGTGATCAGGTTGGAAATCAGTGATAAACGTATCCAATTGGACTTGCGCAGTTCAGTGCAAATTTCAAACATGAGTTTTACCTCAATGCTTACTACTCTGAAAAGGACATAGTTGATCACATAAAGAGGATAGAATATTTAGGAGGAGAAACCTTCATCGGCAGTGCGCTGAGTCTATGAAGGAGTACTTCACCCCGTTGCGAGGCAGCCGCATCCAGAGGAAAGTGCCCCAAACTCTGGTGCTGCTTTCGGATGGTAATTCTTATGATGAAGTGAAATGCAGCCAATGAACTCAGAGGCTTGGCATTGATATATTTGCTAGTAGCAACTGGAGATGTTTATCGAACGCAGCTCCTAAGATCACTGGTGACCCACGAAAAATTATTATGTTGGACATAAACAACCTGCCAAACTTCAAGAAGAGGTGGTTGATGCCATCTGCAAGAAGGCCTATTCCCACTATGTTCCTCCTCGTCCTCCTGTTCCCACTACTGTTCATCCTAGTCCTCCTCCGGTAAGTAGATAAAAAGTGTTCTGTCCATCAGATATATTTGATGGGACAGATGGAAATGTATTCAAACCGTGCCAGAGTTCACTTCTACCAAACCCAGACCAAGGTTAATAGGCGGACCAGAGTTCACTTGTTTGGTCCACACTCACACCTCCCAAACACACGAAGATGTGTGTTTGGGGACGATTAATTTGCAACTCCATTGCCTTAATCAACGGAGTTTGATCATCAAACTGGAGTGATTATAGTATCAGGGCTGGTGTGGATGCACCTTTGGTCTCATCATGCTAGGATGTAAACAGTTGGACATGTGCATTCAGAGGTTTAGAGAAGAAAGTGACATTAAGTTCACCCTAAAAGGTTAAATTGGATTCTTGGTTCATTCTGAAATTTCACCTGAAAGCCAAACATCCCCAGGTTTTTCTGGTCAGAGTATGTTAATCTCAAAGCAATGTGTTGTGATTATCTCCCGCTCATCTTTTCTGTCAATGTGTTTTTTCTTTGGCAGCTTGTGAACTGATGGACCTGGTCTTTCTGATTGATCGCTCTGGCAGCATCACCTCCGTAAATCACAATACTGTGAAAAATTTTGCAGCAGAAATTGTGATCAGGTTGGAAATCAGTGATAAACGTATCCATATTGGACTTGCGCAGTTCAGTGCAAATTTCAAACATGAGTTTTACCTCAATGCTTACTACTCTGAAAAGGACATAGTTGATCACATAAAGAGGATAGAATATTTAGGAGGAGAAACCTTCATCGGCAGTGCGCTGAAGTCTATGAAGGAGTACTTCACCCCGTTGCGAGGCAGCCGCATCCAGAGGAAAGTGCCCCAAACTCTGGTGCTGCTTTCGGATGGTAATTCTCAGGATGAAGTGGAAGATGCAGCCAATGAACTCAGAGTGCTTGGCATTGATATATTTGCAGTAGCAACTGGAGATGTTTATCGAACGCAGCTCCTTAAGATCACTGGTGACCCACGAAAAATTATTACTGTTGGCAACATAAACAACCTGCCAAACTTCAAGAAGGAGGTGGTTGATGCCATCTGCAAGAAGCCTATTCCCACTACTGTTCCTCCTCGTCCTCCTGTTCCCACTACTGTTCATCCTAGTCCTCTCTCCGGTAAGTTGATAAAAAGTGTCTCTGTCCCATCAGATATATTTGATGGGACAGATGGAAATGTATTCAAACCGTGCCAGAGTTCACTTCTACCAAACCCAGACCAAGGTTAATAGGCGGACCAGAGTTCACTTGTTTGGTCCACACTCACACCTCCCAAACACACCGAAGATGTGTGTTTGGGGACGATGTAATATTGCAAACTCCAGTCTGCCTTAATCAACTGGAGTTTGATCAATCAAACTGGAGCTTGATTAAGGTAGATGATACAGGGCTGGTGTGGATGCACCTTTGGTCTCATCATGCTAGGATGTAAACAGTTGGACATGTGCATTCAGAGGTTTAGAGAAGAAAGTGACATTAAGTTCACCCTAAAAGGTTAAATTGGATTCTTGGTTCATTCTGAAATTTCACCTGAAAGCCAAACATCCCCAGGTTTTTCTGGTCAGAGTATGTTAATCTCAAAGCAATGTGTTGTGATTATCTCCCGCTCATCTTTTCTGTCAATGTGTTTTTTCTTTGGCAGCTTGTGAACTGATGGACCTGGTCTTTCTGATTGATCGCTCTGGCAGCATCACCTCCGTAAATCACAATACTGTGAAAAATTTTGCAGCAGAAATTGTGATCAGGTTGGAAATCAGTGATAAACGTATCCATATTGGACTTGCGCAGTTCAGTGCAAATTTCAAACATGAGTTTTACCTCAATGCTTACTACTCTGAAAAGGACATAGTTGATCACATAAAGAGGATAGAATATTTAGGAGGAGAAACCTTCATCGGCAGTGCGCTGAAGTCTATGAAGGAGTACTTCACCCCGTTGCGAGGCAGCCGCATCCAGAGGAAAGTGCCCCAAACTCTGGTGCTGCTTTCGGATGGTAATTCTTATGATGAAGTGGAAAATGCAGCCAATGAACTCAGAGCGCTTGGCATTGATATATTTGCTGTAGCAACTGGAGATGTTTATCGAACGCAGCTCCTTAAGATCACTGGTGACCCACGAAAAATTATTACTGTTGGTGACATAAACAACCTGCCAAACTTCAAGAAGGAGGTGGTTGATGCCATCTGCAAGAAGCCTATTCCCACTACTGTTCCTCCTCGTCCTCCTGTTCCCACTACTGTTCCTCCTCGTCCTCCTGTTCCCACTACTGTTCATCCTCGTCCTCCTGTTCCCACTACTGTTCCTCCTAGTCCTCCTCTCTGTAAGTTGGTAAAATGTGTTTCTGTACCATCAGATGAATCTGTGTTTACCTAGTGGAACTCAAGCTGCCTTCTTTTCTTCCTTTAGTTGAAAACTGCACCATCGACATCGCCGTAGGGTTTGATATTTCTGAAGGTACTTTCAATGTGCCGCTTTTCAGACTTGTTAGGCCCCTCCAGGAAATCGTCCATTACATTGCTAAGGTGAACGACCTATGTTGCTCGGCTTCTGTCCCAACCCGGATCTCCTTCAGCATCGTAGATGTCGATGGCAGCTACTTGTTTGACAGAAACTTTGAGGCTTTCAAGGAGGATGTTCTTAGGAGCGTCATGTACTTTTCATGGTCCCGGGCCACTTCGCTCAACTCTGCCATGCTGAAATATTTCAGGGCCAAGTTTGAGTCCAAGTCCAGAGCAAAAGTCAAGGTAAGGTTATGTATTCATGTGGCCAGTTCCTCCTAAATCTGAGACTTAGTTCACTCAGCTGCATCATATCTTGAGGACACTGTTTCAGTTATGACTGTCAGCAATGAAAATATAGGATGTGATCAGTTTAAAAGTACACGGTTCCATCTTAGAACATGATTGCTTTTTTTGTTTGTTTTTAATTTGCATTTGTGTAATAAGATGTCCGACAACCATGAAGAAGACTGGACTGACTAGACAGATGTTCACCAGACCGTCTCTGACTCCCCCACAGCAAACATAGCATAACCTGGACATACTGTTAGTCGGTCCATATTTCTGGATTAAAATCCTTTTTATTGCTCTAATTTTATATTTTATTTTCTGAGAAACTGTTGGATTTGTTTTAAGCTGAAAACCAGAATCATCAAACCACACAAAAATAACTAGTGAAATATTTCACTCTGTGGGATGGATCCATATGTAGGCTGCACAGTGGCGCAGTTGGTAGAGCTGTTGCCTTGCAGCAAGGGTTCGATTCCCGGCCCCGGCCTTTCTGCATGGAGTCTCCATGTTCTCCCTGTGCATGGTGGGTTTTCTCCAGGTACTCCAGTTTCCCCCCACAGTCCAAAGACATGACTGTCAGGTTAATTGGTCTCTCCAAATTGTCCCTAGGTGTGCATGGTTGTTTGTCCTGTGTGTCTCTGTGTTGCCCTGCGACAGACTGGCGACCTGTCCAGGGTGACCCCTGACCCCGCCTCTCACCCGGAACGTCAGCTGGAGAGGCACCAGCAACCCCCCCAACTCCATCAAGGGACAAGGGTGTCAAGAAAATGGATGGATGGATGGATCCATATCTATCGTTTGAATTGAATTATTGAACTAAAGATCAGTTCCAATGACATTTCATTTATTTTGGGGTGATCTGTATTGTTCACCCAGGTTTCAAAGCTCTTAACACCTTAGCTAATCTTTTAAACATTTTCCATCAGGTGCTGCTGATTTTCTCTGATGGACTTGATGAACATGTGGCGACACTGAAGCAGGAATCTGAGCGGCTAAGAGCCTCTGGTAAAACCACCACATATTTCCAGGTTCATTTGAACTTCAGCTGCAGATTTCTGTCGCTTTTCTCTGTCTTCTTCATTTTGGGTGATAGTTATAATAGGTAATATCATATATAATCATTCATATTAATATTAAAATGATGAAAAATTGAAAGACATGTAATTTAATCAACTGTAGATAAAGAAGAGCTGCTGAGCTGCTTATGATCTGGAGCATTTTCCAGATTACAGTAACCTGGATCTTTCTACTGACATTTTTCTTATCAGGACATCATCAGCAGTTAAAAAACAACCTTAGATTGTTACAACATCACCATATTTAACACATGGTGGAGCTTCATCTAATGCAGGGCTTCTCAATTATTTTCTGTTACACCCCCCCTCCAGCAAGAAGAAAACTATTCGCGCTCTCCCACTCCCCACCGTGACTATCCGTCTCTGCATAACATTTTAATCTTATTAACATTAAAGAAAAAAAGAAAGACATAAGCTCAAACTTACAAAGAATAACTTTATTAAATCGTGTTTTAAGTCTGCAACAGAAAAGATTTTAAGTGCAACAATGCCTGAAATTAAAAATAAATAAATCCTTGTTTAAACTGTAAACATGTTTGACCAACTAATTGGACCATTGCAAAATTAAATCAAATCAATAAATAATATTTAAAACTATAATAACTAATAAACGTCAAAAACTAAAAAATAACTAATTTATGTTCAGTTCAGCAACATTAACTCAGGAGCACAATATATAAAACGCTTCTCTAAATAATTCTATAAAAGACGCGTCGTCCAGCATGACGCCACCATGTCTGATGCTGCATCAGCTCCTCGGCTATGTGGGGCTTTTTGCGCTGCGCACTGCGGTTCGCTGCCTTATATGACGCTAACAGCTAACAGCGCTCGATGGTTTACTGAGGGAGCCTCACAAAGTGAAATCACTGTTGACAATATTCAGCACGTTTTCGCTGAAAAAACTCTAGCGGCTTATCGGCGTGATTAAAGTGTAAAGTATTTAATTTATTAATTTATTTGGCTTCATGCTGTCGGCTGCCAGCATTTCTAGACACAGCAAACACACCGGTCAGGTTCTCCTCTTCTCCAACTGTAGTGACTGAAGCCAAGCGCTAAATGCGCTTCGTCGTATTTCCTCGTCTCAGCTTTCGGGTGACTTTCTTTTGTCTTATTATCTTTGTCTCTCTCCGCTTTTCTTTTCATCCCTGTTAAAAACTTTCTCATGTTGGGGGTTGTCATGTTGAGTAACGGAGGATTTCTGTTGACTCAACACTGCTAACCAAGGCAAACCTGTTGTCCTGCAAGTCGTAAAATGTTGCACTGTCACAAACGTGACAGAAGTAACAATGACAGCGCCACTGCCCCCTGCTGTAGTGGATGCGCAATTACACTTTATACTAGTACGGCCCAAAAAAAAAAAGCCTGTTTCTTTGGGGGGCGCGCCCCACTATTTGAGAACCTCTGATCTAATGACTGACTCACTGACACTGCAAAGTAAGGAACAATCCTGATTTAAAGCATCAGTACCGAAGCTTTAGGTCAGTGGTCCCCAAAGCCGACATCCTGCACGTTTTAGTCTCTCCCTGCTGGTAGTAACAACCTTTTCAGCTTGTCAATGTTCCTCTTAGGCCTCTAATGAGCCATCATTTGACCCAGCTGCAATAAACCAGGGAGAGAACTAAAGCATGCAGGATGCCGGCCCTCGAGGACCCACTTTGACCCACTTTGACCCACTTTGACCCACTTTGACCCACTTTGACCCACTTTGGGGACCACTGCCTCAGGTGTTTGTCTTCTGCAGGAGTCAGCGCCCTGTTGGCCGTGGCCTTGAAGGACGCGGCTGCCCCGCAGCTCCAGATGGTCGAGTTTGGACGGGGATACTACTACCAGGCCCCTCTGAGTATCAGAGACCTGAGCATCAGCAGCACCATCCTGCAACAGATGGTGAGTTTAGAAAAAGCCGTTTTAAACCATTTCAAAGGTTTTGTGAATGAGAACGTACCCAGACGTCTAGTCGCCGGAGGTGCCAATCTTTTGCTAACCTGGACAAAGGAGCAGTTAGCTCCAATAGACCGGACCCCAGAGGTCCAACCTATTAAGGTTGGCAGCGTAATGAGGGCACTGGGGAAGCATTACCCTGTTGTGGATCAGTTTGGCTTGTGGAATATGTACGGAAGGAGCTGGTTATTTTCTCCCCAAAGATGATGGTCTAAAAAACAAAGATGGACTACATGACTGCGTCAGACCATCTCCATGTCTGCAGCTATGCTAGTTAGCATTGCTCAGTATCTGTAATGGCAGAGTCATGGAGCGGAGGAGTGAAGGTTGGTCCAGTCCAGCTCATAAACGACTGCAGCTCAAACTACTGATGTAGATCCTGGTTGTGATAGAAAGGTTGGCGAATACCTGACCTCTTCTTCATCTCATGGGGTTGCGGACATGTCTGGGGCCCCGCCGCTAACTATGGACGCTGTTAGGATGGCCCTTAGCGACTGGATTAAGTAGGAGACTTGAGGCAGAGAAAGGGTGCAGATCCACTGGATGTTTATTCACCGACGTTTAACTAACAACCCTTCTTCACCCACCAAGAAACAGGGTAAAACAAAATGCATACACACAAACTTTGACAAAAATAACCAAATCTTCAGAATAATACTATTAATTTTAAGCACCCCTAAAAAGACATTTCTATAAATATAAATCTTAACATTGAACTTCTACAGTGCATGGCTGTATTGCTCTCCCTTCCATCTGCCTTGGTCTCTTCCGGAACCTTTGAAAGCTGCTCAGGGCTCCAGGGAATCTTTTACCCTGAACACCCAGAGGAAGAGGCAGAGCAGAGGACGTGGCTTTGTGTATAAGCCACATATACACAAAGTTTTCAAACATTTTAGTGCATTTCAAACAGTCACAATACTTATGTTATGCACTTGTTTGTTTAATTTTAACAGGACACCATAAAAACCAAACAATAAAATACTTCAATTTGTTTGTACCTGTTTCATTTATCATTCAATACACATTTTAAGTGTTTTCCAGCCAAGCAATGAAGACCTTCAATACAGACAGTAACCTCCATAACTGATCCATGTTGATAAATCCTATTTTCCTTGCTTTCTCTTGGATGGCCGGGTGAGTTTGTGTCTTGGTTGAGGAAAACGTGATTCTAGGAACAGAGCGACTGCGATTGTTCTCTCTATTTGTTTTTGCCAGCTTTTTCCTGGCTTCTTGTTCAAGTCAAACTAATGTGTCTGGGATCGTAACACACCTGGTTGGAGCTCAGAGACGGCGGTGTTGGAAATAGCTCAGAAACCGAGCCATCCCTCCTTCCTCCTGACATTTGATTACATTTCTGATTTGGCCTGAATTCTCACCATGAGGCGTTTCCCCTTACACTGGAGCAGATTCAAAAACGGATGAGATGCTACGGCTACATGACGGTGCAGCTTTGTCTCCATGCTTACTACCTTGGTACCTTCTCCATGCTACAGTATTTGATTGCATCTTTCTAATCATACTCACTTATAAAGTATATGGACGTTAGTCTTCTTACCTTGTAAAGGCTGACAGTCATCATGATTGACGGCTGCTGTCCATCGCCGCTGCATCTTCCCTCATTAAATGAAATAACATAAATCAAGCAGCCCGCCCCGTCCAGTGAGCATTTTAAAGTGAGATCAACTAAATAAAAGCCACGTCAGGTGAGCAGCTGTCTGGTTTTCACAAGCTTCACATGATCACATGGGTTGTTTTGACGTCCATCATGGCGGCTTGGGCGGCGTTCTGATGCAAACTATCATTATGTCTTATTAAACGCCCAAAGATGCTGTTAGTTGGCATCACTACCGTAAAAGCTAACATGTCTTTACATCATGGAACCAGAAACTGTTTTGCACAGGACGGGATTGAGATCAATTTTTTGCTGGATTGCCGTTGCTGAATTTAGATTTTTGTATATTCCGTGTGACTTCTTGCAGAGTTCTGTAGCGGATCGGGTTTGCTGCAACATTTCGTGTAAATGTTCAGGACCTCCAGGCCCTCATGGTTCTCCTGGGAAACCTGGAACAAAGGTGAGAGAAAAACTTTTCTGTGTTTCCAGAACTACAGCAATGTTTCGACTGCAGGTTCACTGTCAGGTCCAACGTTTCTGCAGCTTTTCAGGGTCACTGAGTCGACCTCATATCTCATCTTACCTGTGTTTTGGACAGTTGTCTCAGCAGTAACTTTGTCAGGTAACTTTAAGTAAGTAGGGAAAAGCTGATGCAAACCTTTGTGGTAGCTCAGGTGATAACTTTGTCTAGGAGAGAGGCAGAGTTAAACAGTGAAACCCTGGGTCAGCACCAACAGCCGCACTTTCACCAGCAAAATCAATCCAACCAACCATCCATCCATTTTCTTCCGCTTCCTCCGGGTCGTGGGGTCGGCAGCCTCAGGAGGCCCAGACTTCCCTCCCCAGCCTCTTCCAGCTCCTCCAGGAACCCCAAGGCGTCCCCAGCAGAGAGACATCGTCCCTCCAGGTGTCCTGGTCTCCCCTCCACCCTGAACTCCTCACCATGGAGGCTCCATCCTGACCAGATGTCCAACTGTCTCTGGACGTGGAGGAGCAGCAGCTCGACTCTGAGTCCCTCCCTGATGACGGAGCTTCTCTCTCTAAGAGCCCAAACACCCTGAGGAGGAAACACATTTGGGCCGCTTGGATCCGTGATCTGGTTCTTTATTCATGACCCAAAGACCATAGATGAGGGTGGGAACGTAGATCGACCGGTACCATCAGCTGCTCCTGGAGTCCCACAGGCCCAAAAGGCCCCATCAGACTCCTTCTTCATCTTGACAGCATCCCTCACTGAAGGCGTCCACCAACGAGTTTGAGGGTTGCCACGCGACAGGCACCAACGACCTTGTTTGGCCCGTAAGCACAGACAACAGTCAGAACCCGTCCCCCCACCCGCAGGCGGAGGGAGGCGACCCTCTGTTCACCGGGGTAAACCCCAACGTACAGACGCCAAGATGAGGGGCAACAAGTATGCCCACTCCTGCCCGGCGCCTCTCGCCGTGGGCAACTCCAGAGTGGAAGTACGTCCAGCCCGACTCAAGGAGACGGTTCCAGAACCAGAGCCAGAACCTCTCAGCCTCTCAACCAGCTCCGGCTCCTTCCCCACCAGAGAGGAGACGTTCCACGTCCCAAGAGCTTCTGCAGCCGAGGATCAGACCTCCAGGGTCCCTCGGCTGCCGTCTGTAACGCTTTGCCCCCGACCCCTTTGGCCCCTCCGACAGGCGGTGAGCCCAGAGTATCCAGGAACTGAGAGTAGCAATAGTTCATAATAATATTACTCAATGCACAGAGCAGATAAACTGAGTCTAGTTACAACTCACCTCTGAACACAGAAAACAACATTAATCTGTTTAACAAGCTTAATGTGATACATAATATACCATCATGACTTGGTTATTATCTATATCCACCAGCATTACCTGAGTTATTTAACTGGAAGAAACTGTGAAAAGGTTTTGCCCTTTGCTGGCTGGTTGCAGGTCACTGAGCCATCTTAGACGATCCTGGTGCGTTTAAAGATGGCCGACCCACAGTCGCTCAGCCATCTTTAGACGCTCCTGGTGCGTTTAAAGATGGCCGACCCACAGGTCGCTCAGCCATCTTTAGACGCTCGCGGTGCGTTTAAAGATGGCCGACCCACAGGTCGCTGAGCCATCTTTAGACGCTCCTGGTGCGTTTAAAGATGGCCGACCCACAGGTCGCTCAGCCATCTTTAAACGCACCGCGAGCGTTTAAAGATGGCCGACCCACAGGTCGCTGAGCCATCTTTAGACGCTCCTGGTGCGTTTAAAGATGGCCGACCCACAGGTCGCTCAGCCATCTTTAAACGCACCGCGAGCGTTTAAAGATGGCCGACCCACAGGTCGCTGAGCCATCTTTAGACGCTCCTGGTGCGTTTAAAGATGGCCGACCCACAGGTCGCTCAGCCATCTTTAGACGCTCGCGGTGCGTTTAAAAATGGCTCAGGAAAACACAGGACCGCATCTTAACAGCGGTTTGGGGAACCGGGAGCCCAGATACAGACCGAACGGCAAACGTTACGCCTGTCCTACTCCAGCCACTGGCACTGCGAGGAACCTGCAGCTGAGCTTCAGGTTCCTCACATCGAAACGCTGCAGTTTCTGCCCCTCAGCTTCTCTGTGCCTCTCAACAGGGGCCGCCTGGCCTGAAGGGCCACGCCGGCTATCCTGGAGACGAAGGCTTTCATGTACGTACGGATCTATGCTGCTGTGGTTTGGGTTTAAATGAACTGTAGAGTGTGACGGCTCTCCCGGTTTGGCTGCTGCAGGGCGGACGAGGGCCTCCGGGGCCGCCGGGCCCCAGGGCCCCCAGGGATGCCCCGGAACCACAGGACCGAAGGTACGGCGGGAACAACCGCAGCAACCGGGGAAACGCTCTGCTGATTTAGGGTTTACTTACTGAAGTATTCACACCACATCACATTACCAGGACTTTATGTGACTAAATGAGAGATCTGACATTAATCTCAGTTGGTTCTGATATTGAAAAAAATCTAGATCGGTATTCAATGCGTCCGATTCATCAGGGCAGATCTATTCAGCCTAGTTCTATGCTCTGTGTTGTGATCAAGTGTTTTGTTTTATTTATTTATGTTAGAACGATGTACAGCATTTGAGACGCACATACATACAGCACCAGGGTCCCACTGCACCTTTTTGTTCTGTCACAGGTGAAATAGTACCTGTTATAATTTGACAGGTACTATTTTCAAATTATAATCACATTAACATCGGCTATTTAGCTTTAGTTAATATTCACCTAGCTGAACTGTGAGCGACACAAACCCAATAACTTATAACTGAAACAAAATCAAACACTGATGCTAGGTTTTAGTTTAAAAACATTCTGTCCTGCTGCTCCGTTTTTAGCTTTCAGATGCCATTTAGGCTCGGTAGCTTCGCTGATATGCTAACGCTTTTTAGCACAACTTGAACATGACCGACTCTCCCAGCGTCCAATCAGATCGTTGTTGTTTTTAAATTTACGTCTTTGTCGTCCATTGCTGTTGTTTACAGGCGTAGCTGTGCGTCAGACTTACAGCCGAACCGGAAACAAGGGAGTTTTGCATGTACAAAAACAAGAAGTGATTAATTTGGTCAATATCTGTGGAATGAAAGTCTCAGGCTTAGTTGGAAGTTTTATGGCGTTTCAGACATAAAACAACAGCAGCTAATTGTTGACTAAATAAGCTTTTTAAAGGTGAACTGTGTTCAGATTAACTCAGCCTTCCTTGGATTACTTCACTCTCTCTGTGGTGTTTACACTGCATGAAGGACCAAACACTGTACAAGGTTAAATATGGTCAGAATAAATAAGACTTTGGTTTGTGAAAACTGAGACTGAGTCCAGCTGCCAACAAAGAGCTGCAGCCAAAAACAAGCAGCTTGTTCTGGGCCCACAGCTAAAACCGTCGTTTCTTCACACAAACCCTTCAGTTGTAGATTATATTGGCAATAGCACTAATTTATTACAGTCTATTATTTTTACAGATTATAGTGATATGGTGCTGTTCTGGGAAAAATAAATTAGCCATTTTCTCCTATTGGCATGAAATTAGACAATTGAAAACTTGGCTTGACATCAATAGATTAGCACTAGATGTTAAATTAACTAAGTGGAAATTGAAAAGAAACAGCTGAGGAAATGACATTAAATCTAGAAGTTTATTCATAAGGTTTTAGGTACAATTTACTATCCACTCATACTTTCCTATATATCCTAAGAATTAGCTTTTGGATCTGTTTATATATATTTATACAGCAGTTAAATTTTTGTCACGTTTTTGTATTGTTGCTAACACATTATTTGACGACTGACTGAATCAATTAGTAATTAATCCAAACAATCCCTTAGTAGCATCAATGCTAGCGTATTAGCATGCTAGCTACATCGTGCTAGCATACTAACACGCTAGCAGCAGTTAGCATCGTTTCCTGAGCCACGGCATCGTTGTGAAGCAGCTTAAAACATAAATGCAAAGGGACTTTCCTTTTAAATGCTTCTTAGGGTCTGTTTCTGGTTAATAGCTCAGCATTTACCGCTTATTACACAGATTTACTCTCTTATTGTCCCACTTTACACCCTAAAAGAATAAATGCAACATTCAAGGCACGTCGTAACAATGCAATCGGTCTGGTTTAGTCTGTTTAAAAGCTAGTTTTTGTATGAAATGTGTTTTACATTTTAATTTGCAAAAACAAATAGTCATTTCAAAGAACAGATTTATCATATTCAGTTGAAACGGCGCTGCATTAACCTGCTGACACAGTAATGCATTAATTTACACATTTTCCTGGTATGTGGAGATGTGAGTTAAACATTTATCTTTGTGCAGCTGCTCCAGTTTCCTGTTTGTTCGTTGCTCTTACGGATGTCTTGTCTCCTTTGGCAGGGATCTCACAGCGTCTCTGGAGACAGGGCGAGTCACTGAGCTCTGCTGGGATGAGTGAAACGATGCTTTTATGGTAACAGTTTGTAGAGGCATGAGAAGTGAAGGATGGCTGACAGTTTCTCTGCTGCAGGGTGAAGATGGAGAAGATGGGCTGAGTGGAGTGGATGGAGAACAGGTAGGAATCTATGTTCCTCCATAAATTCAAACTTTATTTGTTTATTCATTCATAAATTTACTTATTTTACTCATTTATGTATATTTCATGTTTTTATTTATGTTAATTCAGTGATTTACTGTATCTCACTTCTAACACAAATCCATAATTTAGTTTCGTATGCATTCAGGATATGACATCAGACCAATGAATAAATGGGACCTTTAAGCCACTGACACCTTCTGTTGGCCGTTCACAGACTGCAGCATCCAAGCATAGTAATGGAAGGTTTAGTGGAAGAAAAACTTTTCTGTGGGATGATTTGATATTTATGAGCAGCAGTAACACTGTCAGTGGTAGTTTTGCCCTCCAGCAGGAAGCTGGGGCAGATCTTGGTGTGTGACGTCACGATGCAGCTTCACCTCAGAGACAGATCAGGACAACCTGATCTGTCTCTGTTATCACAGAGGAAAGTCTTAACGCAGCGTCTGATCCTGGAGTTAAACTTCATGAAGTTGACCTTAAACAATGAGTGTCAGGATCAGTGTTGTACAGTAACGAAGTAAAAACCCTTCACTACTTTACTTAAGTATATGTTGGAGTACTTCATACTTTCCTCAAGTATGAGAATTTTTGGTAACTTTCACTTTTACTTCACTATATTTCCGAACTTAATTTCGTACTTTTACTCCGATACATTTTCAATATGTGGTTTAGTTACTTGTTACAAAATATTTGAAAAGAGAAACGCTGGAGTTTTGACCCACCTACTGATTGGCTGCTACAAAGTCGACACTAATGGAGCCCCATAAACATGAACCACATCTGTACATGGTTCATGTCAGAAGCTGGTTAAGCAGGTTAAGTTAACCTTGTGGTTTAAGCACCTAATTCTCTTAACCAAATGATGCTGCAGGTTTATCTATTAGCAGGTTTAATTTTGCTGCACTTGGTTGTGTTTATTACTTTAACTGCATTTGACAAGTTTACCAAACTATAAAAAAGTCATTCAAACTGCATTTGCCTTGTTTCACTTTTTACTTATACTTTTCATTACATTACTTGAGTTCATCCATTTTTACAGTAATTTCCATACTTAAGTACAAGAAACTTCAGATACTTTAAGACTTTAACTCAAGTAACATTTCAGTGACTTGGACTTTTACCAAAGTCATATTTTGGAGAGGAACCGAAACTTTTACTAGACTCTGAGATCTCAGTACTTTATGCAATGCTGGTCAGGACAGCAGCCAGCATGGCTGTGTTGTTCTGTTTGGAAACCACAGTGTCCTGAAGGTGGCGCTGTGTGTGACCTGACAGGGAGATGATTTCAGATGTTGTCCATCAGTCCTGAACTGTTGCTGCTGCTGCAGAGCCAGGAACTGTTGATGTGAAGCTGCAGCAGCAAGATGGAGGACTTACCGCCGTAAACTCAGCTTTCTTCTTCTTCTTAGGGAAAGGAGGGGGTGGATGGGATGAAAGGACAGAAAGGAGATCCTGGGAGCCAGGTAAAAACCCATGATGTCCATCTAAAGGCCTCTGTTCTCCAACCACAGCCGTACAGTCGGACATTCAGGCCTCAGATTCTGAGAAGCCTTCAGTTGATTGTGGGCTCTACAGACTAACCTGCCATCCTCAGGGAATCCCAGGGATCAGAGGCGAGGAAGGACTGAAAGGAGACCGAGGCCTGAGAGGAGATCCGGTAAGTCTGCTGCTGAATGAGCGGATGAAGCCTCATTCCCACAGCGTGTCGCTGTTATCAGCCTGGATATTCGGTGGGACTTGATCCGGCGCCACAACAAGCAGCTCCGAGTCCAGCAGTGCAGTCAGAAAATGTTTGGCCTGAAGCCAAAACTAAACACCAGGACCTTCTGCACCAACACAATCAGGGGAAATGTGTTTCACTTGGCTTTCTTCCTCTGCTGTCCTAATGGACTCAGGCAGCCCAGTATTGGCTGGTCCAGGGCTGGGCAGTCCTGGTTCTGGAGGGTTGGAGACCCTCCAGAACAGCCGTTAGACGTCTCCCTGGTCCAACACACCAGGATCCAACAGCTGAATCTGTGCAGTCAGGCTCTGCTAACAACCTCACTGAAGTAGAGACACAGCTAGAAGCTGCAGGAGGCCCTGCAGGCCTGAAGTTGGCTTCTGATTGGCACATGGCTAAAGTCCATCTCACTTTTCACATTAATCTGCTCTAATTTTTTTAAAGGTTTTGTTGGCTCTAGATTGAAAGTAGTTTGACAGGAAACAGGGAAAACATGCAGCAAATGTCGCCAGGCTGGGAATCGAACCTACAAACATGGACTAGATTATGCTACACTAAAAGCAGAATTTTGGAAATGTAGATTGTGATTAATTTACTTGAGCTGTGAATTTAAAATGACTTTTTGACTTTCACATATCAAGTAAAGGTGTCAGAATCAAAATCTAGCCATTAAAAGCCGCCTTCAGCCATGACCCAAAGCATGACATTACAGTAACTGTCAAAAACAGTTTACTGACATATATGTGCTGACATTATATGTCAGCACATATAATGTATGAACAGATATTGTATAACAACCATTGTCCTTAATAAAGTTTAATTTAAAGAAAAAGAATCAGTCTGATAAAGGAGATAACCAGCGCAGACATGCTAGCTGTGTTCAAGCCTAACGCCAGTTTATCCAATGCTAACATTAGCCTTTCCATGCTAATTAACAGTAAAAGGAAGCAATCCACTGGGTGACCAACCTAAGTATGCTAATGCTAACCTATCCAATGCTAATCCTAACTTATCCAGTGCTAATGCTAACCTATCCAATGTAAATGCTAACCTATCCAGTGCTAATGCTAACCTATCCAGCGCTAATGCTAACCTATCCAATGTGAATGCTAACCTATCCAATGTGAATGCTAACCTATCCAATGTGAATGCTAACCTATCCAATGTAAATGCTAACCTATCCAATGTGAATGCTAACCTATCCAGTGCTAATGCTAACCTATCCAATGTGAATGCTAGCCTATCCAGTGCTAATGCTAACCTATCCAGTGCTAATGCTAACCTATCCAGTGCTAATGCTAACCTATCCAGTGCTAATGCTAACCTATCCAGTGCTAGCCGTCCGCTATCTGTGCTAAAGGACAGCAGAGGAAGAGGCCATTATTGGGATGCTAGTTGCTAGCCTGAGCTAATGCAGTGACCGTTAAATGACAGCTATATTTAGTTTGTTCCTTTTGTGGCAGCTTCCAACGCTACAGTTAAAGTTTTCAGTTAGACTCCATAAACCTCAGCACCATTAACATCTTTTGCAATTTTGGTTTATACTTATAAGCTTCTAAATAAAATAATTACACTTTTTCAATATTAGATCTCAACTTCCTCAACAACCTCTCAAAGTGTCCAGTCCAAGTATTTCTGTTGGATAAGTCCCAAAATGTAACTTTGTTTACAACACCACCTAATGCTGATTGTGTTTTAATTCATCCTTCAAATGTTCATCCACAATAAACACCAAATATTTTTATTTTTTAGTAATAGACAAATAAAAGTCCCAAAGCAAAATGTAAATGAATAAGTTGTTTTATCACAGTTTACCTTTAACCTCATTTTGTTAGACCAGAAATAAACAGTATTTATTATTTTCTGAGGATCAGGTTCCATTACACAAGCTCAAATTCCCTCTGGAAATCTATAAAACACGCAAAGATATACTTTCCTTGTGGCTTCCTGCTAAAAATATATATTTTATCTGCCTCTAAATCACAAGTGGTTCAGGAAGATTAATTAAAGCCGCCGGCGTTCGGTTTATAGACCCAGCAGGAGGCCAGCGCAGCGGGACGCTCTGCCTCTGACAGAGGTCATATTTCGTCTCAGGAGCTCAGATCTGTAAATCCTCTCAGGACAAATGTAAATGTTTGGACTCTAACGGAGATTTAAGCCTGAATTAGTCTGAAAACCGATTCTGTACATCAACAAAACCTGAATCTGACTGAGCCAGATGTTTCAGAGCGAACGCTTCCTGTTGAACATCTGCAGAGTTTGCTTTATTTAACAGGGCGAGTCGGGGCGCAACAACGTGACACCGGGACCCAAAGGAGAACCTGGAGAGCAGGGGGAGCCGGTAAGAACCGTCTCAGTACCAGCGTTCAGCTCGAAGGTTCAGTGGAAGGACGACCTCTGGAAGCCAGAGACGCTGTGTGGGGAGAGGAATCTGTGAATCCTTCAGGCAGATCCTGTTTGGTCTGGATGCGTGTTTGACGGGTCGCCACGGTTTCAGAGTCGGGCTGTAGATGCTGCAGCCAGAGACGGTCGGTCTGGACTCTCGATGTTCTGGAGCAGCTCCAGGTTTCCCAGCCAGTCACTGTGACTCAGGCTGGAAATATTCTGCTGCTGTGAAACCGGGACCTGCTGGAGAACCGAGCGCCGTCTGGTTCAGGGAGTTTGTTACAGAAATAACAGAACAATCCAGGCCGACTGGGCTCAGACGGGCCTCAGCGGGACGGGACAGTTTATCTGGTTTATTGATGGATCCCGTTGAACAGCACAGAGTCTGGAAACACCAGAAACTGAACAACTAAAGATCTGATGGGCATCGGCTGATCCGAAGGTTCTGATGGGCTGGATGGACTCAGGCCTGTTCAGGAGAAGCTCAATCAAATGTCGACTAATTTATCATTGTTTTGCTGAAACGTGAATAAAAATTAATCAATCGGCGGCGCCTGTTGCCGTGGCAACATGTAGTAGTGGAAACAGCCTGTGATCGGCGGCGCCTGTTGCCGTGGCAACATGTAGTGGAAACAGCCTGTGATCGGCGGCGCCTGTTGCCGTGGCAACATGTAGTAGTGGAAACAGCCTGTGATTGGCTTCGCCTGTTGCCGTGGCAACATGTAGTAGTGGAAACAGCCTGAGATCGGCGGCGCCTGTTGCCGTGGCAACATGTAGTAGTGGAAACAGCCTGAGATCGGCGGCGCCTGTTGCCGTGGCAACATGTAGTAGTGGAAACAGCCTGTGATTGGCTTCGCCTGTTGCCGTGGCAACATGTAGTAGTGGAAACAGCCTGAGATCGGCGGCGCCTGTTGCCGTGGCAACATGTAGTAGTGGAAACAGCCTGTGATTGGCTTCGCCTGTTGCCGTGGCAACATGTAGTAGTGGAAACAGCCTGAGATCAGCGGCGCCTGTTGCCGTGGCAACATGTAGTAGTGGAAACAGCCTGTGATTGGCTTCGCCTGTTGCCGTGGTAACATGTAGTAGTGGAAACAGCCTGTGATTAGCTTTGCCTGTTGCCGTGGCAACATGTAGTAGTGGAAACAGTCTGTGATTGGCTTTGCCTGTTGCCGTGGCAACATGTAGTAGTGGAAAAAGCCTGTGATTGGCGGCGCCTGTTGCCGTGGCAACATGTAGTAGTGGAAACAGCCTGTGATTGGCTTTGCCTGTTGCCGTGGCAACATGTAGTAGTGGAAACAGCCTGTGATTAGCTTTGCCTGTTGCCGTGGCAACATGTAGTAGTGGAAACAGCCTGTGATTGGCTTTGCCTGTTGCCGTGGCAACATGTAGTAGTGGAAACAGTCTGTGATTGGCTTTGCCTGTTGCCGTGGTAACATGTAGTAGTGGAAACAGCCTGTGATTGGCGGCGCCTGTTGCCGTGGCAACATGTAGTAGTGGAAACAGTCTGTGATTGGCTTTGCCTGTTGCCGTGGCAACATGTAGTAGTGGAAACAGCCTGTGATTGGCCTGTTGGCACCGCAGTGAAAACTTACAGGCCGTTTCTGTGTGACGATCTGGGTTTATTTTCCCATCCTGCCCGGTAACGGATCCCCATTGGCTGATCAGACATTATTCAACATCCTGTCCTCAATCTGTCCCTCAGCTGCTTGGGCTGAACAAACTCCGTCATGTTTCTCTGGCAGAACATGACTTTACCCGACGTCTTTATGAAACCTCTCATTTCCGGTCTCTTCATAATGAGGTCGGCCATCTTTAGCCGCATCAGCAGGTCGATGCGTTTGACTTTCCCTGGATTAACTGGAGGCGAGTCGTTCTCAGTCCAACGTCCAGAAACGTCTCCACCGTTTCCTGGAGGCACATTAGGAACCAGAACCAGGCCGTCGTTACCGGGTTCTGGTGACCAGCAGCTGGGCCTCCGGTCCGGATCCAGAGGTTTTGCACATCTGGTCGCTGTTCTCATCCGGCTGCGCTTCCATCCCCAGGGAACCTCTGGACGGCAGGGACGACCCGGGACGGACGGAGAGGACGGGAACCCGGTGAGTCTCCTGACCGGAACCGGGCCGGAACCCGGCCAGAACCGGGCCGGAACCCGGCCAGAACCCGGGCCAGAACCGGGCCGGAACCGGGCCGGAACCCGGCCGGAACCGGGCCGGAACCCGGCCGGAACCGGGCCAGAAACCGGCCGGAACCGGGCCAGAAACCGGCCGGAACCGGGCCTAACGCTGACCCACTTATAGAGCTGAGTGTCTGTTAAACATACATTACTAATTTAGTCATTATGTTCTTCAGTGCAGCCACATATCCCTTAACCAATCACTGTAGCGCTTCTGTACTTCCTCTCAGCTTCTGATTGGTTAGCCAGCAGAGTCTGATTCAGACCAATCAGAACAACCGGAGCAGCGTTAGCTCCGCCCACTGCATGAGGAATAAAAATTAATCAATCATCACAACACAAATAAAAGTGTGTAATATTTAGTTTCCTGTTTTAAACTATTCAATTTAATGACAATAGTTTAATCATTTATTGGTTTATTTATGAAGTTGTGTTTATTTTGGAACAAAAGGAAATCAACTCATCATCTTGCGCTAAATTTAGCATGTTAGCATTAGCTTCCATTAAATTCCAGGTTGGTGTGGTGCTTTAGCATTAGCACAGCTAACTCTGAATGCTAGTATCTTCAAAGAGTAACTTATCAGTTGATGCTGTGAGAAGGAAGGATGTCCAGTAGCAGTCAGTGTTGCAGTGAATCTGAGGTGGCCTCTGACTGAAGACAGTTGCTGTATAACGTTGTCATTAGCCATCGTGAAATGCTAACAGTTCAGCATCCAGGAAGCAGAGAGACGGCACCTTGTTGCCATGGTTACTAGAGGTCTCAGGTCGATGACGTGTTGCTCTCTGCGCCGCAGGGTCGGGACGGGAGACGAGGCGCCAGCGGCTCCACGGTAGGACGGCAAACAAACCGCCGCCATGTTGCCCGCTGAGCCGCGCTCAGCGTGTGACCTGCTCTCTGCAGGGCGCACCTGGAGACAGAGGGAGGCGAGGACCACCAGGTGTGCCAGGAGCGTCAGGTCCGAAGGTAGGAGTGAGCCCACCTCATCTCCACCCGCCAGGCTGCTAACGCTTCCTGCTAATGCTAACACTTCCTGCTATCGCTTCCTACTAACTGCTAACACGTCCTGCTAACTGCTAACACGTCCTGCTAACTGCTAACACTTCCTGGTAACTGCTAACACGTCCTGCTAACTGCTAACACGTCCTGGTAACTGCTAACACTTACTGCTATCTGCTAACACTTCCTGCTAACTGCTAATGCTTCCTGCTAACTGCTAATGCTTCCTGCTAACGCTTCCTACTAACTGCTAACACGTCCTGCTAACTGCTAACGCTTCCTGCTAACTACTAACGCGTCCTGGTAACTGCTAACACTTCCTGCTATCGCTTCCTACTAACTGCTAACACGTCCTGCTAACTGCTAACACGTCCTGCTAACTGCTAACACTTCCTGGTAACTGCTAACACGTCCTGCTAACTGCTAACACGTCCTGGTAACTGCTAACACTTACTGCTATCTGCTAACACTTCCTGGTAACTGCTAACACTTCCTGCTATCGCTTCCTACTAACTGCTAACACGTCCTGCTAACTGCTAACACGTCCTGCTAACTGCTAACACGTCCTGGTAACTGCTAACACTTCCTGCTATCTGCTAACACTTCCTGGTAACTGCTAACACTTCCTGCTAACTGCTAATGCTTCCTGCTAACGCTTCCTACTAACTGCTAACACGTCCTGCTAACTGCTAACGCTTCCTGCTAACTGCTAACGCGTCCTGGTAACTGCTAACACTTCCTGCTATCACTTCCTACTAACTGCTAACACGTCCTGCTAACTGCTAACACTTCCTGATAACTGCTAACACTTCCTGCTAACTGCTAATGCTTCCTGCTAATGCTTCCTGCTAACTGATAATGCTTCCTGCTAACTGCTAACGCTTCCTGCTAATGCATCCTGCTAACTGCTAACACTTCCTGATAACTGCTAATAGTAACTGCTAACACTTCCTGCTAACTGCTAACAGTTCCTGCTAACTGCTAATGCTTCCTGCTAATGCTTCCTGCTAATGCTTCCTGCTAACACTTCCTGCTAACTGCTAACATTTCCTGCTAACTCCTAATGCTTCCTGCTAACTCCTAATGCTTCCTGCTAACTGCTAACGCTTCCTGCTAACTGCTAACACTCGGCTCCCAGCAGCTGTTTGGAGACTTTCTGTTGGCCTAATCCAGTTAGCTTTATTTAGTTTTTACAGTGTGTTTGCTTGTTTTTATTAGTTATCATAAGCTAAATATTGTTGTGTTCTAGTTTGGTTCTTATTAGTCAGAGTGTTTTTTCCATACCTTGGTTTATTTTTAGGTGCAGAATTCAAAAAGTGGTCATGTTTACACCGATTGGCTCATGGTTATTGGTGCCAATTTCCTTGGTTTTGGGAGATCTGTGCCGGTTCTGGTTCTGATTCTGGTTCCGGTTCTGGTTCTGGTTCTGCAGGGGCCCAGTGGGAACAGAGGCCCTCAGGGACCAAAAGGGCTGCCGGGGTTTCCTGGACGGCAGGTAGGAATCAGTTCGTGTTCATAGTTCCCACACTGGTTCAGTGTCCTGACCTCCGACCTCCAGGCTCTGACCTCTGACCCTGGGCTGTCGGGGTCAGATTTAAGGTTCTGGTGATTCCCCGCAGGGTGACCCGGGACGCGCTGGAGGACCGGGAGGCGGAGGACGACCCGGGTCCAACGGACAGAAGGTCAGAACATCCGATGGTTCCGGTTCTGTCTTTTAGCTGCGGTTCCCATGGAAACGGGAAGATCAACATGGAGAAACGGATGTGGATTATGGTCTGGATACGGAAAGAGATGCATCATAACATGGCTCCTTCCTTCCTGATGTGTTTCAGGGCCAGCCTGGAGAGCCGGGCCCCCAGGGGGCCGCCGGGCCGCGGGGGCCGCGGGGGCCGCCGGTAAGCAGCCGGGGGGGGGCGGCTAAACGCTTAGCCTCAAAATAGATATTCAGCGTTTTAGCATGAGGCTAAGTAGTTAGCTTTCTTAGTTTGGTAAAGAAATGTTTAGCTTTTCTGCTAAATCTTTAGCTATCTTGAGGTCAAATAGACGGCTCACTAACTAAATATTTATTTTGTAATGAGTTATTAGCTTGCTAGCTGAATATTTAGCTGAGCTAATAGTTGCTTCTAGTGGTAAGAATGTTAGCTTTTCAGCTAGTTTAGGCTAAGTATTTATCTTGAGGTCAATAGACGGCTTGTTAACTAAATATTTATTGTAATAGTTATTAGCTTGCTAGCTGATATTTAGCATAGGCTAAATAGTACTTCTTAGTTGTAGAAATTTAGCTTTCAGCTAAATCTTTAGTTTAGAGCTAAGTATTTATCTTGAGGTCAAATAAACGGCTCGCTAACTAAATATTTATTTTGTAATGAGTTGCTAGCTGAATATTTAGCATGAGGCTAAATCGTTAGCTAACTGACTAAATATTAGTTTGAAACTGACGTAATGTTATTTCTGTGGTAAAGCTGAATTAACAGCTTGACTTTAAAAATGGATCCCATTTTCCTGTGATGATTGTTGTTATTCTGTGGCTCCGGTCCGGTTCAACCAGAACCCGGATGATTTCTGGCCCCATTTTCTCCAGGAATCTTGTTTGTAATCTTGTCACATCGGTGTTGGGTTGTGTCGGTTCTGACTGGGTCAGAACCAGGCGTTCGGGTTTCCAGCTCCACCTGTCTGTGTTTCAGGGTGAGGAGGGGCGAGACGGTGCCGGACCTCCTGGACCCGCGGGGGCAAAGGTAACCTAAAGGTCAGAGTTCATCCTCAGGTTTCTACCAGATCGGCTGATTTCTCCTTTCATGATCCCCAGGGGTCCGACGGTTTCCCCGGATACCCCGGCCCGTCGGTGAGTCCCGTCCCGACCCGGAGGACGGTTCGGGAGACCCGGCGGGTCACGGTGTTCTGTGTGTTCAGGGTCCGAAGGGGGAGAAAGGAGCCGAAGGGTTTCCGGGTGGGAGAGGGAGCCGAGGTCGAGAGGTCAGTGAGTTCCTGACCTCTCCTCAGGGTCGGGTTTCCTCTGAGGTTTGGCGTTAACGGCCGTTTGGCTTCGCAGGGAAACTCGGGCGGAACCGGAGAGCCCGGCGAGCCCGGAGAGCCCGGATTCCCCGGACGCAGAGTGAGTCCGGACTGCCCTCTCCGGTCTGGACGTTACCGTGGAAACCGAACGCTGACCTTTCTGCTTCCTGTTGCAGGGACGGCGAGGCGTTCCTGGAAACGGAGGAAAAACTGTAAATGCACCTGAATCCTGCAGCTGCTGCCGCCAGGCTGACCTCTGACCTCTTGACCGTGTCGTTTCAGGAGTGCGAGTTGATCACCTACATCAGGGACCACTGTGGTAGGTCCAGCAGAACCCACCAGAACCAGGACAAACCGTAAGACCTTCCTCTCTCAGCTGCTCTCCTCTTCCTCCTCAGCTTGTTCCCACGGTACGTATCTCTGCCTGGTGTCAGCCAGAACAGCAGCGGTGAGTAGAAACAGTTCAGAACCAGAACCAGAACCTGAACGCGATCCTGAGCCTGAACCTGAGCCTGAACCTGAACAACCTGAGCCTGAACCTGAACCACCTGAGCCTGAACCTGAAGAACCTGAACCTGAAGAGCCTAACCTGAAGAACCACTGACCTGAAGAACCTGAACCTGAAGAGCCTAACCTGAAGAACCTGAGCCTGAACCTGACCTGAGAACTGAAGAACCTGAACCTGAGCCTGAAGAACCTGAACCTGAAGAACCTGAACCTGAACCTGAAGAACCTGAACCTGAAGAACCTGAACCTGAAGAACCTGAACCTGAAGAACCTAGAACCTGAAGAGCCTAAAACCTGAAGAACCTGAGCCTGAACCTGAGCCTGAAATTGAAGAACCTACCTGAACCTGAGCCTGAAGAACCTGAACCTGAAGAACCTGAACCTGAAGAAACCTGAACCTGAAGACCTGAACCTGAAGAGCCTAAACCTGAAGAACCTGAGCCTGAACCTGACCTAAGAATTGAAGAACCTGAACCTGAGCCTGAAGAACCTGAACCTGAAGAACCTGAACCTGAACCTGAAGAACCTGAACCTGAAGACCTGAACTGAAGAACCTGAACCTGAAGAGCCTAAACCTGAAGAACCTGAGCCTGAACCTGAGCCTGAAATTGAAGAACCTGAACCTGAGCCTGAAGAACCTGAACCTGAAGAACCTGAACCTGAAGAACCTGAACCTGAAGAACCTGAACCTGAGCCTGAAGAACCTGAACCTGAAGAACCTGAACCTGAACAACCTGAGCCTGAACCTGAACCACCTGAGCCTGAACCTGAAGAACCTGAACCTGAAGAGCCTAAACCTGAAGAACCTGAACCTGAAGAACCTGAACCTGAAGAGCCTAAACCTGAAGAACCTGAGCCTGAACCTGAGCCTGAAATTGAAGAACCTGAACCTGAGCCTGAAGAACCTGAACCTGAAGAACCTGAACCTGAACCTGAAGAACCTGAACCTGAAGAACCTGAACCTGAAGAACCTGAACCTGAAGAGCCTAAACCTGAAGAACCTGAGCCTGAAGAACCTGAACCTGAAGAACCTGAAGAACCTGAGCCTGAACCTGAACCACCTGAGCCTGAACCTGAAGAACCTGAACCTGAAGAGCCTAAACCTGAACAACCTGAGCCTGAACCTGAACCACCTGAGCCTGAACCTGAAGAACCTGAACCTGAAGAGCCTAAACCTGAAGAACCTGAACCTGAAGAACCTGAACCTGAAGAGCCTAAACCTGAAGAACCTGAGCCTGAACCTGAGCCTGAAATTGAAGAACCTGAACCTGAGCCTGAAGAACCTGAACCTGAAGAACCTGAACCTGAACCTGAAGAACCTGAACCTGAAGAACCTGAACCTGAAGAACCTGAACCTGAAGAACCTGAACCTGAAGAGCCTAAACCTGAAGAACCTGAGCCTGAAGAACCTGAACCTGAAGAACCTGAACCTGAACCTGAAGAACCTGAACCTGAACCTGAAGAACCTGAGCCTGAGCCTGAACCAGAACCTGAACCAGAACCAGAACCAGAACCTGAACCAGATCCAGAACCAGAACCCGACTCCTCCCTCCCCTCTACGGTTTCCTTTCTCTCTTCCACACTTCCTTATTTTAATTTTCCCTCCTTCCTTTTTTACCTCGTTTCTTTCTCTCCTTACTGCTTTCTGTCGTCCCTGATTCCTCCTCCATGTCATTCATTCATCCTCTAAGCCAGAGGTTCCCAAACTGTGGGGCGCGCCCCCTAGGTGGGACGCCGTGCTGTTGCAGGGGGGGCGTGGGAAGCCGTTTGGATGAAAAAACAACCCTGAACGTTGTATGCGTTGGGTTTTTACCTTATAATGACCGACTCTCTGTTATTCCTGTCAGTCTGATTCAGTAGAGGCTTCACTCCCCGTATCTGTGTCACTTTATCAGCAGTTAAAACGGTTCAATCCGTTGGTAACATGCGGTAACCTGTTTTTCCAAGCCGCCTTTAAACGCTGCATGACGCTACGACGCTCTGCTGGGTTTCCACCTGAAGGAGACCTGATGCTGCTGCTGGGCGGAGCTACAGGTGTTAGAATCATGGCAGCAAAACACAAAGAACTTTCCACAGTTTTTCCCTCAAACTGACCGACTGATGAGTGAAGCTGCTGGATGCAGGTAAAGTAGCTAAACAACGACTAGCTAACATCAATACAGCAGCTTAACAAGTAGCCTGTAGGCTACTGGTGTTGTTGTCCATGTTCAGCTACATACATTCATTTTGCCCCCAACAAAGTCGACCCCCCCAGGGACAGGGAGTCTCTAAGAATCCTCTCCCCATCCGACCCCTTGACCCCACAAGCTATTTGTAAGGATGGGGGCCCAGAAAATGTTTGGAAACCACTGCTGTATGCCATTCATTCATTCATTCATTCATTCATTCATCCTCCATGTCATCCAGTCATTCCTTTTTAATCCCTTCACTCCCTCCAGGGTTTGTATTTGCATATTACAATATTTTTAGATATAATCGTATTTTCTGATCACGAATCAAAGGAAAACTTTAGCTTATTAGAAATCATACACAGTCCAGTCACATTAATGTGACCATCTGTCAAAAGCCAGAATAACCACCTTTCGCAGAGCGAACTGCTACGAGACGTGCAGGAAGAGAGTCACTTAGGTCCCTGAAGGTCTTCTCTGGGATGTTGAGCCATGCCGACTCTAATGCCGTGGCCAGCTGCGCTAGATTACGCGGTTGAGGATCCATGGCGCGAACAACTCGATCGAGATGGTCCCACAGATGCTCGATTGGGTTTAAGTCAGGTGAGTTTGCTGGCCAGGGAGGACGGTAAACTCATCCTGGTGCTCTTCGAACCACGCACGTACACTGGCAGCTGTATGGCACCTCGCATTGTCCTGCTGGAAGATGCCATCATCCTGAGGAAAAACAATGCGCATGTAGGGGTGGACATGGTCCGCAAGGACGGATGCGTACTTGTATTGATCCATCGTGCCTTCCACAATAATCAGTGAACCCAGAGAATGCCAGGAAAACATTCCCCAGACCATAATGCTCCCGCCTCCAGCTTGGACCGTTCCTGCAATGGTTGCAGGGTGGTTCCTTTCAGAGGTTTCACGCCTTATACGCCAACGTCCATCTGTCCGATGGAGCATAAAACGCGATTCATCTGAAAACGCTACCTGTCGCCACTCAGTGGACGTCCAGCTGCTGTACTGGCGTGCAAATTCTAGCCTTCGTCGTCGATGAACACCAGTCAGCATAGGTGCACGAACCAGGCGTCCGCTTCGGAGGCCCAGACGCAGCAATGTTCGCTGAATAGTGGTTTGGGAGACACTTGTGGTAGCCCCTTGGTTCATTTTAGTGGTCAGTTGCTCAACGGTAGCCCGTCTATCTGCCCGAACGCATCTCCGCAACCGTCGTTCGCCTCTGTCATCTATGGCCCGTGGTGCACCACATTTGCCACGTCGTTGATTTTGGACAGTCCCATTTTGCCATGCACGGTACACTTTTACCACGGCGGCACGCGAACAGTTCACAAACTCAGCCGTTTCGGAAATGCTTCCACCCTTGGCCCGAAAGCCAATGATCATGCCCTTTTGGACGTCGGATAAATCGCTTCGTTTCTGCATTACGCCAACGATTGAAATGTTTTCCGAAGCCCACACACACCCTTTATATACGCTCAACTGCACTGTGCTGCCACCTGCCTTCTGTGATTGGTTATTTAACTCTGAAGTGGAAAGTACGTGGTGGTCACATTAATGTGACTGGACTGTGTATGTAACCAATGATGAATAGATAATTATTTTCATAATATTTGCTGTAAAACCAGGGCTGAAACATTCCAGCGCAGCATAATAAAGGAACATTTCTACTCTTTGCTGCAGAATAAAAACATTCAACAGGCTTCATGTTGCAGCATCAGAGGCTCGGAGCTGATCTGCAGCCAAACCGGGTCAGAAACATCTGTCACGACTCGATGCATAACTTATTTCTGTAGAGGGAAGTTTAGTAAAAAATCCCCAAGGTTTGAGAAAGCATCAGTTTCCAGAGTTCACACCGAGAATGGACAAAAACTGGACAAAACCCAAATCATGATGTGATAAAAGCTGTGAGGAATCAAAAAGCTGAATCATCTGGAAGTAGCTTCACGATGGTGACTGGATTACAACCTAAATGTTGTTGCTAGGCTGGAAGAAGAAATAATCCGTCAGGTTTTGGCAGAATGTTGGAGACATTCCACAGATTCTAGCGGACAAAAAAGTTAAAATATTTCAAACACTGTAATCACTGAAATGACCAAATATACGTTACAACATTCCTGCATCCTCACTGAATAATGTTGAGTGAGTCCAGTCGACCCGGTTCTACTGGAACCGGAACATCTGCTCCTCCTCCAGCTGCTCTGAGTCCAACCAGCTGTTCCCCTCCTGGCCTGTGGCGGCGCTGCACCAGGAAACGACACTGAGAGCAACTTCCTGCTTCACCATGGAAACAAGATGGAGGATTTTAGCAGTTGGAGGATTTAGGCTAAAGACCAGGAGACATTTCTGCTGCTAGCGCTAGGCTAACACGTTAGCGTTGGTTGGATTTACCCAGAATGGGTAAAAACCATTCTGGGTAAAAACAGAGCTAACCTAGCCTAGCGCTAGCAGGTTAGCTCTGTATTTACCCAGAATGCCCTGCGCTGCAGGCCACTTCCTGCTTTTGGAGCGTCTCTGGTCGGCAGGGCGTTCACATTCAAACCGAACCAGACCGAGGTCTGGAGGTCAGAGGCTAGTCAGCGTTCACACCTCACCACCGAACCGGACTTTGACTAGGCGGACGGACTGGAGTTGGATTAAAGCTGATCGCTAACTGGTCAGTTCTCTGGGTTTCCGGGACAGAACCGCCTCTGGTCCATCCATCCCTTGGTCTTCTGCAGGATGTCCTGCTGTGGTTCTGGTTCCTCCAGTCCGGTTCTGTTGGGTCTAAGGTCTCCCTCCCTCCCTCCCTCAGATCCGCCCCGCTGCCCCGCCGTCCCCACCGAGCTGGTCTTCGCCCTGGACATGTCGGAGGACGTGACGGCGGCGGACTTTGAGGACCAGCGGCGGGTCGTCCTCTCGCTGCTGCAGGACGTCAACATGGCGGAGGGCAACTGTCCGGCCGGCGCTCGCGTGTCGGTGGTGGCGTTCGGCCGCCAGACGCGCCACCTGATCCGCCTGCAGGAGCACCGCGGCCGGGCGCGGCTGCTGGAGGCGGTGCAGAACCTGCCCCGGAACCGCACCGCCGAGCGCCGCCACCTCGGCGCCGCCATGCTGTTCGTGGGCCGGAACGTCTTCAAGCGCGTCCGGCCCGGGAAGACGACCCGAAAGGTGGCCGTGTTCTTCGCCGGCGGCCAGACGCAGGACCCCGACGACGTCCTGACCGCCGTGATGGAGCTCCGGGCGCAGAACGTCGCCTCCGCCGTCGTCGCTCTGAGGAGCGTGCCCAGGATCAGCCGGGCCTTGGAGGTGGGTCGGGTTCTGGAAGGGCTGCCGCCCCCCACGGCGCGTCGCCCTGGGCCGCCGCAGCGATGGCCATTATTCTATAGCAGTGCTTTTTAGAGGGTGATCCATGGACCAATCGGCCATTTTAGAGGTCAAAGTACTAGAGTGGCACCTTCAACACGTTTAAACTACAGAGTATCGACCACCTGATTTATCACAACGGGTCGTCACTCAGCCAGGAGGATGAACGTGATGTAAAGAGTTTTACTAAATATTTACAGAAACAAGGAGTTGGTTTGGAGGCCACATTACAGAAAAAGGATGAAAAACCAAACACAGCAATATTTCTTCATTTGATATATGAAGAGAGCCAAAGAGCCACTTGTGTCTCCAGATCCCTGGAGATGGAAAGTCTGATCCTGCACAGCAGCTAAAAACTATACAATTTAACTCGATGTTAAAGTTAAACTGTGAGAACGGAGGCCGACAGGCGCAAATGCGCAGCAACAGAGAAAACATGCAAACAAATGAAATGCAGTAAACCGAAGAAAAGATGCAAACAAAAAGTGCTGAAAACCGGAAGTGCTCCAGAAGTGCCAACTTACACTTAAAATTACACAAAATGATGTTTTACAGTGTTTTTAGATGTCTAAATAATGGGTTTGACTGACTAAAGCTAAGCTTTGCTGCATTTCATTTGTTTGCATGTTTCCTCTGTTGTTGTCCATTTGCGCCTGTCGGCTCCGTATGTGAAGGTTAAATAAATCTGACTATTAACATAAGACGTTTATTCAGTATAACTTCTTTGGTTCCCCGTTGGCCCCCCGTCTAGATCCGCCCCTGGGCTGCAGGTCTGCTGCATTGATAATAAATCAAATTAATTCATGAAATATGTCAACATTTCAAAATAAAAGCCCTAACAAACCTTTTAAAGTAGGAAGTATTTATGCGTTTACTGTTAATGATGATTTGCTCTTTAAATGACCATTTGTATTATTTTGGCTGATATTACAATAAGAAACCGAACCAATAATAAAATGTTCTGTAGCATCTCGCCCGTCTCTAGGCAACCAGAACAGCGCCGGGCCGTTCTGGGTCCTTTAGCCGCCCCCGTTTAGCTGACCTTCATGTTTCCTGTTTTATTTTGAAGGGCGTGTCCATCTATAGAAATCCGGGCTGGGTGACCAGGTTCAGCGATGACCTTTGAACCCTCCCCAGGTCTCTGCTGACGTGTTTCAACACAAACGTGTTTCCTCCAGTAAACGGTTTAAATTGCAGAGCGTCTGCTGATGCGCTAGCAGTGGAGCTAATTTAGCTTTTGCTGACTTTGAAAACGTTTAGCACACTTCCTCTAAATTAATTGTTCTAATTTAATAGACTGTTTTGTGTTGACGTTTAGAATTTAATAAATTAGATGTACATGCTCTTATTTTGAAGTCTGCTTACGCAGCAGTTCTGTTTCCTCTCCTCACTTTCTCTTTTAGTCCAGCCAGTAGCTTTATTTAAAATAATAAACATTTTAAACCAGCCATGACTTGACAAAATCCCCAAAATTAAAAACCTATGGAATAATTACCTAAATGTGTCACGTTTCTAACTACAAATACACAAATAGTTAAATATTTATATTTAGAATAAAATCAAACCCAAAGTTTTGATTGTGTGAATGAATTCAGCATTCAATCTGGACTTTAGGAACTCTAGAATCTGATGTATAAATCAAGATCAGGTCTGCTCTATAATCTCAGATCTAGGTTTTTGCTGCAGATGTTTGTGTTTTATGGTTAGCGCCGCTAAAGCTAACATGATCTCACATCTGTTCTTTAATCTGCGCATTGCTTCACATGTCATGTTCAACTTGACATGTGAAGTTACTGCTTATGTAATGTAATGTGTAAGCAGTAATGTGAAATTACTGCTTAAAGTAAGCAGTAATTTACTGCTTACTTTAAGCAGTAAATTCATTTTTCTATTGAAATAAATCAAGAGGAGAGAAAAATGTTCCCAGTTTGTTGTTTTCTCTGTGGTTTGGTTCTTCATGCCTTCGGGTTCAGAGGAGGATCCGTTTGAACAGATTTACGGTTTCCTCTGCGCAGCAGCTCATTGATGTCAGCCATGATGAATGTGGACTTTAAACACTTTGTCCTGTTTCTGCCTGAAGCCGTTTGACGTTTAGGAGAATCAGATGTTTGCAGCAGATAACAGCAGCTCCCGTTTTCTCCCGTTTTCTCCCGTTTCCTCCCGTTTCCTCCCGTTTCCTCCCGTTTCCTCCCCTTCTTTTCCTCCCTGTTTCTCCTTTCTCCCGTTTCCTCCTGTTTCCTCCTTTCCCTGTTTCCTCTTGTTTCTTCCCATTTCCTCCCGTTTCCTCCCGTTTCCTCCCGTTTCCTCCCCTTTCCTCCCATTTTCTCCTGTTTTCTCCCGTTTCCTCCTGTTTCCTCCTGTTTCCTCTTGTTTCTTCCCATTTCCTCCCGTTTTCTCCTGTTTCCTCCCGTTTCCTCTTGTTTCCTCTCTTTTCTTCCCGTTTCCTCCCGTTTCCTCCCATTTTCTCCTGTTTTCTCCCGTTTCCTCCCGTTTCCTCCCGTTTCCTCCTGTTTCCTCTTGTTTCTTCCCATTTCCTCCCGTTTTCTCCTGTTCCTCCCGTTTCCTCTTGTTTCCTCTCTTTTCTTCCCGTTTCCTCCCGTTTCCTCCTGCTTCCTCCCGTTTCCTCCTGTTTCCTCCCGTTTCCTTTCTCCCGTTTCCTCCCGTTTCCTCCTGTTTTCCTCCCGTTTTCTCCCGTTTCCTCTTGTTTCCTCTCTTTTCTTCCCGTTTCCTCCTGTTTCCTCCCGTTTCCTCTTGTTTCCTCTCTTTTCTTCCCGTTTCCTCTTGTTTCCTCCCATTTCCTCCCGTTTTCTCCTCTTTTCTTCCCGTTTCCTCCTGTTTCCTCCCGTTTCCTCTTGTTTTCCTCTCTTTTCTTCCCGTTTCCTCTTGTTTTCTCTTGTTTCCTCCCGTTTTCTCCTCTTTTCTTCCCGTTTCCTCCCGTTTCCTCCTGTCAGGCTGACGACTCAGGAAACTCTGTGTTCGCTCTGCTGAGGATGCAGCAGGACCTGGACCGGATCAGGACGTGTGTCCTCTGCTTCGGTGAGACGCCACCGCCTGAAGCTCACACTGCTGCTTTACTACAGATGATAAAGTCGTAGAGCCGTCCTCTTCATCACTCCTCCTTCCCCCCTTAGTTTGCTTTACCCTCGTTACGTCACAAGATGGCGTCACTGCAGAGGAAAGCAGAAACGCTCTGCAGCTTCAGACGTTTATGATTAAATGTTTAGATGTTAGTTCATCTCTGATGTTTCATCAGTCGGTGACGTTTTAACCTGAGCAGAATGAGGATTTGTTCCTCACCTGGTGCTGCTGTTAGCTGTCATCCTGCTCTGCTCCGTCCCTGCAGACCCCTGCAGACGCTCCTCGGACTGCTCCTTCATCCTGGACCCGCCGGCTCCCCTGCGGGCCGAACTGGACCTGGCTCTGGTTCTGGACGGCTCCAGGGAGGTCCAGGCGGACCAATTCGCCGGCGCTCAGCAGCTGCTGGCCTCCGTGGTGGACCAGCTGGCCGTCAGCGCTCAGCCCCGCCGGCCCGGCGCCGAGGCCCGGGTGGCGGCGCTGCAGGGCGAGCGGCTGGAGTTCGGCCCGCAGACCTACCAGAACCGGGACGGGATGCAGAGCCACCTGCTGGCGGCGCGGCAGCAGGGCGGCTCCTGGGCGCCGGGCCGCGTCCTGGACCTGGCCCTGAAGGAGGCGCTGCCGGCGCCGCGGCCCGGCCAGCCGCGCAGGAAGAGGGCGCTGCTGGCCGTGGTGGCGGCCCGGCCGGACGGCGGCGCCGCCGCGCTGCGCCGCGCCGCCCTCAGGGCGCGCTGCGACGGCGTGGCCGTGTTCGTGGTGGCGCTGGGCGGACGCTACGACCCGACGCAGGCGGAGCAGCTGGCCGGCCTGCCGGTCCGGCAGCACCTGGTCCATGTCGGGCGGCTGCAGGCCGAGGAGCGACGCTACGTCCTGCGCTTCTTCAGGGTCTTCCTGTCCGCCCTCCACAGTAAGAGCCCAGCCGAGTCCGGAGGCGCCGAGCCGCCGCTGAGCCGCCGCTGTAACGATGGTGTCTCTGTTCCAGGAGGTCTGAACGTTTATCCTCCTCCGTCTCTCAGAGAGACCTGCAGCCAGCGGAGGGAGTCAGACGACCTGCTGACCAGGTGACCTCATCATCATCATCATCAGGATGAAGAACCACCAGCATGTTCAGGAACCGACCAAACTAAAAACTGTCTTATCTTCAGTTACAAAAATCTACAACACGGCTTCCACATCCATGATGGGGGATTAAAAAGCTACATGACATCATGATGACATCACACAACAACAGAGTTTTAATAACATGAGAGTAAAATCATAGCAACAGAATAAAGTGGTGGCTCCAGATTCCTGTCAGAGTGACGCCTCCTGTTGCTGCTACCAGTCTTTGGTCTGACGAGCTGCTCCCAGTGCTCCCAGTGTTCCCAGTGTCAGCGCCGGGTGTCTGTCTGTCTCCAGGGAAACGGCGCTGGCTGATGACCCCCAGGCTGGAAGGGAAGAGGTCATCCCCCCTGTGTGGAGAGGTCAAAGTTCAGCCTCAGGACCTGCAGGTACTGAGCATGCTCAGAAACACTGAACCGATTTAAACGAATCAAACGGCTCAAAGTGATTAAAATGGAAGCATATAGAAAACAGTAAAATCCCACAAAGCAGGTAAAACAAACAGTTTAGATGGAAACCAGTAGATCTGAAACATTTACCATTAAACGTGAATCAAACTGACTTTCCTGTTGGTTTGTGAAGTGGGTTCCCTCCAGAGGCTGACCTCTGACCCCTGACCTGTGTGCAGACGCCTGTCTCCTGCCCAGGAGCAGCGGCGGCTGCAGGAAGCCGACCGTCGTCTGGTTCCACGACATCCGGACCGGCCGCTGCGCCCGCTTCCTGTACAACGGCTGCGGCGGCAACCAGAACCGCTTCCGGACCCGGCAGCGCTGCGAGGAGATGTGTGTGACGAAGAGCTGAGGTTTGTCCGGTTCGGTCTGTCCGTCTGGTTCTGGTCGGTTCCGTCTGGTCCGGTCTGGTTCCGTCTGGTTCCGGTCGTTCTGGTCCGTTCCGTCTGGTTCTGGTCTGGTTTGGTCCGTCGTCCTGGTTCTGGTCTGGTTCGGTCGGTTCTGGTCCGGTTCCGTCTGGTTCTGTCTGTCCGTCTGTTCTGGTCCGTTCCGTCCGGTTCGTCCGGTCTGGTCGTTCTGGTCCGTTCCGGTCTGGTTCGTCTGGTCTGGTCCGGTTCTGGTCCGGTCCGGTCTGGTTCTGGTCTGGTTCTGGTCCGATTCCGTCTGTTCTGTTTGGTTCGTCTGGTTCTGGTCCGGTTCCGTCTGGTTCTGGTCGGTTCCGTCCGGTTCCGGTCTGGTTCTGTCCGGTTCCGGTCTGGTTCTGGTCCGGTTCCGTCTGGGTTCCACGTTTGAGTTTCTAGAAAGTTGATCCCAGAGAAAGTTTGTTTCTGTTTTCTGGAATAATTGTTTTAGTCGATCCGTTTTTCCTTTTTCTTTCTGGATGTAAACTCAGCAGGTTTTCCGTTGAGCTAAACGATGTTAGCATCAGAATTAGCAACTCGATTCGTTTCTGAGGAAGAAAGTAAACCTGGTTTCTGTTTAAACATCTTGACAAAGTTGTTCTGTATCTTAAATTTGAAATGTGTTTATATATTTCGTAGAGTTTGGCTGTGATCTGATGTTTCTTTGAGTCTGTGCTCCCGTTAATCGATGATTAATAATCGATTCGTCGTTTCAGCTCAGTTTCTGTTCATCAGTTTGCTCTTAGATGTTTCTTCCATATTTCTGTCTGTTTTAGGTTTTTGTACCTGAACCACATAACGTCCCAAAAGTTTTCATACCTCTAGGACTTTGTGTTGTAGCAACAGGTTTTATGTGATTAACCTACATGACGAGATGCTGTGATAAAAACTGGAGCAACACTGATGTGATGCTTTCAGTTTGTTTTGTTGCTCCAGGTCTGAAAAGTGTGGAGTGAGTCATTACTCCAGCAGCAGCCAATCAGTGAGCAGCGTTTCAGTGAGTTGCTGCTCGTAAATAAAACTCTTTTAAAATGTCTGTGTCATCATTTGGAGTTAGAATGTTTGATATTTTAAATGTGAAGACGCATTAAGGCAAACGACCAGGTTTTATCCATATGTGTGGTTTTAGCGCCCCCTGCTGGCCAGATGCTGGTGTTACACCAGATTCTGCCTCTTCTGGACCAGAGTCACATATTTAGATCATTTGATCCAAATGTAAGCAGAATCAAAATGGAGTTGGACTCAGAACGAGTCCTGAAGTGACTTTATTTATTTGACATGTAAAAACAGATTGAGGCCAAACATGAGGACAGGGAGAGCCGAACCGTCGCTGAAAGCAGAAAGCAGGGACCGGAAACACACTTAACTCTGTTTTAGCAACTGATTAAACGGTTGTACCGGCTGAAAACGCGCTGGACAGAGAGCACAGAAACGCAGGAGCCCTTCCTGCATCAAATAAACATGAATAACAACAAGTTCATCCATCGGAGGTACAAAATACAAACACTAACAGCCTCGAAGTCAGGGCGGGTACGGCTACGTCTGGGCGGCGCAGTAACTGTCCCTGAACATACATGACACTCCGCATGTCCCTCCAAAATTAATCTACATGGACGTCAGCAGGCTGCCGTTGACCTTTGACCCACATTCAGCTCTGGACCCAGTCAGGACGGAGCTCATCCATTTCATGAGGACAAATCAGATCACATCAGTATTAAAGCTGTTAATTTAATAACACTAGTAAAATAGTTTACTTCACAATAATGTAATAACCTCGATGTCCACTGACTAAACTCGGATTTTGCTACATAAACAATATTAGCTCCACCTAAACAAGGTTGACCCACTTCAATGAACTCAACAGAAACTGATCATGAGACACTCGGACAAAATCATAGCAAATTAAATTATTATTAAAACCAACAGAGCAAATTTATTCATCCATCCATCCATCCATCCATCCATTTTCTTCCTCTTATCCTGGTTGGGTCTCGGGGGCAGCAGCTTCAGAAGTGAGGCCCAGACTTCCCTCCCCAGCCACGTCTTCCAGCTCCTCCAGGAACCCCAAGGCGTTCCCAGGCCAGCCGAGAGACATAGTCCCTCCAGCGTGTCCTGGGTCTTCCTCGGGGCCTCCTCCCGGTGGGACGTGCCCGGAACTCCTCACCAGGGAGGCGTCCAGGAGGCATCCTGACCAGATGCCCGAGCCTCAACTGGCTCCTCTGGACGTGGAGGAGCAGCGGCTCGACTTTGAGTCCCTCCCGGATGACCGAGCTTCTCACCCTATCTCTAAGGGAGAGCCCGGCCACCCTGCGGAGGAAACCCATTTCGGCCGCTTGTATCCGTGATCTCGTTCTTTCGCTCATGACCCAAAGCTCATGACCATAGATGAGGGTGGGAACGTAGATCGACCGGTAAATCGAGAGCTTCGCCTTTTGACTCAGCTTCTCTTCACCACGACGGACCGGTACAGCGCCGCTTCACGGCAGACGCCGCCCCAATCCGCCTGTCCATCTCCTTCTTCCCTCATTCGTGAACAAGATCCCCAGATACTTAAACTCCTCCACTTGAGGCAGGATGACCCCCCTGACCCGGAGAAGGACCTCTACCCTTTTCCGGCTCAAGACCAAGGCCTCGGATTTGGAGGCACTGAGCCTCATCCCGGCCGCTTCACACTCGGCTGCGAACCGTTTCAGCGAGAGCCGCAGATCACGATCTGATGAAGCCATCAGGACCACATCATACGCAAAAAGCAGAGATGCGATCCTAAGGCCACCAAAACGGATCAACACCTCAGCTGGTCTAGAGATTCTGTCCATGAAAGTAATGAACAGAATCGGTGACAAAGGGCAGCAGCCTTGGCGGAGTCCAACTCTCACCGGAAACGAGCCCGACTTACTGCCGGCAATGCGGACCAGACTCTGACACCGGTCATACAGGGACCTGACAGCCCGTATCAAAGGGCCCGGTACCCCATACTCCCGGAGAACCACCACAAGGCCCCCGAGGGACACGGTCGAACGCCTTCTCCAAGTCCACAAAACACATGTAGACTGGTTGGGCGAACTCCCAGAAGCCTCCAGGACCTGCTGAGGGTGTAGAGCTGGTCCAGTGTTCCAGAACCAGAACCACACTGATCCTCCTGAATCCGAGGTTCGACTATCCGACGGACCCTCCTCTCCAGGACCCCTGAATAGACCTTTCCAGGGAGGCTTAAGAGTGTGACCCCTCTGTAATTGGAGCTCACCCTCCGGTCCCCCATTTTAAACAGGGGGACCACCACCCCGGTCTGCCAATCCAGAGGAACTGCCCCCGATGTCCATGCGATACTGCAGAGTCGTGTGAGCCAAACAACCCTACAACATCCAGAGCCTTAAGGAACTCCGGGCGGATCTCATCCACCCCGGGGCCCTGAGGCCACCGAGGAGCTTCTTGACCCCTCGGTGACCTCGTCCCCAGAGATTGGAGAGCCCGACCCAGAGTCCACAGGCTCAGCTTCTTCAACAGAAGGCATGTTGGTGGGATTGAGGAGGTCTTCGAAGTATTCCGCCAGTGGTCAGTGGACAGCTCCGCCCCTCTCTTCACCCGAGTGTCCAAGACATACGGCCGCAGATCCGATGAAACGACGACAAAATCGATCATCGAACTGCGGCCTAGGGTGTCCTGGTGCCAAGTGCACGTATGGACACCCTTATGCTTGAACATGGTGTTCGTGATGGACAGACCGTGACGAGCACAGAAGTCCAACAACAGAACACGACTCGAGTTCAGATCAGGGGGGCCGTTCCTCCCAACCAGGCCCCTCCAGGTCTCACTGTCATTGCCCACGTGAGCGTTGAAGTCCCCCAGCAGAACAAGGGAGTCCCCAGGAGGGACATCTCCAGTCCCCCTCTAAGGACTCCAAAAAGGGGGGGTAATCTGAACTGTTGTTCGGCCCGTAAGCACAGACAACAGTCAGAACCCGTCCCCCCACCCGCAGGCGGAGGGAGGCGACCCTCTGTTCACCGGGGTAAACCCCAACGTACAGGTGCCAAGATGGGGGGCAACAAGTAGCCCACTCCTGCCCGGCGCCTCTCGCCGTGGGCAACTCCAGAGTGGAAGTACGTCCAGCCCGTCTCAAGGAGACTGGTTCCGGAACCAGAGCCATGCGTCGAGGTGAGGCTGACTATTTCTAGCCAGAACCTCTCAGCCTCTCAACCAGCTCCGGCTCCTTCCCCACCAGAGAGGAGACGTTCCACGTCCCAAGAGCTTCTGCAGCCGGGGATCAGACCTCCAGGGTCCCCCCAGACCTCCAGGGTCCCCCCAGACCTCCAGGGTCCCCCAGACCTCCAGGGTCCCTCGGCCGCCGCCCGTAACACATTGCACCCGACCCCTTTGGCCCCTCCGACAGGTGGTGAGCCCATTGGAAGGGGAACCACGTCTCCTCTTGGGGCTGAGCCCGGCCGGCTCCGTGGTTAAAAGCCCGGCCACCAGGCACTCGCCATCGTGCCCCACCTCCAGGCCTGGCTCCAGGGGTGGACCCCGGTGACCCGCGTCCGGGCGAGGGAACGGCAGGTTCAAAGTTCGTCTCCATCATAAGGGTCTTCAGGCTGCGCTTTGTCTGGTTCCTCACCTAGGACCTGTCTGCCTTGGGTGACCCTACCAGGGGCATAAAGCCCCAGACAGCAGCTCCCAGGATCATTGGGTCACACAAACCCTCCACCACGATAAGGTGGAGCCCAAGGAGGGGCAAATTTATTCACCAGAATGTAAATGTCTGGAGGAAACCTGTAGGTATCTGGATGTTGGAGAAGGTGAAATCAGGACGTCTCTCCATTGATAGCAGGACATTTGTCTTCTTCTCTGGTTCCACGACTGTGTAAGAGAGCATCATGCAGAGGCCAGAAGGTCCTTAGGGCCAGAAGGTCCTTAAAGCCAGAAGGTCCTCAGGGCCAGAAGGTCCTTAGGGCCAGAAGGTCCTCAGGGCCAGAAGGTCCTTAAAGGCAGAAGGTCCTTAGAGCCAGAAGGTCCTTCGAGCCAGAAGGTCCTCAGGGCCAGAAGGTCCTTAGGGCCAGAAGGTCCTTAGAGCCAGAAGGTCCTTAGGGCCAGAAGGTCCTTAAAGCCAGAAGGTCCTTAGAGCCAGAAGGTCCTTAGGGCCAGAAGGTCCTTAGAGCCAGAAGGTCCTCAGGGCCAGAAGGTCCTTAGGGCCAGAAGGGCCTTAAAGCCAGAAGGTCCTTAGGGCCAGAAGGTCCTTAAAGCCAGAAGGTCCTTAGAGCCAGAAGGTCCTTAGGGCCAGAAGGTCCTTAAAGCCAGAAGGTCCTCAGGGCCAGAAGGTCCTTAAAGCCAGAAGGTCCTTAGAGCCAGAAGGTCCTTAAAGCCAGAAGGTCCTCAGGGCCAGAAGGTCCTTAAAGCCAGAAGGTCCTTAGAGCCAGAAGGTCCTTAAAGCCAGAAGGTCCTTAAGGCCAGAAGGTCCTTAGGGCCAGAAGGTCCTTAGAGCCAGAAGGTCCTCAGGGCCAGAAGGTCCTTAAAGCCAGAAGGTCCTTAGGGCCAGAAGGTCCTTAGAGCCAGAAGGTCCTCAGGGCCAGAAGGTCCTTAAAGCCAGAAGGTCCTTAAAGCCAGAAGGTCCTTAGAGCCAGAAGGTCCTTAGGGCCAGAAGGTCCTTAGGGCCAGAAGGTCCTTAGGGCCAGAAGGTCCTTAGGGCCAGAAGGTCCTTAGGGCCAGAAGGTCCTTAAAGCCAAAAGGTCCTTAGAGCCAGAAGGTCCTTAGAGCCAGAAGGTCCTTAGGGCCAGAAGGTCCTTAAAGCCAGAAGGTCCTTAGGGCCAGAAGGTCCTTAAAGCCAGAAGGTCCTTAGAGCCAGAAGGTCCTTAGGGCCAGAAGGTCCTTAGGGCCAGAAGGTCCTTAAAGCCAGAAGGTCCTCAGGGCCAGAAGGTCCTTAAAGCCAGAAGGTCCTTAGAGCCAGAAGGTCCTTAGGGCCAGAAGGTCCTTAGAGCCAGAAGGTCCTTAAAGCCAGAAGGTCCTTAGAGCCAGAAGGTCCTTAGAGCCAGAAGGTCCTTAGGGCCAGAAGGTCCTTAGGGCCAGAAGGTCCTTAAAGCCAGAAGGTCCTTAGGGCCAGAAGGTCCTTAAAGCCAGAAGGTCCTTAAAGCCAGAAGGTCCTTAGGGCCAGAAGGTCCTTAAAGCCAGAAGGTCCTTAAAGCCAGAAGGTCCTTATGGCCAAAAGGTCCTTAGAGCCAGAAGGTCCTCAGGCCAGGTCCAAGAAGGTCCTTAAGCAAGCCAGAAGGTCCTTAAAGCCAGAAGGTCCTTAAGCCAGAAGGCCTAGACCCGAAGGTCCTTAAAGCCAGAAGGTCCTTAAAGCCAGAAGGTCCTTAGAGCCAGAAGGTCCTTAAAGCCAGAAGGTCCTTAGGCCAGAAGGTCCTTAAAGCCAGAAGGTCCTTAGGCCAGAAGGTCCTTAAAGCCAGAAGGTCCTTAGAGCCAGAAGGTCCTTAGGGCCAGAAGGTCCTTAGAGCCAGAAGGTCTTAGGGCCAGAAGGTCCTTAGAGCCAGAAGGTCCTCAGGGCCAGAAGGTCCTTAAAGCCAGAAGGTCTTAGGGCCAGAAGGTCCTAGAGCCAGAAGGTCCTTAGAGGCCAGAAGGTCCTTAGGCCAGAAGGTCCTTAGAGCCAGAAGGTGCCTCAGGGCCAGAAGGTCCTTAAAGCCAGAAGGTCCTTAAAGCCAAAGGTCCTTAGAGCCAGAAGGTCCTTAGGGCCAGAAGGTCCTTAGGGCCAGAAGGTCCTTAAGGCCAGAAGGTCCTTAGGGCCAGAAGGTCCTTAAAGCCAAAGGTCCTTAGAGCCAGAAGGTCCTTAGAGCCAGAAGGTCCTTAGGGCCAGAAGGTCCTTAAAGCCAGAAGGTCCTTATGGCCAGAAGGTCCTTAAAGCCAGAAGGTCCTTAGAGCCAGAAGGTCCTTAGAGCCAGAAGGTCCTTAGGGCCAGAAGGTCCTTAAAGCCAGAAGGTCCTTAGGGCCAGAAGGTCCTTAAAGCCAGAAGGTCCTTAGAGTCAGAAGGTCCTTAGGGCCAGAAGGTCCTTAGAGCCAGAAGGTCCTTAGGGCCAGAAGGTCCTTAAAGCCAGAAGGTCCTTAAAGCCAGAAGGTCCTTAGAGCCAGAAGGTCCTTAGAGCCAGAAGGTCCTTAGGGCCAGAAGGTCCTTAAAGCCAGAAGGTCCTTAGAGCCAGAAGGTCCTTAGAGCCAGAAGGTCCTTAGAGCCAGAAGGTCCTTAGAGCCAGAAGGTCCTTAGAGCCAGAAGGTCCTTAGGGCCAGAAGGTCCTTAAAGCCAGAAGGTCCTTAGAGCCAGAAGGTCCTTAGAGCCAGAAGGTCCTTAGAGCCAGAAGGTCCTTAGAGCCAGAAGGTCCTTAGAGCCAGAAGGTCCTTAGGGCCAGAAGGTCCTTAAAGCCAGAAGGTCCTCAGGGCCAGAAGGTCCTTAGGGCCAGAAGGTCCTTAGAGCCAGAAGGTCCTTAGAGCCAGAAGGTCCTTAGAGCCAGAAGGTCCTTAGAGCCAGAAGGTCCTTAGAGCCAGAAGGTCCTTAGGGCCAGAAGGTCCTTAAAGCCAGAAGGTCCTTAGGGCCAGAAGGTCCTTAAAGCCAGAAGGTCCTTAGAGTCAGAAGGTCCTTAGGGCCAGAAGGTCCTTAGAGCCAGAAGGTCCTTAGGGCCAGAAGGTCCTTAAAGCCAGAAGGTCCTTAGAGCCAGAAGGTCCTTAGAGCCAGAAGGTCCTTAGAGCCAGAAGGTCCTTAGAGCCAGAAGGTCCTTAGAGCCAGAAGGTCCTTAGAGCCAGAAGGTCCTTAGGGCCAGAAGGTCCTTAAAGCCAGAAGGTCCTTAGAGCCAGAAGGTCCTTAGAGCCAGAAGGTCCTTAGAGCCAGAAGGTCCTTAGAGCCAGAAGGTCCTTAGAGCCAGAAGGTCCTTAGGGCCAGAAGGTCCTTAAAGCCAGAAGGTCCTCAGGGCCAGAAGGTCCTTAGGGCCAGAAGGTCCTTAGACCAGGGGTTGATTCAGGTAAACAGAGACATGGCCCCTTGTTTGAATACAAAAAACAAGCAAATGCTAATTTCAAATATGTTTTAAGATTTATACTGTAAGTAGAAATGAAAATACTATGAGGTCTGACTCTCTTGCTAGAAAGTTAGGAAATAATAATGTTAAGGACATTTGGAAAGAAATAAAGAAAGTAAATAACTGCAAAACGTCACTTCCAGCTACTATTGACGGTGTTGGTGGTGTAAAAGGAATCACTCATTATGGAAGGAGCACTGCAGCTGTTTAACTGAGTCAAAGGGACAGTTTTGAAACGAGAAGCATTCACAGCAATGAGAATGTGAATGTAATAGATCATGCAATTGTGACACTGAGAAACAACAAGGCCTGTGGGATGGACAACATTTTCCTCTGAGCATTTGAAAAATCAAGTAAGAAACTTTGCGCATTACTTTCTATGTGTTTCACTGGCTGTCTAGTACATGGTCTGTTACCTAATTCAATGTTATCTGTCATTCTGGTACCAATTATTAAAGATAAAGCAGGTAAGATTAGCTCTTTGGAGAATTACCGACCCATAGCTTTAGCTAGTAGTTTGTCGAAAGTTTTAGAAAGAGTCCTTTTAAATAGGCTGGAAGAGTTTCTCTTGACCTCCGATAATCAATTCGGTTTTAAACCCAAACATGTGTATTTTTGCACTACAGGAGATTTTAGACTTGTATAATTTGCACAACACTACAGTATTTATGTGTTTTATTGATGCCTCTAAAGCATTTGATCGTGTGAATCACCAAAAACTGTTCGGCAAGTTAGAAAGCAGAGGTGAACCCAAATATCTAGTTAGGATTCTGGTCTACTGGTTTGGTCATCAATCAATGTTTGTAAAATGGGCCAATACAATGTCTGATTCGTTTAAAGTTGGTAACGGAGTGAGGCAGGGAAGTTTACTGTCCCCTTACCTTTAACATCTACATGGATGAACTAACAACGCGCCTGAATTGTTGTAAAACAGGCTGTATAGTTGGTGACCCATAATCAATCACATAATGTATGCAGATGATTTGGTAACCTCAAGTCCATATAGTGCTGGCCTTCAACAACTACAGTATTAAGGGTCTGTTCCCAATATGGTTGTGACTGACATCAAATTTAATGCTAAGAAAAGCAACATTATGATTGTTAGAATTAGGGCAGATAAGCATCTGATAACCTCTGACTTCTCTTTATCTGGCATTGTCCTCAACAGATGCAATGAAATTAAATATTTGGGACATTACATAATTGATGACCTGTCTGATGATTGTGACATTCGTAGGCAGTATTGTATGATGTATGCACAAGCTAATACTTTGGTCAGAAAGTTTAGTATGTGTTCAGCTCTTTTTAAAGCTTTTTGCTCTTCACTTTACTCAGCCCATCTGTGGCGAAGATACAACAAAAGTGGCCTGTAGAAACTTTATGTGGCCTAATGACGGCATGAGGCTCCGACTCAGAGAGCCGAGATGGAGCAGCACCAGCCGTATGTTGGTACATGATGCTGGTCCCACATGTGCAGCTGAGCTCAGGAATCTCATGTACGTGTAGATTTTCTGTGTCATGCAATAATATAATTGCAATTTTAGTAAATCCTGTTTTTAGTGCAGTGAGATTTTTCTCAAGATTGTGGAAACATTGGTGTCAATATTTATTTGTGACTCAGTGAATGTCATGTTTTTTATTTTTTGTCTTATTTTGTTTTTACCCTTTTTTACTATGGACCTTTTTGTGTCTGGAATAAAGATTGATATATATTCGTTAGCTTGTTAGCTCCGTTAGCTTAGCCTCCTCGCGTTGTTTCCAAGCAAGAAAATAGTGAAATGAAAGTCCGTTTTCCATCTTTTTACCACTTCAGTTGTGTGATGGGACATTACAGACAATAACGCTGCAAGTTCGTACCATAGCTAAATTATTTTAAGTAACTTGGATAAAAAAAATCTGAGAAAGTTGTTTTTGCTGGTTATGTTTATGGCCCCTCAAGATGGCGCTCATATCCTTCGCTGCTGAATAGTGAACAGCAGTTACGTCACGTTCCAAAGCTCGATTTGGGTCGGTCGGGTCTGCCGACCCGGCAAACGGGTCCTAGTTGGGGGATCGGAGTTTCTCCCAGAGTTTTATCAGCCTGGCGGGCCACCAGGCCACATTGGTTGGTATTTTAGATGGAGATTTTTCTCCACCAATGACAGTGAAGACAGACTGAGGTGAAGGTTTATAGGTAAGACGTTGAGCTGACTGAGGTGTTGTGAGATCATCCGTTGGCTCCACATGCTGCTGTTTCTGAGTGTTGATGCCTGATCCTGGACCTCCGACTCTCTGGAACTTCACATTGACCTGGAAGCTGCACCTGTCCTGCTGTCTCCTTCCCATCCTCAGTTTCCACTTGCATGAAAGTTGGTTTTAAAAAAAGTTTTAGTTTAGATCAGAGACTTCATAATTCTGTTTTATTTTGTAGTTTCTGTTTGTTTATTTCTGATATTTTAAATGCCTTCCAGGTCCAGTGTTAAATGTTCATGAGAATAGTTGGAGAATGGGCCCCATAAGGTCCTCACAGTGCAGAAATGGACCTTAGTTAGAAAAGTTTAATCTTTCAACCCAAATGGCTGAAAGTCATTTAAGACCTGCTGCTTCTACGGGATGCCTGAAAGGTCGAGATATGAAAACAAAGAATCTCCTTTAACTTTCCCAGTTTCTGTGTCTGAGTTATGAACTTTGAACTGCAGCTGCTTCTGATGCAACACTTTAGTATTTTACAGTTGATTATGTTTCTGACCTTTAGGAGCTGAATAAATGAACGATTCTGGTTTCCAGCAGTTTCTGTGTAAAAGCTGCAGTTTGTTTTTCTTTCGCTGAATCTCTGTAAACCTGCTGAGTCAGACTCTTGGTCCGCCTGTGAACCTGAACTGTAGGAGCTCCAGAGAGGCTCTCGTCCAATCGGAGCGCTGCACAGGCTGTTACCCCGCCCCCTGAGCCGTGGCCAAGGAGCTGCGGCTCCACCTGAGCGGCCAGGTGAGGAGGATGAAGCTGTTTGTTGGCTCGGTGACTCAGCAGGTGTTCGGGTTTATAAGCAGCAGTTCTGTGGTGAAGCTCACAGAGACGATGGCCGGGCTGCTCTGCATGGTGTGGATCCTGCTCTGCAGCGCCGCCCTGCTGGACGGGAGGGCTTCAGGTGAACACACCTGTCTGTCTGTCTGTCTGTCTGTCTGTCCGTCTGGTTTTGATGGTTCGGTTCGGTCAGGTTGGTCTGTTGGCAAAGAAAGAAACCAGTTGAATGATCATTTTTGTGTTAATTACAGTTTTTTAAATCTCTAAAAATTAGTTGAATTTCCACTATATTTATGCTTTTCCATCTGATCAGCAGCAACATGTTTGTCCTCATTCCAGTTTTCATCCAAACATTCCTGATTTCAGAGAGAAACTGGCTTCCTTGGCTTCTGATTGGCTGGAATATTGACGGTCATTGTATAGAGCTACATTGGAGCTTTAAAGTTTGTTCAAAGAATGTAACTGAAAAAATAAAACCGGAAATCTGAAAAGTAGTTTTAAACTTTTTTTTCAGTTTAACACCCTTTTTTCCCCACTTTAAGATCTTTATTTTTTTTTTTCAATTAAATTTTTTTCCTTTTGTCCAAACTTTATGGCCCCAATTTAGCTCCGTACCAGTGAGCTTGTTGGGAGCAAACTGGTTCTGGTTTATCTGGATCCAGCATGTCGGTGCTTTTCCCTGTCAGAGTACCAACTGGAGACGGAGGCGCTGAGCAGATGCGAGATGCTGCGGAGCGTTGCCGTGGGAACCAAACAGGAAGAGGTTCCTCACTGTTTGGAGGATGGCAGCTTCAGGTATCTGCAGCGCAACATCTTCAGTTCACCTCTCCTCGCTCCTCTGGATGAAATATATGAGAGGACATTATATAAATGTGTCTGAAGTTAAACAGCTTTAATTTTCACTCATATGTTTGTCGTTCGTTTATAAATGTCATCAAATTTTAAATTAATTATTAAATATTGAATTAGCAAGCTAAATATGTAGCTTCAAGCTAAATGTTTAGCTTCAAGCTAAAAGTTTAGCTTGTACATTCAACAGTTAGTTTGCTGACAAAATAGCATAAAGTTAAAATGATCATTTTCAAACAAAATGTTTAGTTTGAATCTAAAGATTTAACTTGTTAGCTAAATATTTACCTCTTAGCTAGACTTTTAGCTTGCTAACCGAATATTTAGCTCTGGCCTAAATGTTTAGCTATCAAGTTAAATATTAGATTTCTGCACTCAACACTTAGCTTGGTCGTAGATGTTTAATCAGGTAAAGATTTAGCTTGCTAACTTCATATTTACATATTCAACTTATTTCAAGCTAAAAATGATTTTGAAGCTAAATATTTAGCTAGCTGACCAAATCTTTAGTAAGAAACTGTCATGTCCATAAATTAAATAATCTTTTTTCCTCTAAAGATTTAACTTGTTAGCTAAATATTTACCTCTTAGCTAGACTTTTAGCTTGCTAACTCAATATTTAGCTCTAGCCTAAATGTTTAGCTATCAAGTTAAATATTAGATTTCTGCACTCAACACTTAGCTTGGTCGTAGATGTTTAATCAGGTAAAGATTTAGCTTGCTAACTTCATATTTACAAATTCGACATATTTCAAGCTAAGAAATGAGTTTGAAGCTAAATATTTAGCTAGCTTATTTAGTAAGAAACTGCCACGTCCAAAAATTAAATAACCTTTTTTCCTCTTATTACAGGCTGAACGTCCCCAAGCAGAACCTCTGCATGTCTAAAGAACATGTTTTAGTTTTTATTCTGCTGAGATGTTTCGTAACTTTCATGCAGTTCATTTTAAGGTTTCCTCCCTCCAGGTCTGTGCAGTGCAGTGGCCGGAGTCACGAGTGCTGGTGTGTGGACTCTGGAGGTCAGGAGGTCACTGGGACTCGAACCAACAACTCCATTCCTCACTGTGAGCAAAACCCCACAAAATTACGTTCATAATGTTTCATGTTTCAGGAGGCAGAATGAATCTGACCTTTAGTTTAAACGTTTTAATGTAAAAGAGTCCAAACGAAATGAAACGTCTTCTCTACTGTTTTCAGAGGCTATTAAAGGGTTAAATCTGATGTTTAAGGTATTAAACGATAATAATCCAGAAAAACAAAGTTTTGTGGCTTTAATGAGAAACATCACGTGATGGTTTGGCTCTGTTACTATGGCAACAGGACAGGCGATGTTCAGAGCTAAAGCAGAGAAAGCGCCGGTCCGGTTGTCAGGCCTGTAGTTTGACGCTGTCCGGTTCCAGGTGCGACGCCGTGCCAGCTGCAGTCGCTGCTGCAGTGCGCCCCCTCTGGGCTGTTTGAGCCGGTGCAGTGCGACTCCAGGGGGCGCTGTTGGTGCGTGGACCAGGACGGCATGGAGCTGTACGGCACCAGGCAGGCCGGCGTCCCGCGCCGATGTGCGTATCCGCAGCAGAACGCTTCCTTCCTGCTGCGCGGCGCCGGCCTGACCCCCTGCGACCTCTGACCTCCGACCTCCAGGTCCCAGCAGCTGCGAGGTGAGGTCCAGGCGCCTGCTCCACTCCTCGGCCCCCTCGCCACCGCAGTGCGCCGCAGACGGCCGCTTCCTGCCGGTTCAGTGCAAATTCATCAACACGACCGACAGAACGGAGCTGGACCTGCTGCGGGCCTTCAGCAGTGTACATCCTCACCTGTCCTCATCCCTCCACTACTCACCTGTCTCATCCTCTCACTGTCCCATCCTTCTCACCTAGTCCACTTCTACTCACCTTCACTGCTCACCTTCTCACCTGTACCTCACCTTTCTCACCTATCCACCTTACTCACCGTCCTCACTTCTCACCTGTCCTCACTGTCCTCCTCTCACCTGTCCTCATTCTCACCTTCCCTTCTCACCTGTCCTCACTTACTCCACCTGTCTTCTTCTGTCCTCATCTTCTCCCTGTCTCACCTGTTCTCACCTGTCCTCACTGTTCTCACCTTTCTCACTTGTCCTCACCTTTCTCACCTGTCCTCAGCTGTCCACATCTTTCTCACCTTCCTCGCCTGTCCTCACGTTTCTCACCTGTCTCACTCTCACCGTGTCCTCTCTTCTGTTTTCCTCCTCATCTTTCTCACCGTCCTCACCTTCCTCACGTTTACACTGTCCCTCACCTTTTCTCACCTGTCCTCACGTTTCTCACCTGTCCTCACGTTTCTCACCTGTCCTCACCTTCCTCTCGTTTCTCACCTGTCCTCACATTTCTCACCTGTCCTCACGTTTACACCTGTCCTCACGTTTCTCACCTGTCCTCACCTTCCTCACGTTTCTCACCTGTCCTCACTTTCTCACCTGTCCTCACGTTTCTCACCTGTCCTCACGTTTCTCACCTGTCCTCACCTTCCTCTCTTTCTCACCTGTCCTCACGTTTCTCACCTGTCCTCACGTTTACTGTCCTCATCTTCTCACCGTCCTCACCTTCCTCACGTTACTTTCTCACCTGTCCTCACATTTCCTCACCTGTCTCACCTTCCTCACGTTTCTCACCTGTCCTCACCTTCCTCACGTTTCTCACCTGTCCTCACGTTTCTCACCTGTCCTCACTTCCCTGTTTCTCACCTGTCCTCACATTTCTCACCTGTCCTCACGTTTCTCACCTGTCCTCACCTTCCTCACGTTTCTCCCCTTTGCCCTCACCGTCCTCACGTTTCTCACCTGTCCTCATCGTTTCTCACCTGTCCTCACATTTCTCACCTGTCCTCACTTTCCACCTTCCTCACCTGTCCTCACTTTCTCACCTGTCCTCACTTCTCACCTGTCTCACCTGTCCTCACCTGTCCTCACCTTCCTCACGTTTACACCTGTCCTCACCTGTCCTCACGTTTCTCACCTGTTCTTCTCACCTTCCTCACGTTTCACCTGTCCTCACGTTTCTCACCTGTCCTCACGTTTCTACACCTGTCCTCACGTTTACCTTCCTCACCTGTCCTCACCTTCCTCACGTTTACACCTGTCCTCACCGTTTCCTCCCCTTTGTCTCACCTTACTCACCTTCCTCACGTTTACACTTCCTCACCTGTCCTCACCTGTCCTCACGTTTCTCACCTGTCTCATCTTACTCACCTGTCCTCATCGTTCTCACTTCCTCACCTGTCCTCATCTTACTCACCTGTCCTCATCCTTCTCACCTGTCCTCACTTGTCCTGAGTAAATACACCTGGTTCCTACCCAACCCTTCTTGTCTGTCTTTGTAGTAACTAGTTGAATTTACCTGAGTAACTTTTAGGATTATTTTTTCTTCTTCTTGAGTTTGATTTCTGTATTTTGTCCCCTGAATGATAATCAAACATGTTTTTTTCCACCAGACTCAGAAACTCATCTGCAGCTTCAGGTTCTTCAGGTTTTTATTCACAGAAACTGATTTGGAAACATTTTGCATGATTTTGATGTTTTTTGTTACTTTTATGAGTTGTTGTCATTTTCTTAAATTCATAACTTTCCACTTAACCTTTGGTTCGTCTGATGATTTAATATTCAGTGGTTGATAATCAGTTACTTTTACTGTTGAGTAATTTCTTGGACAGACACTTTTGTCTTCTACTTGAGTGAAACATGTTGAAGTGGTGCTGCTCGGTAGTTTTGGGTTCTCTGCCCACCTCACCTGCTCAGGTAGCGACTCACCTGACTCACCTGAGTGTCTGCAGAGTCTCATGTTCTGCTTTCTGCTCCAGCTCCCCACAGGCCTTTGAGACCTTCAGGAGCTTCAGGACGTTTTTCCCGCTCGTCTCTTCGTACTGCTTCTGCTCAGACAGCCGGGGCCGGGAGCTGCAGGGCACAGGTGAACCGACCCGGTTCTGGTTCTGGTTCTGGTCCCAGTCACTTTGATTCCTGTCCAGGTCCGGCCTTCAGTCACAGTTGTTCTGAGAGCTAATTGAAGAACTTTAATGCCTGAACCAGTTTGGACCTTTTGGGTCCATTTTCCAGGTGAAGTCACCAGAACCGGACCCAGGTTCTGTCATTTAGCTCCCTCCATTTTCTTAACTTAGTAGCCACATATTGAGCTTAAAGCTTTTATTTATAGTGATGACTGTTTCTCCTGGAGTTTCTGTTTGGGTCTGTGGGGCTCGATGGGTGGATCCTGGACCCGGTTCCACTCGGTTCCAGATCCGGGTACCTGGATCTGACCACTGTCAGCTTTGGACCAACTTCTGGACCGGTGGGCCCACAGATCCGTCCGGCCCGGTTTCAGGGAACCAGCAGGACGTCTGCGGCTTCAGGTCGAGACGTTTAGATGATGTAACGATGATGTCACTAACGATGCAGGTGTGACTTCCTGTCCAGGTGTGGAGCTGCTCATGTCCCAGGTGTACGACTCGGCGTTCTCCGGTTCCCGCTCCGCTCGCTCTTTCGCTCAGACCAACGTCTACAGAGTCCTGCAGAGGAGGATGCTGGGATTCGCCTCGCCCTCACCGGACACTTCGATGTAAACAGATTAAAACTGTCAACTTTATGCTGGACTGAAAAACCTGATCCAGGTTTAAATTAAAAGGTTTAATTTGACATCAACTGTTTATTAGAACCAGTCTGAACTGGTCTGAACCAGTTTTGAACCCTCTGAACCAGTTTGAACCACCTGAACCAGTTTGAACTGTCTGAACCAGTTTGAACCAGTTTGAACCGTCTGAACCAGTTTGAACCAGTCTGGACTGTTCTGAACCACCCGAACCAGTTTGAACTGGTCTGAACTAGTCTGAACCAGTTTGAACAAGTCTGAATTGGTCTGAACCAGTTTGAACCAGTCTGACACTGCTCTGAACCAGTTTGAACACACGTTTGAACCACCTGAACCAGTTTGAACTGGTCTGAGCTAGTCTGAACCAGTTGGACTGTCTGAATCTCTGAACCAGTCTGAACCTCTGAACCATTGAACCAGTTTGAAACCGACCAGTTTGAACTGGTCTGAGCTAGTCTGAACCAGTTGAACCAGTCTGGACTGTTCTGAACCACCTGAACCAGTTTGAACTGGTCTGAACTAGCCTGAACCAGTTTGAACAAGTCTGAATTGGTCCGAACCAGTTTGAACCAGTCTGCACTGCTCTGAACCAGTTTGAACCAGTTTGAACCAGCCTGAACCAGTTTGAACTGGTCTGAGCTAGTCTGAACATCTGATGTTCTGACAACCAGTCTGACTGCTCTGAACCACTGAACCATCGGAGCTCTGAACGTTTGAACCAGCTGACTGCTTGAACCAGTTTGAACTGGTCTGAAGCAACTAGTTCCAACCTGTTTAGATCAATTTGAATGGTTTGAATAGGTTTTAAAACAGTTTCAACCAGTTTGAACTGGTTTTGTTCCTGACTTTGAACTGGTTCAACATGTTTGATCCAGTTTCATCACTATCTGATGTGAACTAGTGATAAAACATGTCTAACATTGTTTGAACTAATTTTCCAACCAGTTTGAACTGGTTTTGACCAGTTTCAGCAGGTCTGAGTCTTCCTTCCGTCTCCATTAGATCCAAACTGACAATTAGGACCAGTCTGAACTGGTTTGGACCAGATTTTTCTTGTCAGAACCAGTTTGAACTGTTCTGACCCGGTTCTGGCCCAGTCCCAGCAGGTCTGAGACCTGTCCTGCGTCCCCATCAGGTCCGTCTCCCTGTGAGGAGGAGCGGCGGGCGGCCCTGGACTCGTCCAGCGTCTTCGTCCCGTCCTGTGAAGCTGACGGTCGCTTCAGCGCCCAGCAGTGCCAGCAGGGGGCGCTGTGCTGGTGCGCGGACCCCACCGGGACGCGGCGGCCCGGAGACGGCCCGGTCTGCGGTGAGGACGAGCTGCATCGTTCGGTCGGCTGCTGGTTTCGGTCCGAACCGAGACCTGATTCTGCTCTGACTCCGCCTCCAGGTTCTGGTCCAGCTGACTGCCCCGCCCAGCGCCGTCTGGCTCTGGCCCGGCTCTTCTCGGGTCCGGTCCGTCCCCCTCAGGCGTCCTCTGCTTCAGCAACTTCGTGTTTGTCCCTCCTGCGTCCTCTCAGGGTCCTGGGGTATTCGGACCCGACCTCCTTCCTGGCCCGGCTGGTTGAGGTTCTGCAGGGCCTCTTCCCCTCGGTGGGCGGCGCTCTGGAGGCGCTGACCCGCTCCCCGGCCCGGCGCCTCCAGGAGAACCTGTTTGGAGGGAAGTTCCTGCAGAACGCGGCGGCCCTGAACTACACCGGGGCGCTGGGGCCCCGGGGAGCCGTGGGGCCGGACCAGCTGTCCGCTCCGAGCCTGCAGGAGAACCGGGACCTGGTCCGGGCCGTGAGCCGGGCCCTGGAGGACCCCGCCTTCCTGTCCGCCCTGAGGCAAACACTGAGCGCCGCCCCCTCTGGTTCACTGCAGCAGGTCAGAGCTGTTAGCAAACCGGGAAACATTTAGCAATAAGAGTGCTGACCACTGGTTGCCATGGTGACTCCCTCCTTTCGGCACATCCTTTAGATCGGGTCAGAACCTTTTGGGTTCACACATCAGCTCAGCACTTTTGCTAACTTTAAAATGTTTAAATTTAAGCATCTGTGTTGAAGTTTTAGTCATCGGCTCGTTTATTTCGATGCTCTTATTTTGAAGAGCTTAATCAATAGTTTCCTTTCCTCTCTCATGTTGTGGACATCAATGTAGTTTAAGTTAGCAATTTAGCATTAGCTTCAGCTAATTAGCATGCTGGTGTAGCTTGTTAGCATTAGCGAAACTGCTTTGATTAGCGCCCTAGTGTTAGCCACAGCTAATTACATTAACTCTGATCACTGGTTGCCATGGCGATCCTTTCCTGGGCCGTAAACGCCAGGCGATATCGACGATATGTTGAGGAGTTGGGTCAGAACCACTGAGCAGACCTCAGGAGTAACTATCCTCCCCGTCTCAGGTCCTGGCTGGAGTTCTGAGGTCCTGCTCTGAGGACGAGGACGACTCTTCGTCCCCCTTCGTCCCCCGCTGCTCGCCCAGCGGAGGCTACCAGCCGGTCCAGTGTCGGGACGCGGAGTGCTGGTGCGTCAACGCGCAGGGTCAGGAGGCGCCGGGGTCACGGACCCCCGGCTGGCCGCCGCGCTGCCCGACCCGCTGCGAGGCGGCCAGAGCCACCGCCGTGGAGGTGAGATCCAACATGGCCGCCGGAGCCCAGATCCACGTTCCGGCGTGTTCAGAGGACGGAGACTTCCTGCCGCTTCAGTGCGTCGGAGATCGCTGCTTCTGCGTGGACGCCGAGGGGAGGAAGATGGCCGCCGGGCCAACAGGGGGCGCTGTCACATGTGAGGCCTGTTTATTTACCATGAAGGAGCTTTAATCTGTTCACTTCTTCTTCACTGAATCACTGAAGATGAACGAATTTGTTGTTTCAGGTCCAGAGAATAAAACGCTGAAGCTTCAGTCAGGTGAGAGCAGAGACTTTTAACCTGGAAATACCTCACTTCCTGTCTGAGCACACCTCACTTCCTGTCTGAACACACCTCACTTCCTGGCTGAACACACCTCACTTCCTGTCTGAACACACCTCACTTCCTGTCTAAATACACCTCACTTCCTGTTTGAACACACCTCACTTCCTGTCTGAACACACCTCACTTCCACACCTCACTTCCTGTCTGAACACACCTCACTTCCTGTCTGAACACACCTCACTTCCTGTCTGAATACACCTCACTTCCTGTCTGAACACACCTCACTTCCTGTCTGAACACACCTCACTTCCTGTCTGAACACACCTCACTTCCTGTCTGAATACACCTCACTTCCTGTCTGAACACACCTCACTTCCTGTCTGAACACACCTCACTTCCTGTCTGAATACACCTCACTTCCACACCTCACTTCCTGTCTGAAACACACCTCACTTCCTGTCTGAACACACCTCACTTCCTGGCTGAACACACCTCACTTCCTGTCTGATACACACCTCACTTCCTGTCTAAACACCTCACTTCCTGTTTGAACACACCTCACTTCCTGTCTGAACACACCTCACTTCCACACCTCACTTCCTGTCTGAACACACCTCACTTCCTGTCTGAATACACCTCACTTCCTGTCTGAACACACCTCACTTCCTGTCTGAACACACCTCACTTCCTGTCTGAACACACCTCACTTCCTGTCTGAAACACCTCTCACTTCCTGTCTGAACACACCTCACTTCCTGTCTGAACACACCTCACTTCCTGTCTGAACACACCTCACTTCCACACCTCACTTCCTGTCTGAATACACCTCACTTCCACACCTCACTTCCACACCTCACTTCCTGTCTGAACACACCTCACTTCCACTCTTCCTGCTAACACACCTACCACACTTCCTGTCTGAACACACCTCACTTCCTGTCTGAACACACCTCACTTCCTGTCTGAACCTCCATCACTGTCAAGACCTCACTTACCTCTTGACACATCTCACTCGTCTGAACACACCTCCTTCCTGTTCCGGGAACACACCTCACTTCCTCAACTCACTCCACATCTCCTCCTGTCGAACACGCCTCCTTCCACACATCTACCTGTCTAGGAACACACCTCACTCCTCTCAACGCTCATTCCTGTCGAACAGACCTCACTTCGCTCCACATCTGCCGCTCATTCAGGACCTTCCTTACCATGATCCCAGGTCGACTGCTACAACGACTGCGATGTGCAGCACAACAGAAGTCGGAAAGCTGTCTTGTTCTAAACACCACTCTATGGTTTCTATTGGCCAAAAGCACAGAAAGAGTAACCAATAATCAGTTCCTAAGTTTGTTACAGGAGACAGCTAAATGGTAAAAATCTCCTGAATGGCCTATTTCCAGTGAGTCACAGAGACATCAACGCATTTCTGAACTTGTGATGCTAGCTTCCTTTGATCGAGACATCGTATGGTTTTATCAGTCGTCACAAGACAGGATTAGTCATGTACGACACTTAAGGTAAAGAACCTGGAGGCTCACTCAGTGATCCTAGACACCCATCCAGGTCGAGGCTCCTCACAGCAGCCGAGCGCTTTCACCCGCAGTGGACACACGCCGAGATGGAGCCACGAGGTTACCACAGCACAGGTCAGAGGTCACACACACCAGGCCAGAGGTCACAAGACACACCCGAGGTCACAGAGGTCACACACCACCCAGGTCACAGAGTCACAGTCACACACCCAGAGGTCACACACACCCAGAGCACACACAGCCAGAGTCACAGACACAACCCAGAGGTCACAGACACCCAGAGGTCACAGAGGTCACACACACACCCAGAGGTCACAGACACACACCCAGAGGTCACAAACACCCAGAGGTCACACACAGACACACCCAGAGGTCACACACACCAGAGGTCACACACACCCAGAGGTCACAGAGGTCACACACACACCCTGAGGTCACACACACCCAGAGGTCACACAGAAACACCCAGAGGTCACACAGAAACACCCAGAGGTCACAGAGGTCCACACACCCAGAGGTCACACACACACCACCAGAGGTCACACAGAAACACCCAGAGGTCACAGACACCCAGAGGTCACAGAGGTCACACACACAGCCAGAGGTCACAGAGGTCACAGACACACACCCAGAGGTCACACACACCCAGAGGTCACAGAGGTCACAGACACACACCCAGAGGTCACAGACACCCAGAGGTCACACACACCCAGAGGTCACAGACACCCAGAGGTCACAGAGGTCACAGACACACAGCCAGAGGTCACACAGACACATCCAGAGGTCACAGAGGTCACACACACCCAGAGGTCACAGAGGTCACAGACACCCAGAGGTCACAGAGGTCACAGACACACAGCCAGAGGTCACACAGACACATCCAGAGGTCACAGAGGTCACACACACCCAGAGGTCACAGAGGTCACAGACACACACCCAGAGGTCACACACACCCAGAGGTCACACACACAGCCAGAGGTCACACAGAAACACCCAGAGGTCACAGAGGTCACACACACCCAGAGGTCACACAGAAACACCCAGAGGTCACACAGATACACGTTTGTGTTTGTATCTTTTTGGGGACTTTCCATTGACTTCCATTCTTTTCTAAAGCCTAAGCTTGACCTTTACCCTTTCCTAGCCCTAACCATCCTAACCCTAACCCCAACCAAAACACACCTTAGTCCTAACTCTGACCCCTGACCCTAAAACAGGGTTTCCCTTTGTGGGTACCAGGCTTCGGTCCCCACAACGTAGTATATGTCAGGAACATGTCCCCACAAGGTATTATAAACAAACGCACACGGACAGAGGTCAGACCTGGGAATCAGCCGCTACCACCTCTGACCTGCGTGTGACCTCTGACCTGCGTGTCCAGGTCAGTGCTGGTGTGTGGATGAAGACGGCCAGTTCATCCCCGGGTCTCTGCGCCGCTCGCTGCGTCTGCCGCGCTGTAAGAACGTTTTCACACCCGGAAGCGTTTCGGATCGACTTCCTGTCGGTTCTTAAACTTTTTCCTGCTGAAGGTCAGAGTCGCTGCCAGAGAGCCGAGGCTCAGGCTCTGCTCTCTGATTGGACGAGAGCCTCTGACATCACCACCGCCTCGCCTTACCGCCCACAGTGTGACCAGGTAACACACACACACACACACACAGAGTAAACACACACACAAACACGCAGGGCTCACTGTGTTGATCAAAGCGTGGTCCAGGGGCCATTTGCGGTCCTCAATATGATTTTGTGTGGCCATCAAAGAAATTTCTTCCAATATTAGAGGTTTCAAGAAAACACTTCAAAAATTAAAATGTAATAAAAAATAAAAATAAAAATAATTGCATTTCAAATATTAAGAAAATTTCTCAATCAAAAGATGAGAGAGTGAAATAACTGTATTCATACGTTTCAGTTATTGCTTTTACATTTTATTGCATCAATTCATTTTTTAAAATTTTCTTCACATTCTATATTTTCAAATAATTTTTTAAAGATTTTTTTATTTTAAAATTTCATCTTTTCAAATATGATTTTTTTAAAATGTGAAACATGGTTTTTTTCAAATGATTGTTTTATATTGTTTTTATAAAGTTTTTTCCAGATATTTTTCAAATTATTTAGTTACATTTTACTTTAAAAAAAAATCAGATCAAGTTTTCAAATTGGTTCTTCTCTCTTTGCGCTTTACAGTGAAGCGTCTGGGGGCGGGACTTCCTCTGAAAAGTGTCGCTAAGACACATTTCTCTTTGTCTGAGTGAACATCATTGAGAATATTCTGAAGAACAGATGATTGATTAAATAAAGACGAATCGGGATTGACAGAAATCCTGAAGATCGTAAATCTGTGAACGGAAGATGAACCAGACGTTTGGACTCAAAGCTAAACTGTGTATTGATGTTTTTCTCCAAACTGTAATTAGGGCTGTAGTGATACAATAATCTCACGATACGATATATATCATGATATTCAGCAAACGATACAATTCAATACACTTTTGCGATTTTCTGAAAGAATTTAGAGGGACAGAGTGATTTTGGTGACATTTTGTGACGATACTTGCTAGGGCTGTATAATAATATCGATATCACGATATATATCGATATTTTCTTTCCTAAAACAATCGATATTCATCCTCAAGTATCGTAACGTCCAACCTGTCACCTTGTTCACTCACTGCTGCTTCACCAGGTCATCAGGCTTAGAGTGATTCCTTCAGATGTTCAGGTTAAAAAGGTATCAAACTATTCAGAGCAGGAACTTGGTTCACTTTATTTACTTTACTAATGCATGTCAGCTACAGTTTGGACTGTTTCAACTAAAAGAAACATGTTTTCTCTCCCCACTTCTTTGGTTCATTTTGTCCAGCTGTCCACTTTAAGTCTGTGTCCAACCAGAACCAGGTATTGTGTAGTTGGAGCTTTTAATCAGTTTTCAGTTAAATTAATTCAGTCCAACTTTATAACAGTCACTAAAATGTCACCAAAATCACTCTGTCCCTCTGAAACTGTCAGAAAATCACAAAAGTGTATTGAATTGTATTGTTTGCTGAATATCATGATATATATCGTATCATGGACAGAATATTGTGTATCGTATCGTGAGATTATTGCATCACTACAGCCCTAATACTTGGTGATGAATATCGATTTTTTTTCTAGGGAAGAAAATATCGATATATTTCGCGATATCGATATCATTACCCTGAACATACCGTGTGTTTCTGCCACGTTTTGCTGCTTGAATCCAGGTTGAATCGTTTTCCTGTTCCTTCAGGACGGCCGTTTCTCCGTGCTGCAGACAGGGGGCGCTGCAGGCTGGTGTGTGAACCCGCTGACAGGAGCGACGCTGCAGGCGGCGTCGCGCGGCGCGGCCGGACAGCTGACCTGTAAACACACACACACACACACACACAGGCTGCGGCGCGTTCAGGGCGGCTCCGTAAACCCGCCGCTGCTGCCTTCAGGTCCCAGCTGGTGTCGGCTGCAGCGGCGCCGCTGTCGCCCCGACGGCGCCTTCCACCCGCTGCAGTGTGATGTCACTTCCTGCTGGTGCGTTTCTGAGGACGGGCAGGAAGTGGCCGGGACGCGGTCGCTGAGGCAAACGGGACGCACGCCGTCATGTGACCGTGAGTCCGCCGCCCCCTGCTGGACGGAGGTGGAGCCGCAACTCCGGCTCCTGATTGGTCCAAATGTCTGCGCTCTGCGTGCAGGTCCTCTTTGTCCCGCCCCCAACATTACCCATGGTGCACTGGTGTGCCACCCGGCGGCGGACGGCCGGCAGCGCTGTGAGCTGGTCTGTCACCATGGTTACCAGAACGCGCTTCCTGTGAGCAGCTTCCTGTGTAGCGCTGAGAGCCGCCAGTGGGACGAAGAGGCCAAACCTCTGAGGGGAGCCTGTCAGAGTCAGTCAGGGGCATTATGGGATGTTTACACACATTATGGGATGTTTACACACATTATGGGATGTTTACACACATTATGGGATGTTACACACATATGGATTTTACACATTTAATCAGGGTCAACTTAAATGAGCTGAGTAATCTGGAGTAATTTGGTCTCTGTCTCTCTCTTCTCTCTCTCTCGTCTCTCTCTCGTCTCTCTGTCTCTCCTCTCTGTCTCTCTCTCTGTCTCTCTGTCTCTCTCTCTGTCTCTCTCTGTCTCTCTCTCTCTCTCTCTGTCTCTCTCTCTGTCTTCTCTCTGCTCTCTCTCTCTCTCTCTGTCTCTCTCTCTTCTCTCTGTCTTCTCTCTGTCTCTCTCTCTGTCTGTCTCTCTGTCTCTCTCTCTCTCTCTCTCTCTGTCTCTCTCTCTGTCTCTCTCTCTCTCTGCTCTCTCTGTCTCTCTCTCTCTGTCTCTCTCTCTGTCTCTCTCTCTCTCTCTGTCTCTCTCTCTGTCTCTCTCTCTCTCTCTCTCTCTCTGTCTCTCCTTTGTCTCTCTCTCTCTCTCTTCCTCTCTTCTCTCTTCTCTCTCTCGTCTCTCTCTCTCGTCTCTCTTCTCTCTCTCTGTCTCTCTCTCTTCTCTCTCTGTCCTCTTCTGTCTCTCTCTCTGTCTCTCTCTCTCTCTGTCTCTCTCTCTCTGTCTCTCTTTTCTCTCTTCTCTCTGTCTCTCTGTCTCTCCTCTCTGTCTCTCGTCTCTCTGTCTCTCTCTCTGCTCTCTTCTCTCTCTCTCCTCTGTCTCTCTCTCTCGTCTCTTCTCTCTCTCTCTCTCTGTCTCTCTCTCTGTCTCCTGTCTCTCTCTCGTCTCTCTGTCTCTCTCCTCTGTCTCTCTCCCCTGTCTCTCTCTCTGTCTCTCTCTTCTCTCTCTCTCTGTCTCTCTCTCTCTCTGTCTTCTCTCTCTGTCTCTCTTCTGTCTCTCCTCTGTCTCTCTCTCTGTCTCTCTCTCTCTTCTCTCTGTCTCTCTCTCTGTCTCTCTCTCTCTCTCTCTCTCTCTCTCTGTCTTCTCTCTGTCTCTTTCTCCTGTCTCTCTGCTCTCTTCTTCTCTCTCGTCTCTCTCTCTGTCTCTCTCTCTCTCTGTCTCTCTCTCTCTCTCTCTCTCTGTCTCTCTCTGTCTCTCTCTGTCCTCTCTCTGTCTCTCTTCTCTCTCTCTTCTCTCTCTGTCTCTCTCTTGTCTCTCTCTCTCTGTCTCTCTCTCTGTCCTCTCTTCTCTCCTCTGTCTCTCTCTGTCTCTCTCTCTCTGTCTCTCTTTCTCTCTCTGTCTCTCTCTCTCTCTTCTCTCTCTGTCTCTCTCTGTCTCTCTCTCTGCTCTCTCGTCTTCTCTCTCTCTGTCTCTCTGCCCTCTCCTCTGTCTCTCTCTCTCTCTCCGTCTCTTCTCCGTCTCTCTCTCTCTCTCTCTCTCTCTCTGTCCCCTCTCTCTCTCTCTCTTCTCTCTTCGTCTCTCTCTGTCTCTCTCTGTCTCTCTCTCTCTCTCTCCTCTCTCTCTCTCTGTCTCTCTCTCTCTCTCTCTCTCTGTCTCTCTCTCTGTCTCTCTCTGTTCTTTTTCTCTCTCTGTCTGTCTCAGTCTCCCAGCCCCTCCAGTCTTTGTCTCTGTCTCAGATCTGGTCTCTGTCCGTCTCTTGCTCTTGGATCAGCCGTTTGTCGTCTCTGCTGTTCAGCCTCCTGGCCAGCAGGGGGCTCTGCTCTGCTCAGGTGAGCTGGACCTCATGCGGTTTGTTGGTCCTGACCCGGTTGGTTCTGACCCGGTTCTGACCCGGTTGGTTCCGACCCGTGTTCACCCGGTTCTGACCCGTTGGTTCCGACCCGGTTGGTTCTGACCCGGTTGGTTCTGACCCGTTGGTTCTGACCCGGTCGGTCCTGACCCGGTTCTGACCCGGTTTGTTCTGACCCGGTCTGTCCTGACCCGGTTCTGACCCGGTTGGTTCCGACCCGGTCGGTCCTGACCCTGTTCTGACCCGGTTCTGACCCGGTTCTGACCTGTCGGATCTGACCCGGTCGGATTCTGACCCGGTTCTGACCCGGTTCTGACCCGGTCGTTCTGACCCGGTCGGTTCTGACCCGGTTCCGTGTCTCAGCTCCCGTCGGGTCGGTCCGTGTCGCTGTGCGGCGACTCGGCGGTGGGTCTGCGGTGCGACGGCGGCGACTCGGTGAGGCTGACGCTGCGCTGGACGGCCGACCTCTACGACCTCACGACCTCTGACCTCCCTCACCTGCATCACATGGGCGAGTAACGTTTTCCTGAGCGGAGCAGAACTTCAATATTCTGCTGATGTAGAGAAAAACGTCCATTAAATGGGATTAGAATGTTTTTATTTGTAAGTATTAAAACTGACAGATGTGAACGGATCCAATCAGCTTCCTGTTGTTTCAGGAAACGTTTATTAACACATTTAGTTCGTTTTCTGCCACATTTTCAGCTTTTTATTTAGTTCAGGGAGATGAATAGTTACTATGACAACCAGAACCACTAAATATTTAGGAGTTTAATCAACAACTAAATAGTTAGCTTGTTAAATAAGCTGAATATTTAGGTGAATTCATATCTGTATTTATGTGTTTTGTGAAATTTGCTGATTGTTCAGATGTCCTGGATTCAAAGTCAAACCTCCATAATTAAACTCAATAACTTTCATAATTCCATTTAGTTAAATGTTTTAGTTTATGTGTCAGAAAAGCTTCATTTCATGTAAAATGGATATTTATTTCCCCTCAGTGATTTTCCTGAATGAATCCAGACTCCTGGAAGGAGTTCAGGGAATTCTGGGTGATCTCCGCTCCATGCTGACCTCTGACCCCGAGCTGGTCTCGGCGCCGCCGCCAACCTTTGGCTGTTCCCATGGTTACCGGCTGTCCGGCGCCGGCTGCGGTGAGTGAGGCGGTTTGTCCCTGCGGGCCTCCGTCCGGCTCACGGTTTGTCTCTCGTCTCCAGTCGTCTGTCCCGCCGGCAGCTTCTACCAGCAGGGGCGTGTCTGCTCTGCCCTCAGGGAACCTATCAGGAGCTGGAGGGGCGGGGCTTCTGCACCAGCTGTCCCAGAGGCTCCTCCCCTGCAGGGGCTTCAGCAGCCAATCAGTGTGAGTCTCTGATTAAAATTTAAATTCCTGTTTTGTCGATGTGACCTCATCAGTGACCTCTGTCCTCACCTGTCTCAGGTGAGACGGACTGCGAGAGGCGGGGCCTGCGCTGCTCGCGGCGCGGCGACTTCCTGCCGGCTCAGCCCCACTTCCTGTCTGGGGGCTGGAGGTGTGTCAGCGGCGAGGGGGCGGAGCTTGAGTGGACGAGCAGGGAGGAGCGTCTGACGGACGAGGAGTGCTCAGGTGAGGCGGCCAATCAGAGCGCAGCCCTCCGAGGTTCTGACCCGCTTTCTGTCGCTCAGTTCTCAGCCGGTTCCAGGAGGTTCCCGGGTCAGACCTGATCGTCGAGGATGGGGACACGGATGTACTGAGGACCATGACTTCTGACCTCTCTGCCTGTCTCCATGGTAACCATAGACTCAGACTTGCTCTGAGCTTGTTCTCCTGATTTTCAGGTTTGGTCCTGTTGGTCCTGTTTATTCCTGGTTTATTCCTGGTTTGGACCTGGTCCTGGTCCTGGTCTGTTTATTCCAGGTTTATTACTGGTTTGGACCTGGTCCTGTCCTGGTCCTGGTTCCTGGTTTATTCGTTTATTCCTGGTCCTGGTTTATTCCTGTTTATTACTGGTTTGTTCTGGTCCTGGTCCTGGTTTATTCCTGGTTTTATCCAGGTTTTCCTGGTCCTGTTTATTCCTGGTTTATTCAGTTGTCCTGATTTGTCCTGATTTATTCCATGTTTGGTCCTGGTCCTGGTTCTGGTTTATTCCTGTCTGGTTTGTCCTGGTCTGTTATTCCTGGTTTTATTATTCCTGTTTATTCCAGGTCCTGGTCCTGGACCTGGTCCTGGTCTGGTTATTCCTGGTTTATTCCGATTTGGTCCTGGTTTATTCCTGGTTTATTCCAGGTTTGGTCCTGATTTATTCCTGGTTTATTCCGGTTTGGTCCTGATTTATTCCATGCTGTTTGGTCCTGGTCCTGGTTCTGGTTTATTCCTGTCCTGTTCTGTCCTGTTGATTTATTCCTGGTTTTGTCCTGATTATTCTGATTTATTCCAGGTTTGGTCCTGGACCTGGTCCTGGTCCTGGTCCTGGTTCTGGTTTATTCCTGATTTATTCCTGGTTTGGTCCTGGTTTATTCCAGGTTTGGTCCTGATTTATTCCAGGTTTGGTCCTGATTTATTCCAGGTTTGGTCCTGGTCCTGGTTCTGGTTTATTCCTGGTTTATTCCTGATTTATTCCTGGTTTGGTCCTGGTCCTGGTCCTGGTCCTGGACCTGGTCTGGTATTATTCCTGGTTTATTCCAGGTTTGGTCCTGATTTATTCCTGTTTATTCCAGGTTTGGTCCTGATTTATTCCTGGTTTATTCCAGGTTTGGTCCTGATTTATTCCAGGTTTGGTCCTGGTCCTGATCCTGGTTCTGGTTTATTCCTGGTCCTGGTTTGGTCCTGTTCTGATTTATTCCTGATTTATTCTTGGTTTGGTCCTGATTTATTCCTGATTTATTCCAGGTTTGGTCCTGGACCTGGTCCTGGTCCTGGTCCTGGTTCTGGTTTATTCCTGATTTATTCCTGATTTATTCCTGGTTTGGTCCTGGTTTATTCCAGGTTTGGTCCTGATTTATTCCTGGTTTATTCCAGGTTTGGTCCTGATTTATTCCAGGTTTATTCCTGGTTTATTCCTGGTTTGGTCCTGATTTATTCCTGATTTATTCCAGGTTTGGTCCTGGTCCTGGACCTGGTTCTGGTTTATTCCTGGTTTTATTCCTGGTTTGGTCCTGATTTATTCCTGATTTATTCCTGGTTTATTCCTGGTTTGGTCCTGATTTATTCCTGATTTATTCCTGGTTTGGTCCTGGACCTGGTCCTGGTCCTGGTTCTGGTTTATTCCTGGTTTATTCCTGATTTATTCCTGATTTATTCCTGATTTATTCCAGGTTTGGTCCTGGTTTGGTCCTGATTTATTCCTGATTTATTCCAGGTTTGGTCCTGGTCCTGGACCTGGTTCTGGTTTATTCCTGTTTATTCCTGGTTTGGTCCTGATTTATTCCTGGTATTATTCCTGGTTTGGTCCTGATTTATTCCAGGTTTGGTCCTGATTTATTCCTGATTTATTCCAGGTTTGGTCCTGGTCCTGGTCCTGGTCCTTGACCTGGTCCTGGTTCTGGTCCTGGTTCTGGTTTATTCCTGGTTTATTCATGGTTTGGTCCTGATTTATTCCTGATTTATTCCTGGTTTATTCCTGGTTTTGTCCTGATTTATTCCTGGTTTATTCCTGGTTTGGTCCTGGTTCTGGTCCTGGTCCTGGACCTGGTTCTGGTTTATTCCTGGTTTGGTCCTTATTTATTCCAGTTTGGTCCTGATTTATTCCTGATTTATTCCAGGTTTGGTCCTGGTCCTGGTCCTGGTCCTTGACCTGGTCCTGGTTCTGGTCCTGGTTCTGGTTTATTCCTGGTTTATTCCTGGTTTGGTCCTGATTTATTCCTGGTTTATTCCTGGTTTGGTCCTGATTTATTCCTGGTTTATTCCTGGTTTGGTCCTGATTTATTCCTAATTTATTCCTGGTTTATTCCTGGTTTGGTCCTGGTCCTGGACCTGGTTCTGGTTTATTCCTGGTTTGGTCCTGATTTATTCCAGGTTGGGTCCTGATTTTATTCCTGGTTTATTCCAGGTTTGGTCCTGATTTATTCCTGGTTTATTCCAGGTTTGGTCCTGATTTATTCCAGGTTTGGTCCTGGTCCTGGTTCTGGTTTATTCCTGGTTTATTCCTGATTTATTCCTGATTTATTCCTGGTTTGGTCCTGGTCCTGGTCCTGGTCCTGGACCTGATCTGGTTTATTCCTGGTTTATTCCAGGTTTGGTCCTGATTTATTCCTGTTTATCCAGGTTTGGTCTTGATTTATTCCTGGTTTATTCCAGGTTTGGTCCTGATTTATTCCAGTTTGGTCCTGGTCCTGATCCTGGTTCTGGTTTATTCCTGGTCCTGGTTCTGTCCTGGTTCTGATTATTCCTGATTTATTCCTGGTTTGGTCCTGATTTATTCCTGATTTATTCCAGGTTTGGTCCTGGACCTGGTCCTGGTCCTGGTCCTGGTTCTGGTTTATTCCTGATTTATTCCTGATTTATTCCTGGTTTGGTCCTGGTTTATTCCAGGTTTGGTCCTGATTTATTCCTGGTTTATTCCAGGTTTGGTCCTGATTTATTCCTGGTTTATTCCAGGTTTGGTCCTGATTTATTCCAGGTTTATTCCTGGTTTGGTCCTGATTTATTCCTGATTTATTCCAGGTTTGGTCCTGGTCCTGGACCTGGTTCTGGTTTATTCCTGGTTTATTCCTGGTTTGGTCCTGATTTATTCCTGATTTATTCCTGGTTTATTCCTGGTTTGGTCCTGATTTATTCCTGATTTATTCCTGGTTGGTCCTGGACCTGGTCCTGGTCCTGGTCCTGGTTCTGGTTTATTCCTGGTTTATTCCTGATTTATTCCTGATTTATTCCTGGTTTATTCCAGGTTTGGTCCTGATTTATTCCTGATTTATTCCAGGTTTGGTCCTGGTTTGGTCCTGATTTATTCCTGATTTATTCCAGGTTTGGTCCTGGTCCTGGACCTGGTTTCTGGTTTATTCCTGGTTTATTCCTGGTTTATTCCGTGTTGTGTCCTGATTTATTCCTGGTTTATTCCTGGTTTGGTCCTGATTTATTCCAGGTTTGGTCCTGATTTATTCCTGATTTTTCCAGGTTTGGTCCTGGTCCTGGTCCTGGTCCTTGACCTGGTCCTGGTTCTGGTCCTGGTTCTGGTTTATTCCTGGTTTATTCCTGGTTTGGTCCTGATTTATTCCTGATTTATTCCTGGTTTATTCCTGGTTTGGTCCTGATTTATTCCTGGTTTATTCCTGGTTTGGTCCTGATTTATTCCTGATTTATTCCAGGTTTGTCCTGGTTTGGTCCTGATTTATTCCTGATTTATTCCAGGTTTGGTCCTGGTCCTGGACCTGGTTCTGGTTTATTCCTGGTTTATTCCTGGTTTATATTCCTGGTTTTGGTCCTGATTTATTCCTGGTTTATTCCTGGTTTGGTCCTGATTTATTCCAGGTTTGGTCCTGATTTATTCCTGATTTATTCCAGGTTTGGTCCTGGTCCTGGTCCTGGTCCTTGACCTGGTCCTGGTTCTGGTCCTGGTTCTGGTTTATTCCTGGTTTATTCCTGGTTTGGTCCTGATTTATTCCTGATTTATTCCTGGTTTATTCCTGGTTTGGTCCTGATTTATTCCTGTTTATTCCTGGTTTGGTCCTGATTTATTCCTGATTTATTCCTGGTTTGGTCCTGGTTCTGGTCCTGGTCCTGGACCTGGTTCTGGTTTATTCCTGGTTTGGTCCTGATTTATTCCAGGTTTGGTCTATTTATTCCTGATTTATTCCAGTTTGGTCCTGGTCCTGGTCCTGGTCCTTGACCTGGTCCTGGTTCTGGTCCTGGTTCTGGTTTATTCCTGGTTTATTCCGGGTTTGGTCCTGATTTATTCCTGATTTATTCCTGGTTTATTCCTGGTTTGGTTCTGATTTATTCCTGATTTATTCCTGGTTTGGTCCTGGTTTATTCCTGGTTTGGTTCTGATTTATTCCTGATTTATTCCTGGTTTGGTCCTGGTCCTGGTCCTGGACCTGGTCCTGGTCCTGGTCCTGGTCCTGGTCCTGGACCTGGTCCTGGTCCTGGTCCTGGACCTGGTCCTGGTCCTGGTCCTGGTTTACTGCCTGTTTTTGTCTCAGCATGTGCAGTGGAGCCCTCCTGCCACCATGTGGCGCTGTTCGACCGGCTGACCCGCTGTGACCTGTACGGCTCTCTGAATGCTGTCTGCAGCGCCTCCCAGCAGGTAAGCAGGCTTCGGGTCAAAGGTCAGCCCTTCAGAGCCGCGCCCTCGCTCCAGCTGTGTGCGTGTCTGCAGGCCAGGGGGTTTCTGGGTAATCCTCGGGCCGAGCGCTTCCACCAGCTGCGCTGCTCTCTGAGGGTGAGGGGCGGAGCTTCACGTCTGCTCGTCCTCAGGAAGAACGGTGAGCCGCCGCCATGTGACCTTTAACCCTCCAGAACCACAAGCCTGTGCACGGATCCAACAACAGGAACACGTTTACGAACACATTTCGTTAATTTTCTGCCACATTTTCTGCTTGTTATTTAGTTCGGGCAGATTAATAGTTACTATGACAACCAGAATCAGAGTTTTATCAACAACTCAACAGTTAGCTTGCTAACTAAGCTGAATATTTAGGTTTTGAGCTAAACAGTTAGCTTGCTAAATAAGCTGAATATTTAGGTTGAGTAACAGTTGCTGCATAGCTGAATATTTAGTTGAGCTAAACTTAGCGCTAAATAAGCTGAATATTTAGGTCTGAGCTAAACAGTTAGCTTGCTAAATAACTGAATATTTAGGTCTGAGCTAAACAGTTAGCTTGCTAAAAAAAGCTGAATATTTAGGTCTGAGCTAAACAGTTAGCTTGCTAAATAAACTGAATATTTAGGTCTGAGCTAAACAGTTAGCTTGCTAAATAAGCTGAATATTTAGGTCTGAGCTAAACAGTTAGCTTGCTAAATAAACTGAATATTTAGGTCTGAGCTAAATAGTTAGCTTGCTAAATAAGCTGAATATTTAGGTCTGACCTAAACAGTTAGCTTGCTAAATAAACTGAATATTTAGGTCTGGGCTAAATAGTTAGCTTGCCACTTAACTGTTTACACAGTTAGCTTCATGCTAAGTAGTTAGCTTTGTTTATAAAAGAATGAATAACCCAGTAAAGACATTGATTAATCCAGATTGTGAGGATCTTCCCCAACGGCCTCCACTGGTTGGCCAGGTGTGAGCGCACCTGGGCGCGCGCCTTCATGTGGGCGTGTCCTCCGTTGCAGGGGCGGAGCTCCAGCAGCAGAGTTTCGTGAGGCTGAGGCTGAGGAAGGCGGTTTCAGGTGTGTTCAGGACTCAGGTGTTCTCCTCCAGGAACACGTCTCTGTCCGACGCGCTCCGGTTCTGCCGGGACGGCTGCGGCCGCGACGCCTGCTGCCGCGGGTTTGTCCTCAACCGGAGCGTCCTGGATGGAGGTGGGTCGCCGTGGGGAGGGTCGCCGTGGGGACGGGTCGCCGTGGGGACCGGGCCTCACCGGGCCGTTCCGGATGCTGACCCGCTGTCTGACCTCTGACCCCTGAAGGCTCCCTGCTGTGTGGCTGGCTCGGAGCGCCGTCGGTTCTGATGTGTGAAGACGAGGACTGGGACGTGATTGGCCAGGGACCGGCCAATAGGATCTGTGGGGCGGGGCTTAGCTACAGCCAGCAGCAGCGCAGCTTCGAGTTCGACTTTGGCGGAGAAAAGTTCACCGTCGGTAAGAAAGCGACGCGGCTCGGTTCGACCGGCCCGGTCCGAACCCAGACTGAACGTTCTGGTTCCGTCCAGCTGACGGCGCTCCGCCTGGCGACAGCAGCAACAGGAAGGACTACCAGGCCGCCATCATCAGCTTCCAGGCCATCTACCTGAACACAGGTGCGCCTCGTTCCCGGACCGACCCGTTGGCTCCGGTTCTGCTCGACTGACTCACCTGGTTCTGTCGTCTCAGCTGCAGCCGCCGGCGGTTCTGGATCGGCGTCCTGCGGCGCAGCGGAGGTTCCGGCTCCTCTGAACGGTTCGACCCGCTCTGACGATGAGTCTCCTGATGAATGTTGTGATGAAAACGCCGGTTCTGTCCGCAGCGTCCGTCCAGCTGAGGTTCCGGTCTCTGTCCGGCGCCGAGGTTCTGGTGGACCCTCAGAGGAAACAGCCGGTTCTCTCCTTCTGGCTCAGCAAAGACGACTACAGCTCCCAGAATGCCCTGCTCTGGTGCCTCACACGTACGCAGCTTTCCGTTTTCACAGATGTGTGGTTTCTCTCCTCTGTGGGAACCGATTTCAGGTTTCACTTCGACCGCAGGATGGTGGCTTTAAATCGCTATGGGAACGTTTAGCCCCGCCCCCAAATGGACAAATGTCAGCGGATGGGGGGGGGGGGGGGGTTGTTACCAAATTAGCAACTTTTCAGAAATCACAAGAAATCAGCAACATTCAGTGTTATTAGACTTTCAGTGAGCTGCAGACATCAACGCTGCTGGACCGACTGCAATACTGCCGTTCAACTGAAAGAGGGCAGCACTGAGGGAGTTTTAGGGAAAACACTGCAGAATTAAACAGGTTTTCACAGAAAGGTAAAGGTCACAAAATGGTCAGTAACTCTAGCTCAGTGGTTCTTGACCTTTTCTGAGGAACCGAACCCACCAGATTCATATGCGCCTTCACTCAGAGTCTAGTTGATCACCAAGTCGTCTTAAAGGTAAAGGACAGTTCTTCAAAATATAGTCAGTGTTTCCAGCAAGGTGAGCTGAATGTCCAGGAACGACCCAAGGTATTTAAAATGTTTCAACAGGTTGACCATTGAGAGAAACTGGAACCACTTTAAGGTTTAAGTCATTTAATTAGCTCTACATTCTTAAGAGAATTAGAAACTATTAATAAATAATAAATACATTTGCGGTATTCTGATTTAGTAATGTAATTATATTAGCTGTGTTACCACCCCTCACCACTAGAGGCAGCACCAACGAAAGGATGCCACTAAGGAGCAGATTTAGACCGAAAGATACAGAATTTGGTAAAAACTGTGAGCTTTGCTGAAGTAAATAAAGACACAAGTTCAAATCCCTGCTGAGAGTGAAGCTCCTCCAATCAGGGCTCCTCTGAGCTCTGATTGGCTAAGCAATGTAACGTGACCCTCTGATTGGCTAAGCAATGTAATGTGATCCTGTGCAGCAAGTGATGGCGAAGCGGGGCGACATCACGACTTTACACAGGTGTGTCTTTACCTCTACTGAACCCAGGTTAAGAACCACTAAGCTAGCGCTAGTAACTCTAGCTACTACCAGCTAGAATTAACTCTAGCTGTAGAGCTAGCTAGTAACCAGCTAGTTACTCTAGCTGTAGTAGCTAGTAGTAACTCTAGCTACCACCAGCTAGAGTTACTAGCTAGTAGTAGCTAGCTAGTACGCCCAGGTAGCTACAGTTACTAGCGCTACTAGCTCTAGCTACTGAGCCCTTATAGATGTAGAAAAAGGACAGAGTGAGCCCTCTGGCTGCGTAGATGCTCTGTGGAGGCGCAGTGACCCCTCCAGCTGCAGGTGGCGCTCTGTAGCCGTCATGGTTTTGTGTCTCAGGCTGTGATGAAGAGGAGCGGTGTTCTGTCGCCGACCTGGGAGAATCCGAGTCGGACCGTTTCTTCCGCTGCGCCTTGTATCCGGACACCAGAGTCTGCGGCGGCTACGACCAGCCGACCAGACGCCCCTGTCGCCCCCTGCTGGACCGGACCACCAACAACACCTACAGCAAGAAGGGTGAGGATGAGGCTCTGGGATCCGAGTCTGGATGAAGGACACAACGACGGTTCTGGTTCTGTTTCAGTGGATCTGAGCGGGCCGGTCCAGAGTTTTTATCAGCGGGTTCCCTTCCAGAAGATGGTGTCGTACTCTGTGAGGAACCGGGTCGCACTGGACGGAACCAGCTGCTGCCTGACGGGTAAGACCAGAACCAGAACGCCAGCGGGTCGAGACAGTCTGACCTCAGCACGTTCAGGACAACATGGTGGACACCAGGGGACAATATGAGACAAATTCAGACATTCAGAGACAAAGTGAGACAGTTTTATTTGCACTGGTCCACAGAGACACGATTCACAGCAACATAAAACAAAGACCTGCGTACCAGTGTTCCCACAGAACCGACTGGTACCAGACAGGAGGTGAAAACATGAATAAGCTGCACCAACACATTGATCGTCAAGTTTCTCATGGTTTCTGGAGCTTCCTGACATGTTGCAAACATCTCACTGCACAGCTGGACCTGCTGCATCAATAAGAGACCTCTGCTTTCTAAATGTACATCTCACTGGAGGTGTGGAGTCAGCTTTGAACAGACCTACTATAGCTCATGATCATGTCCTCCCAGTGTGTTAGCCTGGGGCTGTAGCATGTTATAGCTCATCATGTTCTCCCATTGTGTTAGCCTGGGCCTGTAGCATGTTATAGCTCATGATCATGTCCTCCCAGTGTGTTAGCCTGGGCCTGTAGCATGTAGTTATAGCTCATCATGTTCTCCCATTGTGTTAGCCTGGGCCTGTAGCATGTTATAGCTCATGATCATGTCCTCCCAGTGTGTTAGCCTGGGCCTGTAGCATGTAGTTATAGCTCATCATGTTCTCACATTGTGTTAGCCTGGGCCTGTAGCATATTATAGCTCATGATCATGTCCTCCCAGTGTGTTAGCCTGGGCCTGTAGCATGTAGTTATAGCTCATCATCATGTCCTCCCAGTGTGCTAGCCTGGGCCTGTAGCATGTAGTTATAGCTCATCATGTCATTCCAGTGTGTTAGCCTGGGCCTGTAGCATGTTATAGCTCATCATGTTCTCCCATTGTGTTAGCCTGGGCCTGTAGCATGTTATAGCTCATGATCATGTCCTCCCAGTGTGTTAGCCTGGGCCTGTAGCATGTAGTTATAGCTCATCATGTTCTCCCATTGTGTTAGCCTGGGCCTGTAGCATGTTATAGCTCATGATCATGTCCTCCCAGTGTGTTAGCCTGGGCCTGTAGCATGTAGTTATAGCTCATCATGTTCTCACATTGTGTTAGCCTGGGCCTGTAGCATATTATAGCTCATGATCATGTCCTCCCAGTGTGTTAGCCTGGGCCTGTAGCATGTAGTTATAGCTCATCATCATGTCCTCCCAGTGTGCTAGCCTGGGCCTGTAGCATGTAGTTATAGCTCATCATGTCCTCCCAGTGTGCTAGTGTGTTAGCCTGGGCCTGTAGTATGTAGTTATATCTCATCATGTTCTCCCAGTGTGTTAGCCTGGGCCTGTAGCATGAAGTTATAGCTCATCATCATGTCCTCCCAGTGTGTTAGCCTGGGCCTGTAGCATGTAGTTATAGCTCATCATGTCCTCCCAGTGTGTTAGCCTGGGCCTGTAGTATGTAGTTATAGCTCATCATGTTCTCCCAGTGTGTTAGCCTGGGCCTGTAGCATGTAGTTATAGCTCATCATGTCATTCCAGTGTGTTAGCCTGGGCCTGTAGCATGTTATAGCTCATGATCATGTCCTCCCAGTGTGTTAGCCTGGGCCTGTAGCATGTTATAGCTCATGATCATGTCCTCCCAGTGTGCTAGCCTGGGCCTGTAGCATGTAGTTATAGCTCATCATGTCCTCCCAGTGTGCTAGTGTGTTAGCCTGGGCCTGTAGTATGTAGTTATACACAGTCCAGTCACATTAATGTGACCATCTGTCAAAAGCCAGAATAACCACCTTTCGCAGAGCGAACTGCTACGAGACGTGCAGGAAGAGAGTCACTTAGGTCCCTGAAGGTCTTCTCTGGGATGTTGAGCCATGCCGACTCTAATGCCGTGGCCAGCTGCGCTAGATTACGCGGTTGAGGATCCATGGCGCGAACAACTCGATCGAGATGGTCCCACAGATGCTCGATTGGGTTTAAGTCAGGTGAGTTTGCTGGCCAGGGGAGGACGGTAAACTCATCCTGGTGCTCTTCGAACCACGCACGTACACTGGCAGCTGTATGGCACCTCGCATTGTCCTGCTGGAAGATGCCATCATCCTGAGGAAAAACAATGCGCATGTAGGGGTGGACATGGTCCGCAAGGACAGATGCGTACTTGTATTGATCCATCGTGCCTTCCACAATAATCAGTGAACCCAGAGAATGCCAGGAAAACATTCCCCAGACCATAATGCTCCCGCCTCCAGCTTGGACCGTTCCTGCAATGGTTGCAGGGTGGTTCCTTTCAGAGGTTTCACGCCTTATACGCCAACGTCCATCTGTCCGATGGAGCATAAAACGCGATTCATCTGAAAACGCTACCTGTCGCCACTCAGTGGACGTCCAGCTGCTGTACTGGCGTGCAAATTCTAGCCTTCGTCGTCGATGAACACCAGTCAGCATAGGTGCACGAACCAGGCGTCCGCTTCGGAGGCCCAGACGCAGCAATGTTCGCTGAATAGTGGTTTGGGAGACACTTGTGGTAGCCCTTGGTTCATTTTAGTGGTCAGTTGCTCAACGGTAGCCCGTCTATCTGCCCGAACGCATCTCCGCAACCGTCGTTCGCCTCTGTCATCTATGGCCCGTGGTGCACCACATTTGCCACGTCGTTGATTTTGGACAGTCCCATTTTGCCATGCACGGTACACTTTTACCACGGCGGCACGCGAACAGTTCACAAACTCAGCCGTTTCGGAAATGCTTCCACCCTTGGCCCGAAAGCCAATGATCATGCCCTTTTGGACGTCGGATAAATCGCTTCGTTTCTGCATTACGCCAACGATTGAAATGTTTTCCGAAGCCCACACACACCCTTTATATACGCTCAACTGCACTGTGCTGCCACCTGCCTTCTGTGATTGGTTATTTAACTCTGAAGTGGAAAGTACGTGGTGGTCACATTAATGTGACTGGACTGTGTATCTCATCATGTTCTCCCAGTGTGTTAGCCTGGGCCTGTAGCATGAAGTTATAGCTCATCATCATGTCCTCCCAGTGTGTTAGCCTGGGCCTGTAGCATGAAGTTATAGCTCATGATCATGTCCTCCCAGTGTGTTAGCCTGGGCCTGTAGCATGAAGTTATAGCTCATCATCATGTCCTCCCAGTGTGTTAGCCTGGGCCTGTAGCATGTAGTTATAGCTCATCATGTCCTCCCAGTTGAAGGTGCCGATAGGCGGCATCATCACCACCACGGAGCTGCTCTGACCCACAGCAGGAAACAAAGTTCTGCTTTTGTCCTTAGCATTATGCTGCACATCGTATCTCAGCCCATAATTAGAGCATACATCCAGTAACTGCTGAAAACCAGCACTGCGGGGTCAGAGGTCAGCCGGGTCATCAGCACACATTTACCCAGAGTATCAAACATCATCCAGTTCTCCAGGTTCGTCCATGTTCAGGTGGAACGGGGCAGTGAGAGCAGTGACCTCTGACCCACTGAGATAATATTACCACATTTTACACCCATTTCCTGGTTAGAATACCTCAAAGTTCAAAGTTCATATAATAAAACCACAGGCTCTACAGGCGTCAGTAGACCCAGTAACACAGATTCATTCATTCACATGTTGGCTTCTGCTGCCTCAATGTTCCCAACGTGGCTTTGAGACCAAATCAGTAATAAACTGATTGGAGATCTAGAGATCACACCGAAGCTGTTGGTTACTAAGGCCGCCATCTTGGCTGGTTTGGACGTCATGACAGGCGCCAGGGGACAGATGATGAGGAACCAGGAGTCGGTCCTGGGCCATGAACCCAGAGAGACACTTTAGGACTTCAGACAGCCTGCTGGACTTCACTAGGGGTCATTATAACCCATCACTCTTAGCGATGTCTCCCTTCTGTGTCCAGGTTCAGGGAGTGCGAGCGCCGCTGCGACCAGGACGCCTGTTGCCGTGGTTTCGGGTTTGTCCAGGAGACCAAATCCAGAGGTAAAACCAGGAGATGAGGACAATCAGGGCTTCATCTGGTCGTGGTGGTGATGGCGATGACCTCCTGTTTCAGGCCTGCTGTGTCTGCCCCTCATCAGCCTCGGGGTTCTGACCTGCAGTGAAGACGACGTCTCAACCTGGACGACTCAGGACTGTTCGTCTCCTGAAGCAGAGACGTCCCCAGAGCCGTTCGGCTGGTACCAGAAACCCGGTACCGGACCCGACGGACACGCTAGCTCAGGCATGTCCCGCAGGAGGACGCAGTCATGATGGGATGTTTGTGTTTTCAGTCAATCAGTGGACAACGTCCCCGGCCCTGTGTCCCCCGTTCAGCCTGAGGAAGCCAAGGAACAACGGTGAGACTCTACGGCTGGGACCAGAACCTGGGACCAGGACCTGGGACCAGGACCGGAACCAGAACTGGGACCAGAACCTGGAACCAGAACCTGGGACCAGAACCTGGGACCAGAACCTGGAACCAGAACCTGGGACCAGAACCTGGAACCAGAACCTGGGACCAGAACCTGGGACCAGAACCTGGAACCAGAACCTGGGACCAGAACCTGGGACCAGAACCTGGAACCAGAACCTGGGACAGAACTGGGACCAGAACCTGGAACCAGAACCTGGGACCAGAACCTGGGACCAGAACCTGGACCAGAACCTGGAACCAGAACCTGGAACCAGAACCTGGGACCAGAACCTGGAACCAGAACCTGGGACCAGAACCTGGAACCAGAACCTGGGACCAGAACCTGGGACCAGAACCTGGTACCACAGGAACATTCGCAGTGCGATCCAACTTTGCTAACACGTTATTTGCTAGAAGTGAGTGCTAAAGTGATAAATTCAGTCATGTTGACACCCACCAGTGTAGTTTTAAACTGTAGAACTACAGTGATGCATTCTGGGAAAGAGGAAATGGAACTACTGCATAAGCAGTCTACACCACTTCAAAATAAAAGCATGAATATGAATGACTAACCACTTTAACTTAAACACGGACGTCGAACGCCAAATGAATTAACGCTTTAAGATTTATACTGAAAAACTAAGTTAGGAAACTAAGACAACCAAACAGTTTCATTGTTAGAAAAAAACATTAAATGCTAAGCTACCAATTCAAATTTAATTCAAATGAAAAATAATTTAAAGATCCAAAAGGCAAATATTGTAACTGGTATCAGTTCAGACTCTGATGGCTGTTACATTAGCTCTTCTGTTAGCTCTCCTGTTAGCTCCCCTGCTAGCTCCTTTGTTAGCTTCCCTGTTAGCTCTTCTGTTAGCTCCTCTGCTACCTCTCCTGTTAGCTCCCTTGTTACCAATACTGTTAGCTCCTCTGTTAGCTCTCCATTTAGCTACCCTGTAAGCTCTCCTGTTAGCTCTCTTGTTACCATACTGTTAGCTTCCTGTTAGCTCCTTTGTTAGCTCTCTTGTTAGCTCTTCTGTTAGTCCTCTGGCTACTCTCTGTTAGCTCCAGTTAGCTCCCTGTTAGCTCCTCTGTTAGCTTCCCTGTTAGCTTCCCTATTAGCTCCCTGTTAGCTCTTCTGTTAGCTCCCCTGTTAGCCCATTAGCAGCATGGTCCCAGCTCTGATTTAAGCATCGTGGGAACAAGGACGGTTGGACCAAAGTTCTTCTGTGTGTCCGGGTTCTGCTGTGTGTCCGGGTTCTGCTGTGTGTCCGGGTTCTGCTGGGCCCGGTTCTGCTGGGCCCGGTTCTGCTGGGCCCGGGTTCTGCTGGGTCTGGGTTCTGCTGGGCCCGGTTCTGCTGGGTCTGGGTTCTGCTGGGCCCGGTTCTGCTGGGCCCGGTTCTGCTGGGTCTGGGTTCTGCTGGGTCTGGGTTCTGCTGGGCCCGGTTCTGCTGGGCCCGGTTATGCTGTGTGTCCGGGGTTCTGCTGGGCCCGGTTCTGCTGGGCCCTTCTGGTTCTGCTGGGTCTGGGTTCTGCTGGGCCCGGTTCTGCTGGGTCTGGGTTCTGCTGGGCCCGGTTCTGCTGGGCCCGGTTCTGCTGGGTCTGGGTTCTGCTGGGTCTGGGTTCTGCTGGGCCCGGTTCTGCTGGGCCCAGTTTCTGCTGGGTCTGGGTTCTGCTGGGCCCGGTTCTCTGTGGTGTCCGGGTTCTGCTGGTCGGGTTCTGCTGGGTTGGCTTGCTGCTGGGTTCTGCTGGGCCTGGGTTCTGCTGGGCCTGGGTTCTGCTGGGTCGGTTCTGCTGGTTCCGGGTTCTGCTGGGCCCGGTTCTGCTGGGCCCGGTTCTGCTGGGCCCGGTTCTGCTCTGACAGCCTGAATGTGTTTCAGTCTCCATGGACGACTGGCGGCTCGTCTCAGAGTCGTCTCTCCTGATCGACGCGTCTCTCTCTACGTATGATGTCATCCACGTGAGCCGGGACATCGACACCGACCGGGACAGGACCCGGGACTGGTGTCTCCATGGTAACCGACAGAACCTGCTGGGCTGCAGAGGTCAGAGGTGAAGCTAATGAAAGCGCGTTTCCTGCCAGCCTGCCAGGAGGCGGAGTCTTGTGCTGCCGTGTCACTGAGGGAGGCGGAGTCGGCGGTCCGCTGCGTCCTGTACCCGGACACCACCACCTGCGGGCTAAGCTCCGCCCCAGACTCCCTTAGCCCCGCCTCCTCCTGCCGCCTGGCGGTGAGAGAGCCCGCCCCCCAGGTCTACCTGAGGACAGGTGAGCTGAGGAGCCAATCGCAGAGCAGAACAGACGCGGCGCCTCGCTGACCCGAGCGTTTCCTCAGGGCGGTCGGCGCCGGCGGCGTCCGTCTCCGTTCCCGGCCGCGGGACGCTGCGGGGCGTCGCCGCGGAAACGGCGGTCGGGTCGGACAGCAGGACGGTGGTCCGGTTCCTCGGAGTCCGTACGCCCGTCCACCAATAGGAGCGCTGCGCTTCGAGGCGGCGCAGCCGGCCGATTGGACGGGAGCCTGGGACGCCACCAGGCCCAGGTAAACGATCGGAACCGGGACCCGTCGGGGCCACCGGAACCGCCGGTGACCCTCCGGTCCGATTCGCCCTCAGGCCCGGCTGCGTTCAGCCCGGCGACGACGACGCGGCTTCCAGCGAGGACTGTCTCTACCTGAACGTCTTCACGCCCGCAGGCCGGGTGAGTCCTGGACTCCGACCGGGTGGACCGGTCCCCACCGGGTCCCACCGGGTCCACCGGGTCCGACCGGGTCCCACCGGGTCCGACCGGGTCGACCGGGTCCGACCGGGTCCACCGGGTCCGACCGGGTCCGACCGGGTGGACCGGGTCCAACCGGGTCCGACCGGGTCCGACCGGGTCCCACCGGGTCCGATCCAGGGTGGACCGGGTCCAACCGGTCCGACTGGGTCCAACCAGGTCCAACCGGGGTCCGACTGGGTCCAACCAGGTCCAACCGGGTCCCGACCGGGCGTCCCACGGGTCCGACCGGGTGGACCGGGTCCAACCCGGGTCCGACCCATGGGTCCCACGGGTCCAACCGGGTCCACCGGGTCCACCGGGTCCCACCGGGTCCGACCGACGGGTCCCACCGGGTCCGACCGGGTCACGGGACCGGTCACCGGTCCGACCGGGCCCCGACCGGGTCCGACCGGGTCCACCGGGTCCGACTGGGTCCGACCGGGTCCGACGTCGGGTCCGACCGGGTCCCAACCGGTCCAACCGGGGTCCGACCGGGTCCCACCGGGTCCGACCGGGTGGACCGGGTCCAACCGGGTCCAACCGGGTCCCACCAGGTCCCACCGGAACCACAGAGAAACATTTCATTCTTCTTCTGCTGCTCCACCAGCGCGGCCGAGTCCCGGTCCTCGTTTACTTCTTCAACCAGAACCAGAACCTGCTGGACGGATCCGCCCTCGCCGCTGTGGGGAACATCGTCGTGGTAACGGCCAGCTACCGAACGGCGGCGCTGGGATTCCTGACTGCAGGTGAACACACACACACCTACACACACACACCTACACACACACACACACACACACCTACACACCACACACACACACACACCTACACACACACACACACACACACACACACACACCTACACACACACACACACCTACACACACCACACACCACACACACACACACCACACACACACACACACACACACACACACACACACACCACACACACACACCAACACACACACACACACACACACCCACACACACACACACACACACACTACACACACACACACACCACACACACACCACACACACACCTACACACACACACACACACACCTACACACACTCACACACCTACACACACTCACACACCTACACACACACACCACACACCACACACACACACACACACACCTACACACACCACACACCACACACACCACACACCACACACACACACACCACACACACACCTACACACACACACACCACACACACCTACACACACACACACACCACACTACACACACCTACACACACACACCTACACACACACACACACCTACACACACACTACACACACACCTACACACCACACACACACACACACACACTACACACACACACACCTACACACACCTACACACACACACACACACCTACACACACACACACACACACCACACACACACCTACACACACACCACACCCACACCACAACACCTACACACACACACACCTACACACACACACACACACAGGCAGCTGTCTGACCCCGTCTCCATGGCGACCGCAGGCGGTCTCCATGGTAACTACGGCCTGTCGGACCAGGAGGCGGCGCTGCGCTGGGTCCAGGCTCACATCGCCCTGGTGGGCGGAGACAGCGGCAGCGTGACGGTGGCGGCTGAGCGACGCGGCGCCGACATCCTGAGCCTGACGCTGCTGACCTCTTCACCTCCGATCCACAGGATGATCCTGATGGTGAGCAGGAGACGGAGGTCACGGAGGTCACGGAGGTCATGGCTCCTCCTCCTCTGACGGCTTGTCGTCCTGCAGGGCGGTTCTGTTTTCTCTCCAGCTTTGGTCCGAACTGCTTCGGCCGGCAGGCGTCAAGCCGTGGATTTGGCCCGAGAGTTGGGCTGCGTGACCTCTGACCTCTCTGATGACGACGGCCCCATGGTGGCTTGCCTGAGGTCGACTCCGGTCCGCCAGCTGAACGCGGCTCAGACGAAGGTCAGGGTTCTGAGGTCCGGTCGGTCCCGCCGCTCCGGATCCTCCTGTCTGACCCGAGTGTCTGTGGCGCAGCTGCTGGCGGCCGGCGGTCCGTTCCAGGCCTGGGCTCCGGTCCGCAGGTCCGGTTCCGGCCCGTTCCGCAGACTGGACCTGATGCTGGGCACATCGGAACACGACGGCCTGATCAGCAGAGCAGCCAGGATCAGGTCAGAGGTCACTGCCGTCTTTACAGAGACAGTCTCAGTTCTGGTCTCCTGACCCGTTTGGTCTCCTGACCCGGTTCTGGTCTCGCAACCCGGTTCTGGTCTCTGACCCAGTTCTGGTCTCCGGTTCTGGTCTCCTGACCGGTTCTGGTCTCCTGACCCGTTCTGGTCTCCTGACCGGTTCTGGTCTCCTGACCCGGTTCTGGTCTCCTGACCTGGTTCTGGTCTCCTGACCCGGTTCTGGTCTCCTGACCGGTTCTGGTCTCCGTTCCTGGTTCCTGACCGTCTCCTGACCCGGTTCTCCTGCCGGTTCTCCTGACCCGGTTCTGGTCTCCTGACCCGGTTCTCCTGACCCGGTTCTCCTGACCGGTTCTCCTGACCGGTTCTGGTCTCCTGACCCGGTTCTCCTGACCCGGTTCTCCTGACCCGGTTCTCCTGACCCGGTTCTGGTCTCCTGACCCGGTTCTCCTGACCCGGTTCTCCTGACCCGGTTCTGGTCTCCTGACCTGGTTCTGGTCTCCTGACCCGGTTCTGGTCTCCTGACCTGGTTCTGGTCTCCCGGTTCTGGTCTCCTGACCGGTTCTCCTGACCCGGTTCTCTCCTGACCCGGTTCTGGTCTCCTGACCCGGTTCTCCTGACCCGGTTTACCTTCTCCTGACCCGGTTCTCCTGACCCGGTTCTCCTGACCCGGTTCTGGGTTCTCCTGACCCGGTTCTCCTGACCCGGTTCTGGTCTCCTGACCTGGTTCTCCTGACCCGGTTCTCCTGACCCGGTTCTGGTCTCCTGACCCGGTTCTCCTGACCCGGTTCTGGTCTCCTGACCTGGTTCTCCTGACCCGGTTCTCCTGACCCGGTTCTGGTCTCCTGACCCGGTTCTCCTGACCCGGTTCTGGTCTCCTGACCCGGTTCTCCTGACCCGGTTCTCCTGACCCGGTTCTCCTGACCCGGTTCTGGACTCCTGACCTGGTTCTCCTGACCCGGTTCTCCTGACCCGGTTCTGGTCTCCTGACCCGGTTCTCCTGACCCGGTTCTCCTGACCCGGTTCTGGACTCCTGACCTGGTTCTCCTGACCCGGTTCTCCTGACCCGGTTCTGGTCTCCTGACCCGGTTCTCCTGACCCGGTTCTGGACTCCTGACCTGGTTCTCCTGACCCGGTTCTCCTGACCCGGTTCTGGTCTCCTGACCTGGTTCTCCTGACCCGGTTCTCCTGACCCGGTTCTGGTCTCCTGACCCGGTTCTCCTGACCCGGTTCTGGACTCCTGACCTGGTTCTCCTGACCCGGTTCTCCTGACCCGGTTCTGGTCTCCTGACCCGGTTCTCCTGACCCGGTTCTGGACTCCTGACCTGGTTCTCCTGACCCGGTTCTCCTGACCCGGTTCTGGTCTCCTGACCTGGTTCTGGTCTCCTGACCCGGTTCTGGTCTCCTGACCTGGTTCTGGTCTCCCGGTTCTGGTCTCCTGACCCGGTTCTCCTGACCCGGTTCTCCTGACCCGGTTCTCCTGACCCGGTTCTCCTGACCCGGTTCTCCTGACCCGGTTCTGGTCTCCTGACCCGGTTCTCCTGACCCGGTTCTGGTCTCCTGACCTGGTTCTCCTGACCCGGTTCTCCTGACCCGGTTCTGGTCTCCTGACCTGGTTCTCCTGACCCGGTTCTCCTGACCCGGTTCTGGTCTCCTGACCCGGTTCTCCTGACCCGGTTCTGGTCTCCTGACCCGGTTCTCCTGACCCGGTTCTCCTGACCCGGTTCTCCTGACCCGGTTCTGGACTCCTGACCTGGTTCTCCGGCCCCATTTCTCCTGACCCGGTTCTGGTCTCCTGACCCGGTTCTCCTGACCCGGTTCTCCTGACCCGGTTCTGGTCTCCTGACCTGGTTCTCCTGACCCGGTTCTCCTGACCCGGTTCTGGTCTCCTGACCCGGTTCTCCTGACCCGGTTCTGGACTCCTGACCTGGTTCTCCTGACCCGGTTCTCCTGACCCGGTTCTGGTCTCCTGACCTGGTTCTCCTGACCCGGTTCTCCTGACCCGGTTCTGGTCTCCTGACCCGGTTCTCCTGACCCGGTTCTGGACTCCTGACCTGGTTCTCCTGACCCGGTTCTCCTGACCCGGTTCTCCTGACCCGGTTCTCCTGACCCGGTTCTGGTCTCCTGACCCGGTTCTCCTGACCCGGTTCTGGTCTCCTGACCCGGTTCTCCTGACCCGGTTCTGGTCTCCGGCCCTCAGGTGACTCTCCCGCCGTCGTTCTACGAGGCGCTGCGTCGCTCTCTGGGCGGAGCCTCAGGCGACGCGCGGCTGATGGACGCGGCTTCCTGGTTCTACGCTCTGGATCCCGACCCGACAGCTGCTGGATACAACCTGTTCTCCCGAGCGCTCGACAGCGCCACCAGGTGACCGTCAGGCCTAACTAAAGGGTTCAGTGTCAGGCTAAGAGAGGTCAAAGGTCAGTGTCGGGACCATTCCGCTAAGTTGTTAGCTTAGCGTTTTGATAGTTCTGTAAATGTTTAGAAAGTTCATCATATGTTGAAGTTTAAGGTTCCTGTTCAACTTCATGCTCTTATTTTGAAGAGTTTATGCAGCAGTTCTGTTTCCTGTCGTCAGTGACACATCAGCTTGGTTTAGATTAGCGCTTTAGCGTTAGCTTCCTCTGATTAGCCCCTTAGCATTAGCATTTTTGTTAGCTCTTTAGCTAGCGGTGCCCGGTTCTGGTGAGAAGCGGGAACCGTTCCTGCTGACCCGGTTCTGTGTCTGGCTGCAGAGACCTGTTCATCGTCTGCCCCGCGGTCCAGATGGCTCTGCACTGGGCCGCCAGCGGCGCCAACGTCTTCCAGTACCACCAGCCCGTCTCCAGCGCCCAGGACAGGTGGGCAGCCGAGTGGACCGGGTCAGAACATCGCAGCTGCTCATGTAACCGGGCCTTTTCCTTCTGCTCAGAGCCGACGGCTCGGTTCCTCTGGACGTTCAGTTCCTGTTCGGGTTTCCGCTCCAGCCAATGAGCTCTCAGCGTTTCACCTCGTCTGATCGGCGCCTCTCATTGGCTCTGATGACCTACGCCTCCAGCTTCATACGGACCGGGTCAGAACCAGGCCTGGATCGGGTCGGCCGGCGGCTCACAGCCACTCTGACTCTTCCTGGTTCTGTTCCAGGAACCCGAACCCGTCCCGCGTGTGGGCGGAGTCAGTCCTGCCCCGCTGGCCGCCGGTCACCGCCGAGGCTCCGCCCACCTACCTGGAGCTAAGCCCCGCCCTCCAGCACCAGCAGGGCCTGAGGCAGAACGCCTGCTCCTTCTGGAGGGAACTGGGAACCGGACCGACCAGTAAGACGGGTCGGTTCTGATCCGGACTGACCAGTCGGTTCTGATCCAGACCGACCAGTAAGACGGGTCGGTTCTGATCCAGACCGACCAGTAAGACGGGTCGGTTCTGATCCAGACCGACCAGTAAGACGGGTCGGTTCTGAACCACCGACCAGTAAGACGGGTCGGTTCTGAACCGGACCGACCAGTAAGACGGGTCGGTTCTGATCCGGACTGACCAGTCGGTTCTGATCCGGACCGACCAGTAAGACGGGTCGGTTCTGATCCAGACCGACCAGTAAGACGGGTCGGTTCTGAACCGGACCGACCAGTAAGACGGGTCGGTTCTGATCCGGACTGACCAGTCGGTTCTGATCCGGACCGACCAGTAAGACGGGTCGGTTCTGATCCAGACCGACCAGTAAGACGGGTCGGTTCTGATCCGGACTGACCAGTCGGTTCTGATCCGGACCGACCAGTAAGACGGGTCGGTTCTGATCCAGACCGACCAGTAAGACGGGTCGGTTCTGAACCACCGACCAGTAAGACGGGTCGGTTCTGATCCGGACCGACCAGTAAGACGGGTCGGTTCTGAACCGGACCGACCAGTAAGACGGGTCGGTTCTGATCCGGACCGACCAGTAAGACGGGTCGGTTCTGATCCGGACTGACCAGTTGGTTCTGATCCGGACTGACCAGTAAGACGGGTCGGTTCTAGACGGGTCTGTTCTTATCCAGACCGACCAGTAAGACGGGTCGGTTCTGATCCAGACCGACCAGTAAGACGGGTCGGTTCTAGACGGGTCGGTTCTGATCCAGACCGACCAGTAAGACGGGTCGGTTCTGATCCGGACCGACCAGTAAGACGGGTCGGTTCTGATCCAGACCGACCAGTAAGACGGGTCGGTTCTGATCCGGACTGACCAGTCGGTTCTGATCCGGACCGACCAGTAAGACGGGTCGGTTCTGATCCGGACTGACCAGTCGGTTCTGATCCGGACCGACCAGTAAGACGGGTCGGTTCTAGACGGGTCGGTTCTGATCCGGACTGACCAGTCGGTTCTGATCCGGACCGACCAGTAAGACGGGTCGGTTCTGATCCAGACCGACCAGTAAGACGGGTCGGTTCTAGACGGGTCGGTTCTGATCCAGACCGACCAGTAAGACGGGTCGGTTCTGATCCGGACCGACCAGTAAGACGGGTCGGTTCTGATCCAGACCGACCAGTAAGACGGGTCGGTTCTAGACGGGTCGGTTCTGATCCAGACCGACCAGTAAGACGGGTCGGTTCTGATCCGGACCGACCAGTAAGACGGGTCGGTTCTGATCCGGACTGACCAGTCGGTTCTGATCCGGACCGACCAGTAAGACGGGTCGGTTCTAGACGGGTCGGTTCTGATCCGGACTGACCAGTCGGTTCTGATCCGGAGCCGACCAGTAAGACGGGTCGGTTCTGATCCGGACCGACCAGTAAGACGGGTCGGTTCTAGACGGGTCGGTTCTGATCCAGACCGACCAGTAAGACGGGTCGGTTCTGATCCGGACCGACCAGTAAGACGGGTCGGTTCTGATCCAGACCGACCAGTAAGACGGGTCGGTTCTGATCCGGACTGACCAGTCGGTTCTGATCCGGACCGACCAGTAAGACGGGTCGGTTCTGATCCGGACTGACCAGTCGGTTCTGATCCGGACCGACCAGTAAGACGGGTCGGTTCTAGACGGGTCGGTTCTGATCCGGACTGACCAGTCGGTTCTGATCCGGACCGACCAGTAAGACGGGTCGGTTCTGATCCGGACCGACCAGTAAGACGGGTCGGTTCTGATCCAGACCGACCAGTAAGACGGGTCGGTTCTAGACGGGTCGGTTCTGATCCAGACCGACCAGTAAGACGGGTCGGTTCTGATCCGGACCGACCAGTAAGACGGGTCGGTTCTGATCCAGACCGACCAGTAAGACGGGTCGGTTCTAGACGGGTCGGTTCTGATCCAGACCGACCAGTAAGACGGGTCGGTTCTGATCCGGACCGACCAGTAAGACGGGTCGGTTCTGATCCGGACTGACCAGTCGGTTCTGATCCGGACCGACCAGTAAGACGGGTCGGTTCTAGACGGGTCGGTTCTGATCCGGACTGACCAGTCGGTTCTGATCCGGACCGACCAGTAAGACGGGTCGGTTCTGATCCGGACCGTCTGCAGTGTTCAGATCTTTTCTTCTTCTGATCTTCTCTCCAGGTGACTTGGGGGCGGAGCCTGTCCAGATCCCAGAGCTCCCATTGGCTGCACCATCCAGCCAATCACAGACCAACAAGGACTCCTACAACTGATGACATCATCACCATGGAAACCCTCACACCACATTTCCCATAATTCACTTTGATTCATGAGTTTCTGCTGATCGTTTTGTTCCCAATAATCAATAAAAGCACCTAAAACTGATTTGTTTCTCCTGGTTGGTGTCCAGTCTCTGAACTCAGTTTAAACATGTTTCTATAATATGTTGGTTCCGTTTGGACCGACTCTCCCTGACCGGGTCAGGGCAACATCAGAACCCGATCGCTGGGTGAACGACTCCAACAACCGTCACCCTCATGTTTTTGGTTCTCACTCAATTAAATTCAAACATTTAGCATGTTTCGCTCCTGATGGTCCGGTCGACCCGGTTCCACTGGAACCAGAACATCTGCTCCACCTCCAGCTGCAAACCAGCCTGTTCCCCTCCTGGCCTGTGGCGGCGCTGCACCTAGAACCACTGAAGGAAACGACACTAAAACCACTGAAGACACTGAGAGCAACTTCCTTCTTCACCAGATGGAAACAAGATGGAGGATTTTAGCAGTTGGAGGATTTAGGCTAAAGACCAGGAGACATTTCTGCTGCTAGCGCTAGGCTAGCAGGTTAGCTTTGGTTGTTTTACCCAGAATGCCCTGCGCTGTAGTAAACTTCCTGCTTGTAGCCCACTTCCTGCTTGTAGCCCACTTCCTGCTTGTAGCCCACTTCCTGCTTGTAGTCCACTTCCTGCTTGTAGCCCACTTCCTGCTTGTAGTCCACTTCCTGCTCTGTAGTCCACTTCCTGCTTGTAGTCCACCTCTCAGCCACTGAGATTCGGACTCCGGTCTGGTTCGTAAAATGTCCAGCAGGATTATCCGCCTCCATCCTGAATCTAAAGTTTCCTCGTCCTCCTTCCTGATGTCTCTGACCTGCAGAGGCCAGTTGGCCGCCATGTTGCCCAGGTAATGAAACCGAGGCAGATCTGCTGATTCTTACACCAGAGGACTCTGACGATCCTCAGAAGAATCGCTCTTCCTCCAGGAGAGAAAGATTTCAAAGACCATCTTGTTTTCTGACCAGATCTAAAGGAATTTGGTTTTATATGGTAAACATCTAAACTGTTTAATCTTCTGATCGAAACGATAAATTTCCACAGAAAAGTTTTGATTTTAACATTTAGTTTTAGTTCATCCTGTATCAATAAAGAGATGAAGGAGAAAAACTTTGCTGTCATTCAAACTACAGAAATTAAACAGATTTAATTTCCTGCTTCCAGGTTTTTTTTTCTTCCTGATGGAGATCAAACTTCAGACATGAAGCTCCAGGAAACATGTTGACTTTTTACTCTTAATGCTGATCCTTCTGTCAGAAAACTGATCAGTGGTGATGTAACTTCCTGTTCAGACTTCCTCCTTTATTTTAGTTTTCTTGTAACTTCTCTCTACATCTTAACCTAAACCAGCCTCAGATCAGATGATCCAAAATCTTAAAATAAACTAAATAATGTGTCAGATTTGACCTGTTAACTCTAGCAGAGAGTTGGAGTTGAACTCGATTCACTTCAGTCATAAAGCGAAACAACAGACGGCGCCCAAAACATCATCGGTTCAGTTCAAACAAAAGAAACATCAAGATCAGTTTGTTGTTCAAAGTAGATTAAAAGCCTGTGAGGAAGTCCAGAAGATGGAGATTCTCCTCCATTAGTGATGAAAACACGACCAGCTTCATGAAACTGAAGAACGAGTTTCCACAGGACTCCAGATATAGAGAACAAATGTTCTGATTCACAGAACTCAGTTAAAAAAGATAAATAAAATCAAGTTATTAGAAATGATCAGACAGTAGTTTTGAGTTATTTGTTCACTCTGAGCCTCGTCACAGCAGGAAGAACTGAAGTCACATTTAGAGCAGCAGCAAACGAACGGAACGGTGTTCATCTCCAAACAGATCAAATCTGATCCAAACGGATCAAATCTGATCCAAACGGATCTAATCTGATCCAAACGGATCAAATCTGATCCAAACAGATCAAATCTGATCCAAACGGATCAAATCTGATCCAAACGGATCTAATCTGATCCAAACGGATCAAATCTGATCAAAACGGATCAAATCTGATCCAAACGGATCTAATCTGATCCAAACGGATCAAATCTGATCAACATCAAACGGATCTAATCTGATCCAAACGGATCAAATCTGATCCAAACGGATCTAATCTGATCCAAACGATCAATCTGATCCAAAGGATCAAATCTGATCCAAACAGATCAAATCTGATCCAAACAGATCAAATCTGATCCAAACGGATCTAATCTGATCCAAACGGATCAAATCTGATCCAAACGGATCTAATCTGATCCAAACTGATCAAATCTGATCAAAACGATCAAATCTGATCCAAACGGATCTAATCTGATCCAAACGGATCAAATCTGATCCAAACAGATCAAATCTGATCAAAACGGATCAAATCTGATCCAAACGGATCTAATCTGATCCAAACGGATCAAATCTGATCCAAACGGATCTAATCTGATCCAATCAGATCAAATCTGATCCAATCAGATCAAATCTGATCCAATCAGATCAAATCTGATCCTAACCTTCAGAGAACTGCAGGATGAAACCAAACTAAAGTGTTCAGTTCATCTAGGATGAGAAAAACTAAGTTTCTGTCAGACGGAACCAATCAGATTATTAACTATCAAAATAAAAACACATTGAATAGATTTTTATATTTATCTTGATCAGATTTTTATGATTTAGTCCAGCCAAACTGAGTCCAGACAGTCTGAGGATGTCAAGTTTATTATTAATGGAAACAACAATCAGAAATATTGGCTTTTATTAATCTGTCAGATCAGCAGTAATGGATGAATTTACAGACACTTTGTGCCACCAGAGGGCGACAGAGTCACAGAATAAAAACACAAAGGAGCAGAAAACCAGCTGATCACGTCTGACCAACACTGGAATATTTACAGTCATAAATTACATCTGAGTCGGAAATAACAGGAAAAAATAAATAATTCATGATAAATCATCCCTGAGAAAACATGAGAAAACATAGAAAACATAAGAAAACATGGGAAAATATAAGAAAACATGGGAAAATATAAGAAAACATGTGAAAACATGGAGGTCTGAGGAAAAACAAAAATGTTCACAACTTAAAGTATCCAAGAAACTTTACATTTTACAGCAACGACCAGAATAAGATGAAAAACTACAAACTGAAGTCAAACTGCTGCTGGGCAGCAGAATCGTATTCATGCAGAACATGAATTTATTTTTCAGAAATAGGAAGAAAGAAAAGTTATTTTGGAAAACATGTTTAGAAATAAAACGCTGAAAACTTGTTTTTACTTTTTCCTGCTTTAGAAAATGAAAATAAAATCCAGGTTCCTGTCAGGTTCTGATTGAATAGATGATGAGGCTTAGCCCCGCCTCCAAGGCGAAGCTCCTCCCACTCAGCTCCGCCAGACTAGCCAGCAGCAATTAGCAAACAGCTGCTGAGCTCGTTATGGAGCTGCTGGTTAAAACGCTAAACGGTTAATAGAGGAGCCATGTTGGGACGACTTCCTGGAGGCGGAGCTTCAGGAAGAGCAGGAGCTTCTTAAAGAGACAGAGGCCCAATTTGAAGGATCAGAGACTCTCATTTCTTCATACTTGATATTTCAGTAGGTTTTATACTGGAGGTAACAAACAACCTGAACGCTGAAGGATTTGAGGTTCTGGACTTGGGAACAGAATCTAATGGACCGAAAGGAAACGGGTCAGAACTGCTGGAGCCGGAAACGGCCCGTACCGCCACCGGACTCCATGACGGACCGGTCCGGACCCGTCCAGGCCTCCGTCACGGGATGACGGTCCGGTCCGGACCCGTCCAGGCCTCCGTCACGGGTGACTGTCCGGTCCGGACCCGTCCAGGCCTCCGTCACGGGGTGACGGACGGTCCGGACCCGTCCAGGCCTCCGTCCGGATGACGTCCGGTCCGACCCGTCCAGGCCTCCGTCACGGGGTGACGGACCGGTCCGGACCCGTCCAGGCCTCCGTCACGGGGTGACTGTCCGGTCCGGACCCGTCCAGGCTCCGTCACGGGGTGACTGTCCGGTCCGGACCCGTCCAGGCCTCCGTCACGGGTGACGGACCCGGTCCGACCCGTCCAGCCCCGTCACGGATGACGGTCCGGTCGGACCCGTCCAGGCCTCCGTCACGGGATGACGGTCCGGTCCGGACCCGTCCAGGCCTCCGTCACGGGGTGACTGTCCGGTCCGGACCCGTCCAGGCCTCCGTCACGGGGTGACGGACCGGTCCGGACCCGCGTCCTCCGGGCCGCTCAGCGAGTGGATCTCCAGGGACATGTTGGTTCTGGTTCCGGCGGCGGCCGGCAGCCGGTCGGAGCCGGTCCGGCGCCGCCTCCAGACGCGGACGGCGCCGAGCGCCAGGATCAGGACGCAGGCGGCCAGCAGCAGGGACACGACCACCAGCTCGCTGTGGTAGCTCCTCTGGGTCGGCGCCGGTCCGTGAAGAACCCGGCTGTCCTTCCTGGAGGTCGGGACGATTTCCTGGACGGAGATCGCGTCGCCCTTCGCCTGAGTCACGAGCTGCTCCGGGTCGGAACCGGTGCCGATGGGGGCGGGTGGGTCTGAAGCCGGGCCGGTCACAGCCGGCTCCTCGGTCCAAACGGACCTCTCCTCCGGGCCCGGGGTCGCCGGATCCGGGTCGCCCCTCGCCAGATGCCGAGGGCCGAACGCTGAGCGGACGTCGTAGCTCGCCACCACCTCCCTGACTCCGCCCTCCTCCGCCCGGCACTCGTATCTCCCGAAGGTGGCGGCGGAGGCCAGGAAGCGGAGGCTGCCGTCCGCCGCCAGGAAGAAGGTCCGGTTGGACAGAACCGCGCCGCCGGCGGAGGTCCAGTTCAGCGCGGCGAGGTTAGACGGCTTCACACACCGGAGCGTCACGACTTCACCCAGCGAGACCAAAACGACTGCAGGAAAAAGACGGGAAGCCGTGAAGGTTTGGCTCACAGCTGGTTCTGTTTGGTTCTGTTTGGTTCTGTTTGGGTCTGTTTGGGTCTGTTTGGGTCTGTTTGGTTCTGTTTGGGTCTGTTTGGGTCTGTTTGGGTCTGTTTGGGTCTGTTTGGGTCTGATTGGTTCTGTTTGGTTCTGTTTGGTTCTGTTTGGTTCTGTTTGGGTCTGTTTGGTTCTATTTAGGTCTGATTGGTTCTGTTTGGTTCTATTTAGGTCTGATTGGTTCTGTTTGGTTCTGTTCGGGTCTGTTTGGTTCTGTTTGGTTCTGTTTGGGTCTGTTTGGGTCTGTTTGGTTCTATTTGGGTCTGATTGGTTCTGTTTGGTTCTGTTTGGTTCCGTTTGGTTCCGTTTGATTTCGTTTGGGTCTGTTTGGGTCTTTTTGGTTCCATTTGGGTCTGTTTGGTTCTGTTTGAGTCTGATTGGTTCTGTTTGGTTCTATTTGGGTCTGATTGGTTCTGTTTGGTTCTGTTCGGGTCTGTTCGGTTCTGTTTGGGTCTGTTTGGGTCTGTTTGGTTCCATTTGGGTCTGTTTGGTTCTATTTGGGTCTGTTTGGGTCTGTTTGGTTCTGTTTGGGTCTGTTTGGGTCTGTTTGGTTCTGTTTGGGTCTGTTTGGGTCTGTTTGGTTCTGTTTGGGTCTGTTTGGTTCTGTTTGGCTTTATTTAGGTCTGATTGGTTCTGTTTGGTTCTGTTTGGTTCTGTTTGGTTCTGTTTGGGTCTGTTTGGGTCTGTTTGGTTCTGTTTGGGTCTGTTTGAGTCTGTTTGGTTCTGTTTGGTTCTGTTTGGGTCTGTTTGGTTCTATTTAGGTCTGATTGGTTCTGTTTGGTTCTGTTTGGTTCTGTTTGGGTCTGTTTGGTTCTGTTTGGTTCTGTTTGGGTCTGTTTGGGTCTGTTTGGGTCTGTTTGGTTCTGTTTGGGTCTGTTTGGTTCTGTTTGGGTGTGTTTGGGTCTGTTTGGTTCTGTTTGGGTCTGTTTGGTTCTGTTTGGGTCTGTTTGGTTCTGTTTGGGTCTGTTTGGGTCTGTTTGGGTCTGTTTGGTTCTGTTCGGGTCTGTTTGGGTCTGATTGGTTTTGTTCGGTTCTATTTGGGTCTGTTCGGTTCTGTTTGGGTCTGTTCGGGTCTGTTTGGTTCTGTTTGGTTCTGTTTGGGTCTGTTTGGGTCTGTTTGGTTCTGTTTGGGTCTGTTTGGGTCTGTTTGGTTCTGTTTGGGTCTGTTTGGGTCTGTTTGGTTCTGTTTGGTTCTGTTTGGTTCTGTTTGGGTCTGTTTGGTTCTGTTTGGTTCTGTTTGGGTCTGTTTGGGTCTGTTTGGTTCTGTTTGGGTCTGTTTGGGTCTGTTTGGTTCTGTTTGGTTCTGTTTGGGTCTGTTTGGTTCTGTTTGGCTCTATTTAGGTCTGATTGGTTCTGTTTGGTTCTGTTCGGGTCTGATTGGTTCTGTTTGGTTCTGTTTGAGTCTGTTTGGGTCTGTTTGGTTCTATTTAGGTCTGATTGGTTCTGTTTGGTTCTGTTTGGTTCTGTTTGGGTCTGTTTGGTTCTGTTTGGTTCTGTTTGGGTCTGTTTGGTTCTGTTTGGGTCTGTTTGGTTCTGTTTGGGTCTGTTTGGGTCTGTTTGGTTCTGTTTGGGTCTGTTTGAGTCTGTTTGGGTCTGTTTGGGTCTGTTTGAGTCTGTTTGGGTCTGTTTGGTTCTATTTAGGTCTGATTGGTTCTGTTTGGTTCTGTTTGGTTCTGTTTGGTCTGTTTGGTTCTGTTTGGTTCTGTTTGGGTCTGTTTGGGTCTGTTTGGGTCTGTTTGGTTCTGTTTGGGTCTGTTTGGGTCTGTTTGGGTCTGTTTGGGTCTGTTTGGTTCTGTTTGGGTCTGTTTGAGTCTGTTTGGGTCTGTTTGGTTCTGTTTGGTTCTGTTTGGGTCTGTTTGGGTCTGTTTGGGTCTGTTTGGTTCTGTTTGGTTCTGTTTGGTTCTGTTTGGGTCTGTTTGGTTCTGTTTGGTTCTGTTTGGGTCTGTTCGGGTCTGTTTGGTTCTGTTTGGTTCTGTTTGGGTCTGTTTGGGTCTGTTCGGGTCTGTTTGGTTCTGTTTGGGTCTGTTTGAGTCTGTTTGGGTCTGTTTGGTTCTGTTTGGGTCTGTTTGGGTCTGTTTGGTTCTGTTTGGCTCTATTTAGGTCTGATTGGTTCTGTTCGGGTCTGTTTGGGTCTGTTTGGTTCTGTTTGGTTCTGTTTGGGTCTGTTTGGTTCTGTTTGGCTCTATTTAGGTCTGATTGGTTCTGTTTGGTTCTGTTCGGGTCTGTTCGGTTCTGTTTGGTTCTGTTTGGTTCTGTTTGAGTCTGTTTGGGTCTGTTTGGTTCTATTTAGGTCTGATTGGTTCTGTTTGGTTCTGTTTGGGTCTGTTTGGTTCTGTTTGGTTCTGTTTGGGTCTGTTTGGGTCTGTTTGGTTCTGTTTGGGTCTGTTTGGTTCTGTTTGGATCTGTTTGGGTCTGTTTGGTTCTGTTTGGGTCTGTTTGGGTCTGTTTGGTTCTGTTTGGGTCTGTTTGAGTCTGTTTGGTTCTGTTTGGTTCTGTTTGGGTCTGTTTGGTTCTGTTTGGCTCTATTTAGGTCTGATTGGTTCTGTTTGGTTCTGTTCGGGTCTGTTTGGTTCTGTTTGGTTCTATTTATGTCTGATTGGGTCTGTTTGGGTCTGTTTGGTTCTGTTTGGGTCTGTTTGGTTCTGTTTGGGTCTGTTTGGGTCTGTTTGGTTCTGTTCGGGTCTGTTTGGGTCTGTTTGGTTCTATTTGGGTCTGATTTATTCTGTTTGGTTCTGTTCGGGTCTGTTTGGGTCTGTTTGGTTCTGTTCGGGTCTGTTTGGGTCTGTTTGGTTCTGTTTGGGTCTGTTTGGGTCTGTTTGGTTCTGTTTGGGTCTGTTTGGTTCTGTTTGGGTCTGTTTGAGTCTGTTTGGTTCTGTTTGGTTCTGTTTGGGTCTGTTTGGTTCTGTTTGGCTCTATTTAGGTCTGATTGGTTCTGTTTGGTTCTGTTCGGGTCTGTTTGGTTCTGTTTGGTTCTATTTATGTCTGATTGGGTCTGTTTGGGTCTGTTTGGTTCTGTTTGGGTCTGTTTGGTTCTGTTTGGGTCTGTTTGGGTCTGTTTGGTTCTGTTCGGGTCTGTTTGGGTCTGTTTGGTTCTGTTTGGGTCTGATTGGTTCTGTTTGGGTCTGATTGGTTCTGTTTGGTTCTATTTGGGTCTGATTTATTCTGTTTGGTTCTGTTCGGGTCTGTTTGGGTCTGTTTGGTTCTGTTCGGGTCTGTTCGGGTCTGTTTGGTTCTGTTTGGTTCTGTTTGGTTCCGTTTGGTTCTGTTTGGTTCCGTTTGGGTCTGTTTGGTTCCGTTTGGTTCTGTTTGGTTCTGTTTGGTTCTGTTTGGGTCTGTTTGGTTCCGTTTGGGTCTGATTGGTTCTGTTTGGGTCTGTTTGGGTCTGTTTGGTTCTGTTTGGTTCTATTTGGGTCTGTTTGGTTCTGTTTGGTTCTGTTTGGGTCTGTTTGGTTCTGTTTGGTTCTGTTTGGGTCTGTTTGGTTCTGTTTGGTTCTGTTTGGTTCTGATCTGAGTCTGTTTGGGTCTGTTTGGTTCCGTTTGGTTCTGTTTGGGTCTGTTTGGTTCTGTTTGGTTCTGTTTGGTTCTGTTTGGGTCTGTTTGGTTCCGTTTGGGTCTGTTTGGTTCTGATCTGAGTCTGTTTGGGTCTGTTTGGTTCCGTTTGGGTCTGTTTGGTTCTGATCTGAGTCTGTTTGGGTCTGTTTGGTTCCGTTTGGGTCTGTTTAGTTCTGATCTGAGTCTGTTTGGGTCTGTTTGGTTCTGTTTGGGTCTGTTTGGTTCTGTTTGGTTCTATTTAGGTCTGATTGGTTCTGTTTGGTTCGGTTTGGTTCTGATTGGTTCTGTTCGGGTCTGTTTGGTTCTGATCGGTTCTGATTGGTTCTGTTTGGGTCTGTGGGTGGAGCTACCTTGGTGCTGCAGGATCTGCTCCGCCTGCTGACACTCGGCCTCCATCACGTCCTCCAGGGTTTGGACTCTGAGGAAACAAACACGGTTTCCTTTCATTGGTCGACTGCGTCCAGCTTGAGGAGCTTCTTAAATAGATATTTAAGGATTAATTATTTAGTTTATAAAAACATTTTTATAACAAATATTTTAAAAATGATTTTAGAACTAAAAACAATACAGCAAAAATACTGCAAGGCTGTTTATGCAAATTAAATATTGTCACACAGATGCTGCCATTTTGTTTACGCCGCAAAGCATCCTGGGTGAATGAAATACGCTAGGTGCTAATATTAACGTTCAGTCGCTTCAAGCTGAAGCGGAGAGATTCAGACAGAAGATGACAAGGGGAGAAAACGACAGTTAGCTGCTCAGAGCTTCGGTTGCTAACTGGTTAGCATCAAGACATTTCTCCAGTATGTTGAAATGACTTTCACGCGTTAACTGCCGCTAACAGCGCTAGCTTTTGCTAAAAATGTCAGCTGCTGCTAATAGTGTTGGCTGCCGCTATCAGCGTTAACTGCTGCTAACAGTGCTAGCTTCTGCTAACAGCATTAGCTTCTGCTAAAAATGTTAGCTGCTGCTTCCAGCGCTACCTTCTACTAATAGCGTTAACTGCCGCCATCAGCGTTAGCTGCTGCTAGCAGCTTTGGCTGCCGTTAACAGCGCTCGTCTGCTAACAACGTTAGCTGCTGCTAACAGCTTTAGCTGCCGCTAGCAGCGTACACAGTAGATCACCAGCGGATCTCTTTAGCTGGTTCCAGCAGGTGTCGTTAGCTTAGCGGCTCATGAAAAGGTCTGTCTCAGTCCACGCTCTCACGCCCCCAGTCTATTATGTGCCCAGGGTTTCATTTTAGGTTGTGGCCCAGCATGCATTGCTCTGGTTGTCGCCGGCTCCCGCAGCATGCATTTGCTCTGGTTGTCGGCCCAGCATGCATTGCTCTGGTTGTCGGCCCAGCATGCATTGCTCTGGTTGTCGGCCCAGCATGCATTGCTCTGGTGAAAAAGTAGCGACCTCTGTAGGTAGATGTCGTCTCCTTTCCAAAATATTGGCCGTTTTGTGACAACGATAAGTTTTTGGCCTGAAGGATCTTTTGATGGACAGCAGCTGTTCCTCCTTCATTTATTACCGTTTTATTAACTTTTCAGGAAACATTCGGCTCTTTTCCCCCCGACTCGGCCGTTCAGGTTATTTCGATCCAGTTTATTGATCGTTTCCGATGTTCTGCAGATTAAGGTCCACTCACATGTGGCCGTCGGCGCCGTCCAGAGCCGTGCAGGTTCTGCGGGTCGGGCTCCAGCCACACAGCGGATCCCTGGCCAGGACGCACTGCCTGCAGCTCCGGTAGCTCTGACACCGGGCCACCGGAACCGCCGTCACGCCCTCAGACGATCCCACATACACGAGTCCCTTCAGAACCAGAACCACACGGTGAGCCAGCAGAACCATGCAGGACCTGCTGCTGGTGTGACGCGTACCTGGGAGGAGGACAGGACCATGCTTTGGACCCGCTGAGGTTCCCGGAACACCTGGATCTCCTCAACGACTCGAAGGCCCCGATCCGATGGAACCGCCTTGTGGAGGAACCCGGACTCTGGGAAACGGTTCTGATCGGGTCAGACTGGGGTCTGGTGGCACCGTTAACCCAACTAACCCTCCACACTAAACAGGTTTTGCTCCAATGCAGCTAACGCTAAAACGCTACAGCAATGCATTCTGGGTACAGAGAAAACATCAGTTCCTGCTGGAAAACATGATGAAAACATTTAAATATGCAGATTATTGGATTCGTCTAATTGACAGGTCTGGTTGTTCATGCTGCATTTTGTACGACTCGTTCATATCAGTCTTCATCCATTCATCCGCTCATTCAATCAATCATTCGTTCATTCAGTCATTCATTCGTCCAGCTGCAACCTTTGAAACTTCAACACAAACGTTGAACTTTATTGAAGTGAAAGTTTACAAAGAAAACGTAGCTTAGGGGAAGCTAACCAATGCTAACCAAGCTAACCAATGCTAACCAATGCTAACCAATAGCCAAAACCCTGGAGTGCTAAAGAACAGATTAGCGCAGCAGATTCATGTGTTCACCCCTCTTAGAAACGTGAGGTCAGCGTCTCACCGGTGAGCAGGAACAGAACCTGGTACCGTCGGCCGTCGGCCGCCGTCGTCTTCATCACGACCAGGCGACTGTATTTCTGCTCAGGAGCAACCAGAACCGGTCCAACGGCCGCACGCTGCTGCCGGTCAGGAAGTTCCTCCTGACCTCTGAAAGGTCGGAGTCGGACGAGTTGGACAGGCCGCACTGGGGAGAGCGAGAAGGACCTTTATTATGGCTGTGCCAAGAGAAAAGGATGAATAAGAATCACAGTTTAAAATGCTGGCCTCCATCTTCTGACGGCGGCGCTTTAACGTCACCATGGAGACGGCGCTGGAACCGTCTCCATGGTGACGTTAAAGCGCCAAGGCACAGAAGAAACTACAGAAATGAACGATGGTTCATTTAAGGTAGGGCTGTAGTGATACGATAGTCTCACGATACGATACACGTATTCTGCAGACGATACAATTCAATACACTTTGTGATTTTCTGAAAGTTTCAGAGGGTCAGAGTGATTTTGGTGACATTTATGTGACTGTTATAAAGTTGGACTGAATTAATTTAACTGAAAACTGATTAAAAGCACCAACTACACAATACCTGGTTCTGGTTGGACACAGACTTAAAGTGGACAGCTGGACAAAATGAACCAAAGAAGTGGAGAGAAAACATGTTTCTTTTAGTTGAAACAGTCCAAACTGTAGCTGACATGCATTAGTAAAGTAAATAAAGTGAACCAAGTTCCTGCTCTGAATAGTTTGATACCTTTTTAACCTGAACATGTGAAGGAATCACTCTAAGCCTGATGACCTGGTGAAGCCAGCAGTGAGTGAACAAGGTGACAGTTGGACGTTACGATACTTGAGGATGAATATCGATTATTTTCTAGGAAAGAAAATATCGATATATATCACGATATCGATATTATTATACAGCCCTAATTTAAGGCTGAATCCCCAGATTCCCAGGAAGTTCAAGTCGGATTGAGCTTCACCGTGAGGAAAACTCACAAGATGAATCGACCGTTAACGTCCGCCGGTCCTTCCTCTCCAGAGCTCCGGGTTGGGGTTGGTCCGAAGTTTGTCCTGTTTTAATGTCGACATTTCTTGCTAAATAATTACAAAGACTGAGACACTAAAGACTCAGAGAGGTGGAGGAGCTTTTTGTGGACTGAAGCAGAATCATTTCTACGTCAGTTCATGGTTTCACCGACCTACCGGTTGAACTCGTGTACCTGCTGAACAGATGCTATGCTAGCTGCTAGCTGTCTTTCTCACCTGTCCCAGGTACTTCCGTCTCGCTGGGTGTTTCAGTTGGTACGTTTCCTTCTCCAGCGTCTTAAAGGTCCCAGCAAACACGTCTCGGATGTCCTTCAGCTTAAAGGTACAAACTGCAGACTCGGGCCGCCGGGACCTGAAACCCAGGTTCTCATGTTATCCGGGTCAGAAACAGCGCCGCCATCAGGAAAGAGACGGAGCCTCACCACTGGGAGCTGAAGACGGCATAAAACAGTGTTTCTGAGGCGTCGGCGCCCTCTGGTGGCTGGAGGGCGAACACGTCCTCCAGGATGTTGAAGGGAAACCGGCAGAGCAGGGCAGACTTGGCAAAGGACGTCCACTTCTTCTGCAGAATCCTCTGTCCTCCAACGTCGTCCTGTGGAAGGGGCAGAGCGTTACGGTCTCCGATCCGCCAGCGGGCCTCACATCTCCGCTCTGCGGCTCCAGAACCTTGCAGACTTGAGCCACTCTGGGAACCTGAAGCTTGTCCACGAAGCCGGACTCCTCCGCGATTTCAGAGAAGAAGAAGTAGAGCTTCTGTCCTGCCGGGTCCAACGACGCGCTCACAAACGTTGGCTCTGAAAAGGCGGGAAGTGTTGAGTGAAGACGAAACTCAGGTGGGATGAAAGATGTGGGAGCAGATCATCAAACAGATGTGAAACTTCAGAAAAGTCTCAACTCTCTCCTGTTGGCCAATGGCTAAACAAGGACAGGATGTTTCCAAATGAGAGCGACGTTTAAAGAGGAAGTGAATCACTCAGGGTGACATGAGGAACTGTCATCTCACACTAAAACCCACTTCTGTGTGTTTCTCTGAAATTAGGTCATGTGGCATAGATTTCCAAAAGATGAAATATTACAGTTTCTAATGTTTAATGACAATAATTTCTAAGATGACTGGGTGAAATCGGCTAAAAGGGGAAGAGAGGACAGATTTCTGAATCAGACTCGACTCTTTCCGTCAGGATTCAGGACAGGAACAGAGTCCCGTACCGGCAAGACGTCAGAGATTTCATCCACTCACCCTGAAGTAAACTGATGGAGTCCAGGCTGATGTCTGGGCGGCCATCTTTGCTGAGGAAGCGAGAGATTTGTGGTGTTTTTCCCAGGAAGTCGGTGGTTGTGGCAGCAAAGAGCTCCTGGTCTGCATGACAAGAGAAACGCTGAACGGTGACGTGGTTTGCTCAGTTCGAACTGGAGGAGGGTTTGGTTTACGGAGCAGATACTCCGCCTGCAGGACCATAGGGCCCCCCTGTAGGAAGGGCCCTATGGCCCCGACTCCAGGGCCCTTTACTAGAGGCCCCTTCGTCACCAGTCAGTCCTTTTCTTAACTTATAGGTACACAGTAGAAATGCCAGTGTTGAATTAACACCCAAAAGTGTCTCTATGTGTCCAAGTCAGCTGGTGTTAAATTCAACACTACAGAGAGTCACATTAGCATTACAACGGTGTTAGTGTTACAATATATTAAAAGTAACACCAGTGTAGTGTTGATCACAAAACATAATGTGGTGTTATTTACCCCTTGTGGGGTAAATAATTGACCCACAAGGTGTCAATATCAATCAAATCCAGTGGAAAATATCCAAAACAAGACACAGAAATGGAAAGTTTAACTTTTATTAAACCCATTTCAGTGTTAAAGACCAATGTTCATTTAACAAAAACAATGGGCGTCAATATTTTAACACTTTCAAAAGTGTTAATTTAACACCAGCTGACTTGGAGACATATTGACATTTTTGGGTGTTAATTCAACACTGGCGTTTTTACTGTGTAGGATTTCTGGGCACCGCCAAGAGCTGGAGGGTCCCGCCGGGGGATCGGTGGACTTCATCTCTGACTAAGATCTACAGCTGGACGGCTACAGTGACGTGGCTGAGAGACAGAGCAGCTCCACAAAGTCAGAGACGATGGTTCTTCACCGGAAAGGCCGAAATGTCTTCTCCAGCTGGGAGGGAAGTTCCTCCTCCAAGTGGACGAGTTCAAGGACCGTATTCTCAGAAGGTACTCAACTCTACAACTCTGTCTACTCTGAGTCCCTCCCTGATGACCGAGCTTCTCTCTCTAAGGGTCCAGCTGCCCTGCGGAGGAGGAAACACATTTGGGCCACTTGTGTCCGTGATCTGGTTCTTTATTGTGACCCAAAGCCCATAGATGAGGGTGGGAACGTAGATGGACTGGTAAATCGAGAGCTTGGCTTCTTGACTCAGCTTCTCTTCACTAGGACGGACCGGTACGGCGCCGCTTCACGGACCGGTACCGGTACGGCGCCGCTTCACGGACCGGTACCGGTACGGTGCCGCTTCACGGACCGGTACCGGTACGGCGCCGCTTCACGGACCGGTACCGGTACGGCGCCGCTTCACGGACCGGTACCGGTACGGTGCCGCTTCACGGACCGGTACGGCGCCGCTTCACGGACCGGTACCGGTACGGCGCCGCTTCACGGACCGGTACCGGTACGGCGCCACTTCACGGACCGGTACCGATACGGCGCCGCTTCACGGACCGGTACGGCGCCGCTTCACGGACCGGTACGGCGCCGCTTCACGGACCGGTACCGATACGGCGTCGCTTCACGGACCGGTACCGATACGGCGCCGCTTCACGGACCGGTACCGGTACGGCGCCGCTTCACGGACCGGTACCGATACGGCGCCGCTTCACGGACCGGTACCGGTACGGCGCCACTTCACAGACCGGTACCGATACGGCGCCGCTTCACGGACCGGTACCGGTACGGCGCCACTTCACGGACCGGTACCGATACGGCGCCGCTTCACGGACCGGTACCGATACGGCGCCGCTTCACGGACCGGTACCGGTACGGCGCCACTTCACGGACCGGTACCGATACGGCGCCGCTTCACGGACCGGTACGGCGCCGCTTCACGGACCGGTACGGCGCCGCTTCACGGACCGGTACCGATACGGCGCCGCTTCACGGACCGGTACCGGTACGGCGCCGCTTCACGGACCGGTACCGGTACGGCGCCGCTTCACGGCAGACGCTGCCCCGATCCGCCTGTCCATCTCCCGCTCAGTCAGAGCTGCAGATCATGATCTGATGAAGCCAACAGGACCACATCATCCGCTGAAAGCAGTTTAATCCGTCTAATCTTCAGTGGTTTCCCTCAACGAGAAGCTACAGCCGTCCATAGCAGCAGCTGATCCCATCAAGATGCTTCAAGAGGTCCATGCAGCTCCAGAACCGTCCAGAACCGTCTGCTCCTGAGGAGGACGGCGCCACAGCGCTTGTTCAGGCAGCAGGTGGTTTCCTGGACATGTCCAGTGAGTCTCCAGAGTCCAGAGGAGTGTCTTGGTCCAGTCCAAGTCTCTTCCTGATTCTTCTTGCGTTCTTACAAACTTCAAATAGAAACTGCACTCAACATGCTGTCCATAAACAAGTCTGTAACCTGCCCCGACTGTGGATCTCTATGTTAATGTAAAACCCAAACTGACCGATGACGACCGCAGCGCTCCGCTCAAAAGGGCTGAACGGACAGCGCCCCCTAGCGTTGTCCTGCTGGCCCACCGAGCCACGCGCCACGTCCTGCAGGAGACAAACGGAAGCTGTGACCGCGGAGCCGCTAGGAGCCGTTTCCATCCCGTCAGAAAGGAGGAAGACTCACCATGAAGGCCTGCTGAGGGTTGTAGGCGTTGCTGCCGCAGACGTACAGGTGGGTGGAGTTCACTGGCTGAACAACGTGGACAAAGTTCTGACAGTCGACCTGCAGGCAGAAAGGAGACGACCTTTACTCTGAACCTCTGAAGGAGAGTGTTTGGCTGACAGACGGTTTCCTGCTGCTCAGTCATGAAGCAGAGGAAGGTTTGGATCACAGGAAGGCTGTTCTGGCGCGTCTGTTTGGTTTTCATGGTGAACAACTGAAAATTCACAGCGACTTCCTGAAGCTTTGAGGCCGGAGGGAATCAGGTGCTGAAGGTTTTCAAAGAGGACATCAAACCATCTGAAACTGTGGTCCTGAAACTCCTCCTGCAGGGTTTTGAATCATCTTCGGTTAAGTAAAGTGCTAAACTAGTGGTTGGTGTGTTTGTCACCCTGAACAACCACAGACCTTCAGGAAACTCTGAGCGTCTCGCACAGAGAAAGTCCCAACGGTCATGTGACCTTCTCTTTATGAAGAGATGTGGAATATCTGTCTGTGAAAAATACCTTGAAACTACTTGAACACTGAACTCCAGCTGCAGTTATGGAGTTCCACAGGGTCGTGTGTTTGGCCCATTGCTCATCAAGTAAAAACCCGTAAGTATGTCTTGGAGTACTTCATACTTTCCTGAGTATGAACATTTATGATAACTTTCACTTTTACTTCACTATATTTCTGAACTTAATTTCATACTTTTACTCCGATACATTTTCAATGTGTGGTTTAGTTACTCGTTATGAAAAAGTGAGAAAGAGAAACGCTGGAGTTTTGACCCACCTACTGATTGGTTGCTACAAAGTTGGACACAAATGGAGCCCCATACCAACCCCATACGCCATTCATGGCGTATGGGGTTGGTATGGGGCTCCATTTGTGACATTGTGACGTTTTGAACCAGATCTGCACATGGTTCATGTCAGAAGCTGGTTAAGCAGGTTAAGTTAACCTTGTAGGTAAATCACCTAATTTTCTTAACCAAATGATGCTGCAGGTTTATCTATCAGCAGGTTTAATTTTGTCTGCACTTGGTTGTGTTTATTACTTTAACTGTATTTGACAAGTTTACTAAAATATAAAAAATGTCATTCAAACTGCATTTGCCTTGTTTTACTTTTTACTTTTCATTACTTGAGTTCATCCATTTTTATAGTAATTTCCATACTTAAGTACAAGACGTTTCAGATACTTTAAGACTTTAACTCCAGTAACATTTCATTCAGTGACTTGGACTTTTACCAAAGTCATATTTTGGAGAGGAACCGAAACTTTTACTAGACTCTGAGATCTCAGTACTTTATGCAACGCTGGTGCAGACGATGCTCAGCTGATCAGTTCATCGTGGTTTAGTAAAACTCAGCGCTTCCTTTAACTCTCAAATAAAACCCGTATCTATGACATTCTGGACCCGACCGACCAGCTGCTCTGATCCATTCCGGCATTTCTCTGTCTTTGAAGTTAAAACATTGCATGATGGGAAGATCCTGTCAGGGTTGGAGGCGGTTCCTCCTCCACCACCTGGGTTCTGGGAGGAACCGGACTGTTACCTCCGGGTCGCTCCGTTTCTTCACACATTCTCCTCTGTCGGTGTCTGACGGACTCCAGGCCACCTGGACACAACACGCACCTGGGTCACGGCAGGGAGACACTCAGGTGTGTCTTCACCTGGACGCTCACCTTGCTCCTCAGGCTGATGACGTCACTCCGGCTGACGTCCAATGAGAGGATGGCGTTTCTGGCTCCGACGTAAAGGGTGGAGCTGTCGTTGCTAAGCAACAGTGTGGTGGCGTTGCTGACGTCGGAGAGGCTGAAGTGAACCAAAGGTCTTTCTGGTGAGTCTGAGAAGAAACAACATGAAGCGCTGAGCAAACATCCGGTCCGCTGGCGCTACGCCGCCATGGGGTTTCGGATGAGCTAATCCTGCAGCAACAAGTGCCGCCATTTTGACAGCCACCATGTCGACGCACCTCCATGCAGCATCAACCCTCCACGGGTCCGAACGGGCCGTTACACTTGTTTGCTTCAGGAAGTGATTCTTTGGTTCAGTTTTACTAACTGCTGCTGATTCAGTTGAACATCAGGAGGTTTTAAGCTGCAGCAGCAATGCATTCTGGGTACAGAATAAACGTTGTTTGCTGCACCGCATCACAGGTGGAGGACCTGAGGAGTTTCTGTTTTCAGATTTACACAAAATGACTCTAACAATAAGGCTGTTTTATACATAAAGAACCTTTATGTGCTGCTAACTTTTTTAAATGAATAAAGGTGAAGCGGAAACCAGATCAGATCTAAAAACGGGTCTGTCTCATCAGACGTCTGCTCAGTGTGTCTCAGGGTTTTAGTGGAAACCTTTAGTGAGCGATGTGACAAAAAGAGGTCAAAGTGTTTGTCTGATCTGAAAGCCCACAGGAACCGTCGCTGATCTCAGGTCGGCCTCGTCTGTTTTCCACCGAGTCCATCTGAGTCACATGCGTGAGTTAAAGGTGAGCTAAAAACAGGCCAGGTGAAGAAACGTCGGTTCCTCTGCCGTCAGCTGACCAGCTCAGCGGCAGCTTCCCGTTTCTGGGGCTCTGCTCAGACAGGATGTGGTTCACAGCTGCAGAGACTGAGCGCCGCTAAATGATCTGCAGAGCAAATTTTATCTCACAGGAAACAAAACGCCTCTGAGCGATGCAACACCGTGATTAAAAACAGAAAAAAACACAAAGTCTGAAGTTGGTGGAGGAACCGTGATCCGAATGGCCTGTAGGAAAGTTCTGGAGCCGTTTGAATCCTTAGAAAGTGAAAATGTCACCACTACACCTCCCTGAGGAACACCAGCTCAGAGTTAAAGGGTCTACCACTACACCTCCCTGAGGAACACCAGCTCAGAGTTAAAGGGTCTCCACTACACCTCCCTGAGGTAAACACACACTCAGAGTTAAAGGGTCACCACTACACCTCCCTGAGGAACACACCATGGCTCAGAGTGTTACCTCAGTCATCAGTAATGTTGCACCATAAATAATTAATCTGCTTGATCAGATGACATAAATTCATGTGGTTTCAGTTTGTGGCCTTATATTGATATTGATTTAATCCAATAATCTATAATTTCCTTTCATGATGTAACAGGTCTGCAAACCCTGCATGTCTTGTTCTCTAATATTTTTATTGTCTGACAAACTTATTGAATTATTTTTAATTCAGTGTGGAGTTTATACCAGTTTTTGGTTTTAAAGCCTCAGTAGCTGCCCGGTTTCATTTCCAGCCGTCTGAACCCGTTTGGTTCTGAACCCGTTTGGTTCTGAACCCGTTTGGTTCTGAAACTGTGACGCCTGCAGAGCTTCAGGAACCATGAGCTAAAAATCTGCTTTTCAATATGTGTGTTCCTAATATTTTGACCGGCTGAGGTTGCGGTTTGGTTGCCGTGGCGACTCAGGTGGTTCTGCGTGCAGATCTGGGCTCAGTTTGATGAATCAGGTTGTTTCCATGGAGCGCATGGCGGCGGCGGCCATGTTGGTTCTGGTTCGGTTCCAAACCGTTCCCAGTGTTTCGGTGCGCCGCTCTGAAAACAAACCGACGGCGACGCGGTTCTGACTCTCTGTACTTCCCGTCTCATCGGTTTGGTTCTGGTTCTCGGTTCTGGTTCTGTACTTCCGTTCATCGGGTTCTGGTTCTGGTTCTCATCGGTTCTGGTTCTGCTGGATGTTTCCCTCTCAGAGGAAGTGATTCCTGTCCACTGTCCCCACATGCTTGGTCAGGAGGAGGAAACCAGAACCGCTGCTGACTGGATGGTTCTGGACTGAAGAACCAGATTAAATAAAGTTAAAATCTGACGTAAAACTGAAGCTGAAAAGTTTGGATGTTTTCTTCAGCCTCGGTTCCTCTGGGAGGCGACGGCACAGCTGGACCGTGAAACCGGGCGTCGCTCTGGTCCAAACGGCAGAACCAGAACCGGCTCTGAGGCAAGAAAGCCTCAGAGAGGAAGATGAACATTCTTCATCACCTGAAAGCTGCAACCTGCCGATCAATAATCATTCAACTTACTGAGCAGGAAGGAGATCCGAGGAGAGGAGGAGGGAGGAGGGAGGAGGAGGAGGAGGAGGAGGAGGAGCGCGCGTGGAGCCCAGCAGGAGGAAGAGGAGGCCGAGCGAAGAGGCCATGCTGCACGGCGCCGGAGCCTCTGGGTCGGGTCTGGAGCGCAGAGCGGCGGCGCTCAGAGTGACGATCCGAACAGCCGCAGCTTCCTCAGCCTGAGGTCAGAGGAGGAGCAGGAGGAGGAGGAGCAGGAGGAGGATGTGATGAAACGCAGCAGATAACGGCGAGACGCTTTCAGGAACTTCAGACACGCTTCTCTGAAAACCACTTAGAGGACGGAGGAGGAAGTTCTGGTCGGATCCAAACTCCGCCTCAGATTTACTCACAACTTGGAGACGAAGCAGCAGAACGAAGAGTTTCTTCTTCTGCAGAAAGTCAGGAAACAATCAGAGGAACCTGAGGAGATTCAGGGAGGCGCTGCAGCCGGAGGAGGAGATCTGGAGTTACAGCAGAGGAGGGATGGAGGGATGAGGAGAGACGGAAGGGGAAACATCAACTATCTTCTTGTATCTCAGATCATTTCTTGCGCCTCCTTCATTTGCTGCTCAGTTTAAAAACTTTAGCTGAAAACAGAAACATTTTTCTTTACCTGGTAAAGCAGAACCAGATATTCCAGATGTTTCTAACGCTCTATGACATCAGGGAGTCAAACTCAGTGGCTGAGAGTAACTTCAGCATATTGTCCACATTAACGGTACCAATCAGGAGGTCCAGTCCAGGTCCAGGTCCAGGTTCAGGTTCTGTCCAGGTTCTGTCCAGGTTCTGTCCAGGTTCATCCTCCAGGCTGCAGCTTTTAGATGAATCTCTGCTAAAACACCCCAGACTCAAGTTGACAACTCAGTTCTGTAGAGTCTGTAGTGGTCCAGGTGTGTGAGAGAAGGAACCGTCTAGATAATGAGTCAGTGGTCCAGGTGTGTGAGAGAAGGAACCATCTAGATAATGAGTCAGTGGTCCAGGTGTGTGAGAGAAGGAACCATCTAGATAATGAGTCAGTGGTCCAGGTGTGTTGGAGAAGGAACCATCTAGATAATGAGTCAGTGGTCCAGGTGTGTGAGAGAAGGAACCATCTAGATAATGAGTCAGTGGTCCAGGTGTGTGAGAGAAGGAACCATCTAGATAATGAGTCAGTGGTCCAGGTGTGTTGGAGAAGAAACCATCTAGATAATGAGTCAGTGGTCCAGGTGTGTTGGAGAAGGAACCATCTAGATAATGAGTCAGTGGTCCAGGTGTGTGAGAGAAGGAACCATCTAGATAATGAGTCAGTGGTCCAGGTGTGTTGGAGAAGGAACCATCTAGATAATGAGTCAGTGGTCCAGGTGTGTGAGAGAAGGAACCATCTAGATAATGAGTCAGTGGTCCAGGTGTGTGAGAGAAGGAACCATCTAGATAATGAGTCAGTGGTCCAGGTGTGTGAGAGAAGGAACCATCTAGATAATGAGTCAGTGGTCCAGGTGTGTTGGAGAAGGAACCATTAGATAATGGACTCAGTGATGGTCCAGGTGTGTGAGAGAAGGAACCATCTAGATAATGAGTCAGTGGTCCAGGTGTGTTGGAGAAGGAACCATCTAGATAATGAGTCAGTGGTCCAGGTGTGTTGAGAGAAGGAACCATCTAGATAATGAGTCAGTGGTCCAGGTGTTGGAGAAGGAACCATCTAGATAATGAGTCAGTGGTCCAGGTGTGTGGAGAAGGAACCATCTAGATAATGAGTCAGTGGTCCAGGTGTGTTGGAGAAGGAACCATCTAGATAATGAGTCAGTGGTCCAGGTGTGTGAGAGAAGGAACCATCTAGATAATGAGTCAGTGGTCCAGGTGTGTTGGAGAAGGAACCATCTAGATAATGAGTCAGTGGTCCAGGTGTGTTGGAGAAGGAACCATCTAGATAATGAGTCAGTGGTCCAGGTGTGTTGGAGAAGGAACCATCTAGATAATGAGTCAGTGGTCCAGGTGTGTTGAGAGAAGGAACCATCTAGATAATGAGTCAGTGGTCCAGGTGTGTTGGAGAAGGAACCATCTAGATAATGAGTCAGTGGTCCAGGTGTGTTGGAGAAGGAACCATCTAGATAATGAGTCAGTGGTCCAGGTGTGTTGGAGATAGGAACCATCTAGATAATGACGTGTCAGTTGGGTCTCAGTTGTGTGTGTGGGAGAAGGAACCATCTAGATAATGAGTCAGTGGTCCAGGTGTGTTGAGAGAAGGAACCATCTAGATAATGAGTCAGTGGTCCAGGTGTGTTGGAGAAGGAACCATCTAGATAATGAGTCAGTGGTCCAGGTGTGTTGGAGAAGGAACCATCTAGATAATGAGTCAGTGGTCCAGGTGTGTTGGAGAAGGAACCATCTAGATAATGAGTCAGTGGTCCAGGTGTGTGAGAGAAGGAACCATCTAGATAATGAGTCAGTGGTCCAGGTGTGTGGAGAAGGAACCATCTAGATAATGAGTCAGTGGTCCAGGTGTGTGAGAGAAGGAACCATCTAGATAATGAGTCAGTGGTCCAGTTGTGAGGACATCTGTATGGTCATGGTGGGAGAGAAGGAACCATCTAGATAATGAGTCAGTGGTCCAGGTGTGTTGGAGAAGGAACCATCTAGATAATGAGTCAGTGGTCCAGGTGTGTTGGAGAAGGAACCATCTAGATAATGAGTCAGTGGTCCAGGTGTGTGGATAAGGAACCATCTAGATAATGAGTCAGTGGTCCAGGTGTGTTGAGAGAAGGAACCATCTAGATAATGAGTCAGTGGTCCAGGTGTGTTGGAGAAGGAACCATCTAGATAATGAGTCAGTGGTCCAGGTGTGTGAGAGAAGGAACCATCTAGATAATGAGTCAGTGGTCCAGGTGTGTGAGAGAAGGAACCATCTAGATAATGAGTCAGTGGTCCAGGTGTGTTGGAGAAGGAACCATCTAGATAATGAGTCAGTGGTCCAGGTGTGTGAGAGAAGGAACCATCTAGATAATGAGTCAGTGGTCCAGGTGTGTGAGAGAAGGAACCATCTAGATAATGAGTCAGTGGTCCAGGTGTGTTGGAGAAGAAACCATCTAGATAATGAGTCAGTGGTCCAGGTGTGTTGGAGAAGGAACCATCTAGATAATGAGTCAGTGGTCCAGGTGTGTGAGAGAAGGAACCATCTAGATAATGAGTCAGTGGTCCAGGTGTGTTGGAGAAGGAACCATCTAGATAATGAGTCAGTGGTCCAGGTGTGTGAGAGAAGGAACCATCTAGATAATGAGTCAGTGGTCCAGGTGTGTGAGAGAAGGAACCATCTAGATAATGAGTCAGTGGTCCAGGTGTGTGAGAGAAGGAACCATCTAGATAATGAGTCAGTGGTCCAGGTGTGTTGGAGAAGGAACCATCTAGATAATGAGTCAGTGGTCCAGGTGTGTGAGAGAAGGAACCATCTAGATAATGAGTCAGTGGTCCAGGTTGTTGGAGAAGGAACCATCTAGATAATGAGTCAGTGGTCCAGGTGTGTGAGAGAAGGAACCATCTAGATAATGAGTCAGTGGTCCAGGTGTGTGGAGAAGGAACCATCTAGATAATGAGTCAGTGGTCCAGGTGTTGAGAGAAGGAACCATCTAGATAATGAGTCAGTGGTCCAGGTGTGTTGGAGAAGGAACCATCTAGATAATGAGTCAGTGGTCCAGGTGTGTGGAGAAGGAACCATCTAGATAATGAGTCAGTGGTCCAGGTGTGTTGGAGAAGGAACCATCTAGATAATGAGTCAGTGGTCCAGGTGTGTTGGAGAAGGAACCATCTAGATAATGAGTCAGTGGTCCAGGTGTGTTGGAGAAGGAACCATCTAGATAATGAGTCAGTGGTCCAGGTGTGTTGAGAGAAGGAACCATCTAGATAATGAGTCAGTGGTCCAGGTGTGTTGGAGAAGGAACCATCTAGATAATGAGTCAGTGGTCCAGGTGTGTTGGAGAAGGAACCATCTAGATAATGAGTCAGTGGTCCAGGTGTGTTGGAAAGGAACCATCTAGATAATGAGTCAGTGGTCCAGAGGGTGATTGTGTTGGAGAAGGAACCATCTAGATAATGAGTCAGTGGTCCAGGTGTGTGAGAGAAGGAACCATCTAGATAATGAGTCAGTGGTCCAGGTGTGTTGGAGAAGGAACCATCTAGATAATGAGTCAGTTGGTCCAGGTGTGTTGGAGAAGGAACCATCTAGATAATGAGTCAGTGGTCCAGGTGTGTTGGAGAAGGAACCATCTAGATAATGAGTCAGTGGTCCAGGTGTGTGAGAGAAGGAACCATCTAGATAATGAGTCAGTGGTCCAGGTGTGTTGGAGAAGGAACCATCTAGATAATGAGTCAGTGGTCCAGGTGTGTGGAGAAGGAACCATCTAGATAATGAGTCAGTGGTCCAGGTGTGTGGAGAAGGAACATCTAGATAATGAGTCAGTGGTCCAGGTGTGTTGGAGAAGGAACCATCTAGATAATGAGTCAGTGGTCCAGGTGTGTTGGAGAAGGAACCATCTAGATAATGAGTCAGTGGTCCAGGTGTGTTGGAGAAGGAACCATCTAGATAATGAGTCAGTGGTCCAGGTGTGTTGGAGAAGGAACCATCTAGATAATGAGTCAGTGGTCCAGGTGTGTTGGAGAAGGAACCATCTAGATAATGAGTCAGTGGTCCAGTGTGTGTGAGAGAAGGAACCATCTAGATAATGAGTCAGTGGTCCAGGTGTGTTGGAGAAGGAACCATCTAGATAATGAGTCAGTGGTCCAGGTGTGTTGGATAAGGAACCATCTAGATAATGAGTCAGTGGTCCAGGTGTGTTGGAGAAGGAACCATCTAGATAATGAGTCAGTGGTCCAGGTGTGTGAGAGAAGGAACCATCTAGATAATGAGTCAGTGGTCCAGGTGTGTTGGAGAAGGAACCATCTAGATAATGAGTCAGTGGTCCAGGTGTGTTGGATAAGGAACCATCTAGATAATGAGTCAGTGGTCCAGGTGTGTTGGAGAAGGAACCGTCTAGAGTAGCAGATGGAGAACTCGACCTGGGCAGCCCTAGAATAAATGTATGAAAATACAATGTTAAAAACAAATTAATCACCTGGTATTGTTAAATAAACTTTGGAGCGTCTGGTTAGGAAGCAAAACCTTTGGTTGAAATGGCCGTTAAATTCAAGTCTCCATTACAGACCAGAGAAGCTAAAGAGATGCAACGTTGTGTTGATCCGTTTGAGGAGCCAGAAGTTGATCCTGAAGAAATAAACGACGATGCAGAAGTTAATCAGACTTTGACTTGGCAGTCGCTGCTCCACCACTGAGGACAAATTAAAAACCGCTGGAAGAAACTCATCCAGCGGATTCAAGAAATGGAGCCTCCTGGGTGGAGAGTGGCCTCTGGAGGAGCTGCAGAGTAACATCTGTCCGTTTCAGAGAAGTGAAACCAGGCAAATAAAAAACATCCTGGTAAAATCTCACAGTGGGTAAAACTCAGAGTTCAGCTGATCTGTTTGGATCCAACTGACTGATGAACGAGCTCAGATGTTCCTGCAGATGAGACCAGGAGGAATTTGTGAAGCTGTGCGTTCAGACACCAGCAGGTGAAGTGATGCTAATTTAAGTGAAGTAGCTTAATTTAATAAAAGTTATTAAGGCCTCAGTCAGTTTTTTTATCACTAGAGAAAAATGTAGATACATTTATCTGCTTAATAGACCCTTTTCACATGACGTCACACAACTTCCGTTTTGGCTCGAAGCTGGGGATCCTTAGTTCCGGTATACATAGTAAGTAATGATAAAGTTGTCTATTTCATATATAAATGTATGTGTATATACATTTTTATATATATATATATGTGTATATGTATATATATACATATATATATGTCAGCATATGTTGATCAGAACACCGGACCATGGAGTTTTCAGTCTCTAAAACATTTGCCTAAAATAAGATTTGAAGATATATCACGATTTGCAAACCAATTTTCTCTGACAACAAAATCTAAATTAGACAAAGGCTACAAATTCTTCACCGAACAAAACCTGTTTGACTATGAAGGTATTTTAGTTTTGCGTAACCGTTAGCTTAGCATTAGTGAATTTTGTTAGCTGCCAACTAACGTGACATTAACCAGAACGTTTTACTGTTATTGAACTATAACGTTTTAGGCTCTAATCTCGATCAGATTCTTAAATTATAGACTGTAGTTGCCGCTCATCCAATAAAATAGCGGTTAGTTTGTTATAAGCAGAGACGTCCGGTGCCGCTTTGTGAGTGTGGTGGATGGTGCTCCACCCTCCCACTCTGCGCACCGGGTGTAGCGAGAGGCGCACCGTTGATTGGTGGGCGGGGCAGATGCCTTTAAAGCGTTGATTGGTGGGCGGGGCAGATGCCTTTAAAGCGGTGATTGGTGGGCGGGGCAGATGCCTTTAAAGCGTTGATTGGTGGGCGGGGCAGATGCCTTTAAAGCGTTGATTGGTGGGCGGGCAGATGCCTTTAAAGCGTTGATTGGTGGGCGGGGCAGATGCCTTTAAAGCGGTGATTGGTGGGCGGGGCAGATGCCTTTAAAGCGTTGATTGGTGGGCGGGGCAGATGCCTTTAAAGCGTTGATTGGTGGGCGGGGCAGATGCCTTTAAAGCGTTGATTGGTGGGCGGGGCAGATGCCTTTAAAGCGTTGATTGGTGGGCGGGGCAGATGCCTTTAAAGCGTGATTGGTGGGCGGGGCAGATGCCTTTAAAGCTGGGTGTGTGTGTAAAGGTGTGTGTGTCCTTGTTTCCTCCACTGTCTTCGCAATTGGCGGCTACATGTTGGCGGTGTTTGATCGGCTGGTCTGATATCGTAAGAGCCATTTTGCTGCCCGTGGCTCGGATCCTGGCTGGTTTTTTGGTGCTGCACCTGTCGTGCGTTTCCGCAGCGGCTCTGCTGGTGGAGGTTGTTGTGGCTTCTGTCTCCTCGCCTGATCTGCTCCCTCCTGGTGTAGCTGTGCCTCCACCCCTGGGTAACATACCTGCCATCCAGCTTTTGGATTATTTTTATTTTGTATTTTTTTCTGATTATGTTTGGAGCTGCAGCTTTGGACGCTCTGCTGTTTTGTCTTATCGCTGTTTGTTCTGGCGGCTCTCCGCTGAGCCTGTTGCTGATTGGGCAGCTGGTGGGCGGGGCGTTACGCCTCTGGCCCAATAGAAAGGCACTTGGAGAGACGACGACAACTTGTTCCATCATTTGAAGTATTTTCTTTTACAGTTTGTTGGAGTATTCATTTGTTTCTTTTGATTGCTGTGTCATTTCTCTTTGTGTTGCATGTTCTTTTTCTTGACTTATTTCGTTGCATTTGCTTGTTTTTTTGGAACAACCTCATCTTGTTTGTCCCTTTTTCTTTGGTTCCAGCGACCAAGTAGTGGGCCGGACGCCTCAGGTTTAAAAGAAGTGTTTTAAAAGAATTTTTAGATAATTGTTTAAAGTTTTGTGCACTGAAGGTCTGTGTTCGGGTGCCTCTTGTTGATTTTTTATGTTTTTTTTTTTAAAAAGATCTCCACCTGCTGGTCACATAATGGTTCCTCTAATCCAACCACTTTTTCGGTAACGAATAATCTGTCGTTCATGTTTCAAATCCAGTAATCAGATTAAAGTTATTTATCCAAATCACTGCGCATTAATATTTTTTTTGTATTTATTTTTATTCCTTCTGTGCGTCTTTGGGAGAGACTCTGACAGTTGGCAGCGACAGAAACATGAACATGGAGAAACATGGAGATGCGCATTTTGTTGCTGGAAAAACAAATATGTCGTAAACGTTGTTGGAAGCTGCCCTTTATTTTACATTAATACAGAAAATGAACCTCTAAACGTTACATCACTGACAGTGTATATTTTTTCCTAAATGTGGCTAAAGCTGCTGCTAGCTGGTTTACTCTCCAATCGGAAGCTCTTTAATTTAGCCACGGTTAGCGAATGGTGGATTTACAAAGAGTCATAACTTCTAGCTAACACTTATATGCTGTTATTATTAAACTTTTTATTTTATCCTTAAGATTATGAGAATGCGGGAATTGTTCAGCTTGGATCCCAAGGCAAAATCACACCGGAAGTAAGGAGACCCAGCTGAGTCATGGCGGCCATTGTCTGACGTCACTGTGAAAAGGGTCTATTAGTGATGGCATCTGGATTCACAGCGAATATTAGCTAAAACACATAAATGTGATTGTAATTTCACGATAAAAATAGTACATGACCGATATTTTTATGTTGTCGGTCAAGATAAAAGTCTAGCGCCACCTGCTGCCCTGACACCGACTCACTCTTCTTCATTCACAGTCTTACTTGTAAATCGATGTTTCTTGGACATTTTGATGTTAGTACGGAAGAGGATTAGGGCCACCAAAAAAATAAAACCAGAATTTTATTTTATTTTTTTGGTGGCCCTAATCCTTTTCCGTATGTTAGTTTGTCCATGTCTTGGTTTTATTCACTGGTAAAATCAATAAGCAGCTTGAGGTGACTCTGCTGCTCTCTAGTGGTGAGAAGCTGTAATGTTGGCTGGTAACAATCGCAATGCATTATGGGAGATGTAGTTTGTGGTCAATTTGTGCTCAAGACATTTTAAGTCAATCATGGGCCTATAAAACGCTGTGGGCCACATAAAATGACATGGTGGGCCACCTGTGGCCCACGGGCCTCGAGTTTGACACGTGCTCTATTACATGTTAATCATAAGATGTTCATAAAGTTAAATATGTGGAGAGTCTCCACTTTATGGAGAGTGGCCGTGTCTCTGGTCTCTGATTGGACAGAGACCAGGAAGCAGCAGTGGACTTCCTGGTCCTGCTCTCTGATTGGACAGAGACCAGGAAGTCCTGCAGCAGAGGACTTCCTGGTCCTGCTCTATGATTGGACAGAGACCAGGAAGCAGCAGAGGACTTCCTGGTCCTGCTGTATGATTGGTGTTGAGGAAATACAATCATTGTTTAGTGTTTTGTTGAATTCAATCATATAACCATTTGTAGTGCTTTAGTTTAGTGAATCTTTTACTTATATAATTATTTTTTTAGTGTTTGAGTTAGCTCTATCTTTTACTTAAAATTAGGAGTTTTGTGTCAGTAAGCTCAGATGCAGGGAATGTAGTGCCTGGGGTCAGAATGTCACAGATAAATGCATTTACAAAACCTGTTTGGAGGCTGTAAAATAATAAAACCACAGGAGGGAGACAATCTTATCTGTGTGAAAAGCATCTCAAAACAGGGGGACATTCCGGTCTCAGGAAATAAGGCGTCTCCAGTGAACATCTGGCATGGTAAACTAGTGACCTATAGACTTGTGAACTTTGAAAATGTGAACTTTTAAACTTTCAGACTGATATCATATAGAATATTTTAATATTGCATGCTTTAACTGAATATTTTATTTAAATATTGTATTAGTAGAATTAAAACCAGTCAATGATAAAGGTAAATTGAAAATGTTTTGTTCTGTATTAAGAAACAGGAACTGGATCTGATTATTTTTTGTAGTTTGTATGAGTTTAATATCAGGGAGACTTTGGGAGGAATAACAGAGCAAAAGCATATTAAGTTTAGAGATAACTCTTATTGAATTAAATATAGGATTTAGGGTAGAAGACCCAGGATCTCACAGAGACATGTGAAATCCTTTGATGTTCGTGGCTCAGGAAAGAGCCAGATTCTGGAGATCTCCTGACTCTGCCAGATTCAGGAGAGGACATCAATTGGAGAAATAAACCGGGATACATTTTAAGATTTATAGTCTACCCGGATGCATTGAGCTGCAGTTTACCCGAAAAGTATTTGTTAAAAACGTACATGCGGTTTGTTATTTATCTGTTTGGATTAGGGGAGAGTCCAGCCACGTCTCCTGAGACATTTGCAAAGTTGTAAAAGTCAGCAGGACTTTAGAGTTCTGGTTAACTTCAAATAACATCAAAAAGAAAATTTCTCTTTGATCGCTCGGACAAAATTGTAGGAAGGAACTAAATTTGAAATCGTCAGGAACAGTCACCGGTTGGTTGGGCTGAGGAACGCCTGTTTTGAATATGCGAAACTCAAGGCCCTCCCCTCACAGATAAAAACTGATGCACCGGAAAAATGGGTCAGAAAATATAGCCGATCTCTAATGCTTATGGTTGTATTTTCTCCAAGACGTCTTGTGTGTTTGTCTTCTAAGTATCTCAGGTAACTAAATGTAACTCTGCATGCTTTCTGTTCTGCTCTGTTCTGTCTGATATCTTGTTTCTGATTGGATTAAATTCTGAACTTCTGTGACGCCAACACGCTGCGTACGCCTTTTGTATTCCTCGCGAGGGCTCCAAGATGGCAGCTGAGATCCGGGACCAGGAAAAGGAAAAAGAACCGAATTGTATTTTTTAAATTTACTTAAATTACACCTTTTCAACATTGGACAGAGACCAGGAAGCAGCAGTGGACTTCCTGGTCCTGCTCTCTGATTGGACAGAGACCAGGAAGCAGCAGTGGACTTCCTGGTCCTGATTGGATGTAGAAACTGGTTTGGTCCAGAAGAAGAAGAAACGTTGATGTTGGATATTTTATTCCTAAGCGAATCGACTGCAGTGATTTTTCTCACATCAGAACATTTTGTATAAAACTCGAGTTTAAAACGTTTGTTGGACTAAAAACGTCTTCAGATTCGTTTTTCTCCAGGTTTAATCCAAGTTCATAAAGAATCCGATTGGTTCCTCCGCCGTCCAATCAGACACACAGACTCTACCGTCTGAACTTTGACCCCAGCTTGGACTTCTGTCCAGTGTGTCCATGAGCAAGGCACAGCATCCTGTGGTGCCAGCAGGGGGCGCTGTAGGGCCACCAGCAGCAGGTTTGGGTCCTGCTGCTGAGCAAGGCACTGAGATGGAGGCGGTTTCCAGCTGGAGCTCCTGCAGCACCGGATCCGACGACAGGAAGTCATCATCATCTTCATCATCTTCTTCATCACCTCCGGCCGCTCCGTCCAGCAGCAGCTCGGCGCCTCGGGGGTTAAAGCGGCGGCGACGACTCGAACTTCGGTGGAACCGGCGGCCGACTTGGACGAAGGGGAGGTCGTCTGCAAACACAGTTTATCTGCTTAGCGTTGGCCTCTGCTAATTCATTTAGTAGGTTAGCGTTAGCCTCTGCTAATTCATTTAGTAGGTTAGCGTTAGCCTCTGCTAATACATTTAGTAGGTTAGCGTTAGCCTCTGCTAATACATTTAGTAGGTTAGCGTTAGCCTCTGCTAATTCATTTAGTAGGTTGTTAGCCTCTGCTAATTCATTTAGTAGGTTAGCGTTAGCCTCTGCTAATACATTTAGTAGGTTAGCGTTAGCCTCTGCTAATTCATTTAGTAGGTTGTTAGCCTCTGCTAATTCATTTAGTAGGTTAGCGTTAGCCTCTGCCAATTCATTTAGTAGGTTAGCGTTAGCTCCTGCTAATTTATTTAGTAGTTTAGCGTTAGCTCCTGCTAATTTATTTAGTAGTTTAGTGTTAGCTTCTGCTAATTCATTTAGTAGGTTAGCGTTAGCTCCTGCTAATTGTTTAGTAGTTTAGCGTTAGCTCCTGCTAATTTATTTAGTAGTTTAGTGTTAGCTTCTGCTAATTCATTTAGTAGGTTAGCGTTAGCTCCTGCTAATTTATTTAGTAGTTTAGCGTTAGCTCCTGCTAATTTATTTAGTAGTTTAGTGTTAGCTTCTGCTAATTCATTTCGTAGGTTAGCGTTAGCTCCTGCTAATTTATTTAGTAGTTTAGTGTTAGCTTCTGCTAATTCATTTAGTAGGTTAGCGTTAGCTCCTGCTAATTTAGTAGGTTAGCGTTAGCCTATGCCAATTCATTTAGTAGGTTAGCGTTAGCTCCTGCTAATTTATTAGTAGTTTAGCGTTAGCTCCTGCTAATTTTTTAGTAGTTTAGCGTTAGCTCCTGCTAATTTATTTAGTAGTTTTGTGTTAGCTTTTGCTTTTTCTTGTTTTTAGCAATGTATCGTTGGCTTCCGCACATTTTTAAATTTTTTTTTGCATAGCTGAAATTCTCGTCTAGCTAATTAGTGGTTAGTGAGCACAACCTGTTGGTTAGCCGTCGCCAATAACTGCCGCTGACTTAGGGTTAGGGTTATTGCAAACATACATTCTCCATACAACCACAAGATCAAAAAACATTCATGACTCCTATGATTCAGAATATGTAGGTTATGATTCGACTCCAAACATTCAATATTTTAGGGCAAAGATTCATTTTCAACCATTGTGGCTTTGAAAAGTCTAAAAAATATGAATAAATGTGATTTCTGTGGGCTCAGGTGTGTCTGAATTGACCTGATGGAAACGTTCCTGCCGGCTGACCTGAAGCTGATCTTGTTTTCCCAACAGGAAGATCCTCCGACTCCAGACCAGAACCAAAACCGTCTCTACCAGAACCAGCCCAGTTAGAACCTTAGAAAGATAAAGGGTCTCCACTACACCTCCCTGAGGAACACCAGCTCAGAGTTAAAGGGTCACCACTACACCTCCCTGAGGAACACCAGCTCAGAGTTAAAGGGTCACCACTACACCTCCCTGAGGAACACCAGCTCAGAGTTAAAGGGTCTCCACTACACCTCCCTGAGGAACACCAGCTCAGAGTTAAAGGGTCTCCACTACACCTCCCTGAGGAACACCAGCTCAGAGTTAAAGGGTCACCACTACACCTCCCTGAGGAACACCAGCTCAGAGTTAAAGGGTCACCACTACACCTCCCTGAGGAACACCAGCTCAGAGTTAAAGGGTCACCACTACACCTCCCTGAGGAACACCAGCTCAGAGTTAAAGGGTCACCACTACACCTCCCTGAGGAACACCAGCTCAGAGTTAAAGGGTCACCACTACACCTCCCTGAGGAACACCAGCTCAGAGTTAAAGTGGGAGGTGTAGTGGTGACTACAAAAGTGGACTACAGCGCAGGGCATTCTGGGTAAATGCAACCAAAGCTAATGTGTTAGCCTAGCTCTAGCAGCAGAAAAGTCTCCTGGTCTTCAGCCTAAAGAAAAATCCTCCATCTTGTTTCCATCTGGTGAAGCAGGAAGTTCCTCTGATGGACCTTCACTCATGATGGACTCATGATGGACCTTCACTCATGATGGACCTTCATCATGATGGACCTTCACTCATGATGGACCTTCACTCATGATGGACCTTCACTCATGATGGACTCATAATGGACCTTCACTCATGATGGACTCATGATGGACCTTCACTCATGATGGACCTTCACTCATAATGGACTCATGATGGACCTTCACTCATGATGGACTCATGATGGACCTTCACTCATGATGGACCTTCACTCATGATGGACTCATGATGGACCTTCACTCATGATGGACCTTCACTCATGATGGACTCATGATGGACCTTCACTCATGATGGACTCATGATGGACCTTCACTCATAATGGACTCATAATGGACCTTCACTCATAATGGACCTTCACTCAGAAAGATGGCCGACAGGAAAACCTGCCAGCAGTGGCAGCTGGACGATGATGATGACCAGGTGCATTATGGGTACCTGTGAGGACCGGCTGCAGGCGCCACGGCGCCCTGCGCGGCCGGCTTGGCGCTGGAGGCGTAGCCGCTCTCTGATTGGTGGAGAGGCTGAGTGGGCGGAGCCGGTGGGCGGGGCTTCTTGGGTACGATGGGCTTTAGTGGGACGGAAACCTGAAGACAGGGAGACGTTTGAGACCAGATCAGAAAAACGTTCATGAAGCAGACGATAGGTTCATTAAATGCTAACGCTAAGCCGCTAAATGAATTAGCAGGAGCTAACGCCAAACTACTTGTTGCCACGGCAACTACGTCTCCCTGGAATCCACCAATCAGCAGGCCTGAGCCTGTAGTCTGGGCGGCGTACCTGTGCAGGTGGGTCGGGGGGGAGGGGCTTGCTGGGGGGGGCCGGTCGGCTCGCCGGCGGCTGGACGGTTAGTGAGGAGGAAGAGGAGAAGAGTGAGGATGAAGATGGGCCGACAGGAAGAGCGGTTACCGTAGCAACGGGTTGTTAGGACACTGGAAGCTCAACGTAAATTATTAATTATTACTTTAGCATTTTGTCAGTTTTACTATTTTTTACCTTTTCTCTACATCTGCATTTTTAGTTCCAGCCGGGTGAAAATAAAGACATAAAGTTTACGCAACGTTTTGGAAAAAAGAGATTGTAGAAATATTAAAAAAATGTGGAAAAAAAAATTAAAACAAATTGTAAATTTGACTATATATAGATCAGAAAATAGGAAATAAATCAATACTTGTGCGTTTATTCTGTACTTCTGTTTTCCTTGAAAGACTTTAAATTGATTCATTTTTAAAGTGCATTTTGTTTCCCATCATGTTAAAATAAATGAAAGAATAAATTAATGTTAAAATAAATGAATAAATAAATTAATGCTAATATGTTTTAGAAAAATCCCAAGTGAAAAATGGGAAAAACAAAAAAAGAGAATATTGAACTCTGAACATGTGACTTTATACTAATATTGGTAACATCAGTTCGGTTTTACAGCGCTCAGCCTGGATGCAGGTCAGCGTACCTGGTTGCCGGGGGCGACAGGGTCAGGGGGCAGAGGCTTGGTGGGGGCAGCTGGTCTCGCTTTAACCAGCTGAAGCAGCAGAAAGGAAAGCAAGAAGAAGAGCAGGTCAAAGGTCAGGAGGAGGAAGACGAAGGAGCTGCTACCGACTCAGACACAGAGTTTGTTTCTAGATCCGCTCAGTGAAAATCGATTTAAAGATTCTGGATTCTGATCCAGTTCTGAGCATCAGAGAGCAGAACCGCAAGACGAACCGATTCAGTGAACTGATTCAGTAACCTAACTGATTCAGTGAACTGATTCATTAAACTAACTGATTCAGTAAATTAACTGATTCAGTGAACTGATTCAGTGAACTGATTCAGTGAACTGATTCAGTGAACTGATTCATTAAATTAACTGATTCAGCGAACTGATTCAACGAACTGATTCAGTGAATTGATTCAGTAAACTAACTGATTCAGTAAACTGATTCAGTAAACTAACTGATTCAGTGAACTGATTCAGTGAACTGATTCAGTAAACTGATTCAGTAAACTGATTCATTAAATTAACTGATTCAGCGAACTGATTCAACGAACTGATTCAGTAAACTAACTGATTCAATAAACGAACTGATTCAGTAAACGAACTGATTCAGTGAACTGATTCAGTAAACTAACTGATTCAGTGAACTGATTCAGTGAACTGATTCATTAAACTGATTCAGTAAACGAACTGATTCAGTGAACTGATTCAGTAAACTAACTGATTCAGTGAACTGATTCAGTAAACTAACTGATTCAGTGAACTGATTCAGTGAACTGATTCAGTAAACTAACTGATTCAGTGAACTGATTCAGTGAACTGATTCAGTAAATTAACTGATTCAACGAACTGATTCAGTGAACTGGACTTCTCTCGATTCTTTATAAATGCTGCGGCAGTTTAACCTTTCTAACACTGACTAGAGCTCTGACCCCAGTGACCCATACTGACCCAGTGACCCCATACTGACCCCAGTGACCCCATACTGACCCCAGGGACCCTGAACTGACCCCATAATGACCCAGGGACCCTGAACTGACCCCATAATGACCCCAGGGACCCAGAACTGACCCCATACTGACCCCAGGACCCTGAACTGACCCCAGGGACCCAGAACTGACCCCATAATGACCCCAGGGACCCATACTGACCCCATAATGACCCCAGGGACCCTGAACTGACCCCAGGGACCCTGAACTGACCCCATAATGACCCAGGGACCCAGAACTGACCCCATACTGACCCCAGGGACCCTGAACTGACCCCAGGGACCCAGAACTGACCCCATAATGACCCCAGGGACCCATACTGACCCCATAATGACCCCAGTGACCCATACTGACCCCAGGGACCCAGAACTGACCCCATACTGACCCCAGGGACCCATACTGACCCCAGGGACCCTGAACTGACCCCAGGGACCCAGAACCGACCCCAGGGACCCAGAACTGACCCCATACTGACCCCAGGGACCCATAATGACCCCAGGGACCCAGAACTGACCCCATAATGACCCCAGGGACCCAGAACTGACCCCATAATGACCCCAGGGACCCTGAACTGACCCCATAATGACCCCAGGGACCCATAATGACCCAGGGACCCAGAACTGACCCCATACTGACCCCAGGGACCCTGAACTGACCCCAGGGACCCAGAACTGACCCCATAATGACCCCAGGGACCCATACTGACCCCATAATGACCCCAGTGACCCATACTGACCCCAGGGACCCAGAACTGACCCCATACTGACCCCAGGGACCCATACTGACCCCAGGGACCCTGAACTGACCCCAGGGACCCAGAACCGACCCCAGGGACCCAGAACTGACCCATACTGACCCCAGGGACCCATACTGACCCCATAATGACCCCAGTGACCCATACTGACCCCAGGGACCCTGAACTGACCCCAGGGACCCAGAGACCGACCCCAGGGACCCAGAACTGACCCCATAATGACCCCAGGGACCCAGAACTGACCCCATAATGACCCCAGGGACCCTGAACTGACCCCATACTGACCCCAGGGACCCTGAACTGACCCCAGGGACCCAGAACTGACCCCAGGGACCCATACTGACCCCAGGGACCCTGAACTGACCCCAGGGACCCAGAACTGACCCCATAATGACCCCAGGGACCCAGAACTGACCCCATAATGACCCCAGGGACCCTGAACTGACCCCATAATGACCCCAGGGCCCATCAGTGTGATGGTCTGAACCTGGTACCTGTGAGTCTCACCAGGTGACCAGTAAATGTCCAGTCAGTGACTTTGATTCTTTGTTTTATAATGTAAACATGTTGAACTGCCTTGTTGCTTAAATGAACCACATTAATAAACTTTATTGACCCATCAGTGACCTTAACCACCCATGAATGACCCCGTGGTGACCTCACTGGGCCCATCGCTGTGATGGTTCTGACTGCAGATAAGAACCGTTTAATTTCAGAAACGTTTTGGACCAAGGGTCAAAGGTCAGCTCCTTCTCCTGATTGGTTTCCATCCAATCAAACTGTTTCTAACCCGTCTCACGTTTATTGATCAGACTAAATAACGTTTTCCCATAATTCATAAACAATCACATGACAGACGGACCAGCAGCTACAGAGCAGCAGCTGACAGCGAACCGACGGCCAGGTGAGGTTACCTGCTGCGGGGGGGTTAGGGCGGGGTCAGGGGGGAGGGGCTTAGCGGGAGGAGCAGGCCTGTCATGAACCTGATTGGAGAGGAAACAGGAAGCAGAGGCAGCAGCAGCGTTAATACAAGAGGTGAGGAAGCAGACGCCGAGTCGCCGTGTCACTTCCTGTCACAAGCCTCAATACGACCAATCAGAGGAGGAGGAGGAGCCTCAAATCTAATCAATCAGAGGAGGAGGAGCCTCAATCTGACTAATCAGAGGAGGAGGAGCCTCAAATACGACCAATCAGAGGAGGAGGAGCCTTAAATCCAACCAATCAGAGGAGGAGGAGGAGCCTCAATCTGACTAATCAGAGGAGGAGGAGCCTTAAATCCAACCAATCAGAGGAGCTCATTTCACTTCCCTCAGCAGTTTTATTCTCCTCTCCAAACATGGCGGTTCCACATCAGCAAAGTTTACCTTTAGGAACCTGATCAGACGTATCTGCAGAAACCGGAGGATCAATAAACTGAAGCTGTTTGGCTCCGTGTGACGAATTGGAGGTTTTTCTTTTCCTCACAGGAATAATAAGCGACTATTCTGGGTAGATTTATTCAAGATGTTTATATTTCTTTAGATCTGCTCTGTTCTCTCAGTGTGTAGTGCAGCTAAAGATGTTTATGTCCGTCTCCATAGCAACGTAACCTGGTTACCACGGAGACCTAACCCAGACGGTCCCGCTGGCGTCACCGGACCAGAACCTGGTGGCCTGTGCGGCGCCGTCGTCATGGTTACCTCTACGTGGGGCGGCGGGTTCTGGTGGTACCGCAGCGGTCGGACCTGCTCTCCGTCGCGTCCGTCTCCTCGCTCCGTCGCCGGCGCCCTGGACAACATGGAGGACGGTCGTCATGGTTACGTGACGGCGGTCCGGATGCCGTCAGTTTAGCAGGAAACGTCGCGCACAGGAAACTTAAGAGCTGCACCGAGGGACTCCGTTACCCAGAAGCCCCTCTGCTCTGATCAGGACCCATACCGGGGTGTCTGAGTGCAGCTTTAAGTGGATCTGCAGCAGGTCAATGGTTTCGGGTTGGAGCGAGTACCTCTGAGCAGTCAGTATGCTACCAGCAGGCTGGAAAAACAAAACCTTCTCAGATATATTATTACACCATTGTGAATAAATTCAGGCAGTGAGGTGTTCAAACTCTATTTCTGGATCGCTACAATCACCGCCAACAGTTTAGACGTTAGCCGCTAAGCTAGCAGGGCAACTGCCATGCTAGCGCTGAAATGCTAACAGTTATTTCACTCTGGAAACGTCGACTACGGAAACGTCGAGCGACGGAATAACAAACGTTAGAGGCTAAAAACTTTAAGGGAATCATTACCATCCACGAGTTTGGTGGATGTTAGCAACCTGGCGCTACGCTAAAATAAGATGGAGACTTTACTGGCTGAAGACTGGCAGAGGAGGGGAAGCAGCGCCACCTTGTGGTGTAACTTGGTACAACAGCTGAATTCAATACACTTTGATTTGGTTAAATCATCAATAAAACAAAACAATTTGATCAGTTTGCTACATGTTGGATTCATGTTAATGTGTATTTATATTTGTCATGATGATGTCATGATCACGAGGTCAGTATGTAAATATATGACCCTATATGTAAATATATGACCTTATATGTAAATATATGACCCTGTATGTAAATATATGACCCTGTATGTAAATATATGAGCCTGTATGGATTAAGAAATCCAAACGATTCAGTTTTCATATGTGAAACTGGAGCCTGACAGCTGGTAGGATACTGAGGATTCACAGATACTCCAGACGACCACTAAGCCTACAGAACCATCTGCTGAGCAGAACCCGGCAGGTCCAGCAGTACCTGCAGGCGTGGCCGGGTTCAAACTCCAGACCCCACAGCTCAGAGTCAGCCACACTGCATTGTGGGTAAGAGCAGAGTTAAGCTGGACGTCCGTCCGTGTGTGTGTGTGTGTGTTTGGGTCGGCGGTACCGGTTGTGCTGCCGGGCCTTGTGGAACGGGCTGTTGGGTCCGAGGCAGCAGACCGTCCGCCGGAAACGGGAGAAGCGCAGGGCGAGGAAGAGCAGCGCCACCGGCAGGATGAAGAGGAAGATGAGCAGCAGGGCGACCCGGACCGGATCGGACTCTGAGCACAGAAACAGGCGGGTCAGCGGCGGAACCGGAGCCGGTTCTGGTTCCGGTCGTGAGGTGAGGGGGAGGAGCACCTGCAGCGGCGGCGGCCGGGCCGCTGTCGACGCTGCCGCCGCGGCCGGAGAACCTGCAGTCCGGAGGAGCCCAGCCGGCGTCGCAGTGGCACTTCCTGTTGCTGTTACACACCTGAGACAGGTAGACGGGAACAGCCAATCACACGGCTGGAACCATCCAGGTCGTCACTGACGCAGCCAATCACACGGCTGGAACCATCCAGGTCGTTACTGACACAGCCAATCACACGGCTGGAACCATCCAGGTCGTTAGCCAATCACAACGGCTGGAACCATCCAGGTCGTTAGCCAATCACACGGCTGGAACCATCCAGGTCGTCACTGACGCAGCCAATCACACGGCTGGAACCATCCAGGTCGTTACTGACACAGCCAATCACACGGCTGGAACCATCCAGGTCGTTAGCCAATCACACGGCTGGAACCATCCAGGTCGTTAGCCAATCACACGGCTGGAACCATCCAGGTCGTCACTGACGCAGCCAATCACACGGCTGGAACCATCCAGGTCGTTACTGACACAGTCAATCACACGGCTGGAACCATCCAGGTCGTTAGCCAATCACACGGCTGGAACCATCCAGGTCGTCACTGACGCAGCCAATCACACGGCTGGAACCATCCAGGTCGTCACTGACGCAGCCAATCACACGGCTGGAACCATCCAGGTCGTTAGCCAATCACACGGCTGGAACCATCCAGGTCGTTACTGACGCAGTCAATCACACAGCTGGAACCATACAGGTCGTTAGCCAATCACACGACTGGAACCATCCAGGTCGTTAGCCAATCACACGGCTGGAACCATCCAGGTCGTTGCTGACACAGTCAATCACACAGCTGGAACCATCCAGGTCGTTGCTGACACAGTCAATCACACGGCTGGAACCATCCAGGTTGTTAGCCAATCACACGGCTGGAACCATCCAGGTCGTTAGCCAATCACACGGCTGGAACCATCCAGGTCGTCACTGACGCAGCCAATCACACGGCTGGAACCATCCAGGTCGTTACTGACACAGTCAATCACACAGCTGGAACCATCCAGGTCGTTACTGACGCAGTCAATCACACAGCTGGAACCATCCAGGTCGTTAGCCAATCACACGACTGGAACCATCCAGGTTGTTAGACAATCACACGGCTGGAACCATCCAGGTCGTTACTGACACAGCCAATCACACAGCTGGAACCATCCAGGTCGTTAGCCAATCACACGCAACATCCAGTTGTTACCAATCACACGCGGAACCATCCAGGTCGTTAGCCAATCACACCGCTGGAACCATCCAGGTCGTCACTGACGCAGCAATCACACGGCTGGAACCATCCAGTCGTTACTGACACAGTCAATCACACAGCTGGAACCATCCAGGTCGTTGCTGACACAGTCAATCACACAGCTGGAACCATTCCAGGTCGTTAGCCAATCACACGGCTGGAACCATCCAGGTTGTTAGCCAATCACACGGCTGGAACCATCCAGCTCGTTAGCCAATCACACGGCTGGAACCATCCAGCTCGTTAGCCAATCACACAGCTGGAACCATCCAGGTCGTTACTGAGGCAGCCAGGCACTTTCATTAAAAACCCAAATTCACTCTGAGCTCCACAAAGACGAAACCTAAACTTGTTCCCAGTAACAAAGTAAAAACTCTTCACTACTTTACTTAAGTATGTCTTGGAGTACTTCATACTTTCCTGAGTATGAACATTTATGATAATTTTACTTCACTATATTTCTGAACTTAATTTCGTACTTTTACTCTGATACATTTTCAATGTGTGGTTTAGTTACTCGTTACAAAACAGCGAGAAAGAGAAACGCTGGAGTTTTGACCCACCTACTGATTGGCTGCTACAAAGTTGGACACAAATGGAGCCCCATACCAACCATATGGGGTTCGTATGGGGCTCCATTGGTGTCATGAACCACATATGAATATGTGGTTCATGTCAGAAGCTGGTTAAGCAGGTTAAGTTAACCTTGTAGGTAAAGCAACTAATTTTCTTAACCAAATGATGCTGCAGGTTTATCTATTAGCAGGTTTAATTTTACCTGCACTTGGTTGTGTTTATTACTTTAACTGTATTTGACAAGTTTACCAAAATATAAAAAATGTCATTCAAACTGCATTTGCCTTGTTTTACTTTTACTTTTCATTACATTACTTGAGTTCATCCATTTTTACAGTAATTTCCATATTAAAGTACAAAAAACTTCAGATACTTTTAAGACTTTAACTCAAGTAACATTTCAGTGACTTGGACTTTTACCAAAGTCATATTTTGGAGAGGAACCGATACTTTTACTAGACTCTGAGATTTCAGTACTTTATACAACACTGCTTGTTTCCATAAAATCAGACGTTCTATATATAGATCTCTGGCTGATTTTTACATTATAAAAAATAATGAACACTTTAAAACGGTTTAAATCCTAAAATACTTGCATATAAAATAGTTTAAATGTTAATATTTAATCTGTCTTAGTAAAGACCATCTGCAGGAAATTAATTCACTCATGTAAAATAAACATTTTAATGGTCAATTTTAATTATAAATCAAGACGTTTTGATTTTAGAAAGTTTTGGTATTATTTGCTTCTTTATTTATTGGTTTATTTTGTTTTTAAATAACATGTAAAAACTGAGGAAAAATGTTGAAGGTATAAATATTTAGTTTTTGAAGCATAAAATGCCAAATTGGTGTTAATTAAAAACATATTTCTGTTATAAGAGTGAATGAATTTGATGTTAATGAGGCGATTTCAGGTTCTTGTGTATTTTCTGTTCTGCGTGTTTTTGCTGCTAATTAACTCAGGACTGTGAGGTTAATAAAAATGAGATGGTTCATGCATGTATTTTACTGTTTTTATTCAAATATTTTATGTTGAAGTCTGAAATGGTGCGACTCACTCCGTGGCCGCTGCACTTCCTGCGACATTCTTCCACGCCGAACACGGACGCATCCTCACATTTCTGATTCAAACAAGCCTACAGGGAGTAACATTACCAAGAATAAACATTATTATTATTATTATTAAGAAGCATCTCTATCATTACTACACTTTAAAACTGTAAAAAACTAACTTGTCATCACTAAATGTAACATTTTAAGGCTGAGTGAGAACGAAAACCAGTTCAGATCTGAGCTGAACTGTGGTTGGCTGAGCGGGCAGGAAGTGCCCTCTGACCTGGCCGGGCCCGCAGGCGGTGCCCTGGGCCACGGCGGCCGGGTCGGACACGTCGTCGTCCAGGTGGAAGAACGTCCCTCTGCACACCAGGTCGCTGTGGTTGAAGCGAACGGTCAGGACCTGGGCGATGCTGCCCAACAGGGGGCGCGCCGTCCCGCCCTGGCACTGGATCCGGCCGCACAGAACGTCTCTGAAGCACCGGGACACACAGAGGATGAACACGAGGCATCGTGGGATATGTAGGCTGAGCAGACCGGCGTTTACTCACCGGTTGGCACAGGGGATGTAGGAGCCGTTGGCCAGCTGGCCGCAGTTTCCATATTCATTTCCCTGTTTGTTGACGGATGAGAAGCACAGGGCTGGAGCGCTGCTAGCATCTGGACACAGAACCAGAACCAGCTGGGTTCAGAGGGAAGCTGCTAACGCCAACACTAGAACCAACTGGGTTCAGATGGAAGCTGCTAACGCTAACACTAGGACCAACTAGCTGCTAACGCCAACACCAGAACCAACTGGGTTCAGATGGAAGCTGCTAAAGCTAACAGAACCAACTAGCTGCTAACGCTAACACTAGAACCAACTGGGTTCAGAAAGAAGCTGCTAACGCTAACACTAGGACCAACTAGCTGCTAACGCCAACACCAGAACCAACTGGGTTCAGATGGAAGCTGCTAAAGCTAACAACAAACCAACTAGCTGCTAACGACAACACTAGAACCAACTAGCTGCTAACGCCAACACCAGAACCAACTGGGTTCAGATGGAAGCTGCTAAAGCTAACAACAGAACCAACTAGCTGCTAACGACAACACTAGAACCAACTAGCTGCTAACACCAACACTAGAACCAACTAGCTGCTAACGCTAACACTAGGACCAACTGGGTTCAGATGGAAGCTGCTAACGCTAACAGAACCAACTAGCTGCTAACGATAACACTAGAACCAACTAGCTGCTAACGCCAACACTAGAACCAACTAGCTGCTAACGCTAACACTAGGACCAACTGGGTTCATATGGAAGCTGCTAAAGCTAACAACAGAACCAACTAGCTGCTAACGCCAACACCAGAACCAACTGGGTTCAGATGGAAGCTGCTAACGCTAACAGAACCAACTAGCTGCTAACGATAACACTAGAACCAACCAGCTGCTAACGCCAACACTAGAACCAACTAGCTGCTAACGCTAACACTAGGACCAACTGGGTTCATATGGAAGCTGCTAACGCCAATACCAGTACCAACTAGCTGCTAACACCAACACCAGAACCAACTGGGTTCAGATGGAAGCTGCTAACGCTAACAGAACCAACTGGCTGCTAACGCTAACACTAGAACCAACTAGCTGCTAACGCCAACATTAGAACCAACTGGGTTCAGAAAGAAGCTGCTAACGCTAACAACAGAACCAACTGGCTGCTAACGCTAACACTAGAATCAACTGGGTTCAGATGGAAGCTGATAATGCTAACAACAGAACCAACTAGCTGCTAACGCTAACACTAGGACCAACTAGCTGCTAACGCTAACACCAGAACCAACTAGCAGTTAACGCTAACACTAGGACCAACTGGGTTCAGATGGAAGCTGCTAACGCTAACACCAGAACCAACTAGCAGTTAACGCTAACACTAGGACCAACTGGGTTCAGATGGAAGCTGCTAACGCTAACACCAGAACCAACTAGCAGCTAACGCTAACACTAGGACCAACTGGGTTCAGATGGAAGCTGCTAAGGCTAACACCAGAACCAACTGGCTGCTAACGCTAACACCAGGACCAAGTGGGTCCAATTTTACTGGAATCACTCTGTACTGGTTTCCTTACTGGTTCCCCACAGCATCTGGCACTGGGAGTCCATATCGGCACAGACTCCTCCGTAGCAGTAGGAGGCGCCGTTCCGGCAGGCCTCTCCGTTCTGCAGGAACACATTGGGGGGGCAGTGAGGGGCGGAGCCTGTGCAGTACTCAGGTAGGTCGCACTCTCCCAGCGGCTCCCGGCACACCGAGCCCGCAGCGCACAGCTGGACCCAAGAAGAAGAAGAAGTTAGCGAGATTCTGGTGAAACCAGTCCAGTTTCACTTGTGGACCTGGAGCCTGGCTCACCTTGCAGTCCTCACAGCAGATGCCGTCTGAGGAGCACTGAGCTCCAGGAACCAGCTGGCAGGTGGAGGCGTTGCAGCACGGGTCATCACACTCCTAACCAATCAGAGCGCAGCGTCAGCAGGAACAACCAGAGGTTGATTCACACTTTAATGATGCAATTATTACTGACGCGTTTAAGGTGGCCTGGTGAATAATTAAGCTGCTAAGGTGTGCAGGTGCGTATTTAAGGAGTGCAGGTGCGTATTTAAGGAGTGCAGGTGCGTATTTAAGGAGTGCAGGTGCGTATTTAAGGTGTGCAGGTGTTATTTAAGGTGTACAGGTGTGTATTTAAGGAGTGCAGGTGCATATTTAAGGTGTGCAGGTGCGTATTTAAGGTGTGCAGGTGCGTATTTAAGGTGTGCATTTAAGGTGTACAGGTGTGTATTTAAGGAGTGCAGGTGCGTATTTAAGGTGTGCAGGTGCATATTTAAGGTGTGTATTTAATGTGTGCAGGTGCGTATTTAAGGTGTACAGGTGTGTATTTAAGGAGTGCAGGTGCGTATTTAAGGTGTGCAGGTGCGTATTTAAGATGTGCAGGTGTGTTTTTAAGGTGTGCAGGTGCGTATTTAAGGAGTGCAGGTGCGTATTTAAGGTGTGCAGGTGCATATTTAAGGTGTGTATTTAATGTGTGCAGATGCAGTGCGTATTTAAGGTGTACAGGTGTGTATTTAAGGAGTGCAGGTGCGTATTTAAGGTGTGCAGGTGCGTATTTAAGGTTGCAGGTGTGTATTTAAGGTGTACAGGTGTGTATTTAAGGAGTGCAGGTGCGTATTTAAGGTGTGCAGTGCATAATTAGTGTGTATTTAAGTGTGCAGGTGCGTATTTAAGGTGTGCAGGTGTGTATTTAAGGTGTACAGGTGTGTATTTAAGGAGTGCAGGTGCGTATTTAAGGTGTGCAGGTGCATATTAAGGTGTGTAATGTGTGCAGGTGCGTATTTAAGGTGTACAGGTGTGTATTTAAGGAGTGCAGGTGCGTATTTAAGGTGTGCAGGTGCGTATTTAAGATGTGCAGGTGTGTTTTAAGGTGTGCAGGTGCGTATTTAAGGTGTGCAGGTGCGTATTTAAGGTGTACAGGTGTGTATTTAAGGAGTGCAGGTGCGTATTTAAGGTTTGCAGGTGTGTATTTAAGGTGTACAGGTGTGTATTTAAGGAGTGCAGGTGCGTATTTAAGGTGTGCAGGTGCATATTTAAGGTGTGTATTTAATGTGTGCAGGTGCGTATTTAAGGTGTACAGGTGTGTATTTAAGGAGTGCAGGTGCGTATTTAAGGTGTGCAGGTGCGTATTTAAGATGTGCAGGTGTGTTTTTAAGGTGTGCAGTGCGTATTTAAGGTGTGGAGGTGCCTATTTAAGGTGTGCAGGTGGTATTTTAAGGTGTGCAGGTGCGTATTTAACGTGTTCAGGCGTGTATCTAAGGTGTGCAGGTGCGTATAAGGAGTGCAGGTGCGTATGTAAGGTGTTCAGCGCCGTATTTAAGGTGTTCAGGCGCGCGTATTTAAGGTGTGCAGGTGCGTATTTAAGATGTGCAGGTGTGTTTTTAAGGTGTGCAGGTGCGTATTTAAGATGTGCAGGTGTGTTTTTAAGGTGTGCAGGTGCGTATTTAAGGTGTGCAGGTGTGTTTTTAAGGTGTGGAGGTGCGTATTTAAGGTGTGCAGGTGTGTTTTAAGGTGTGCAGGTGCGTATTTAACGTGTTCAGGCGCGTATTAAGGTGTGCAGGTGCTTATAAGGAGTGCAGGTGCGTATAAGGTGTGCAGGTGCGTATAAGGAGTGCAGGTGCGTTTTAAGCTGTGCAGTGCTTATTTAAGGTGTTCAGGTGTGTATTTAAGGTGTGCAGGTGTGTATTTAAGGTGTGCAGTGCGTATAAGGAGTGCAGGTGCGTATTTAAGGTGTTCAGTGTGTATTTAAGGTGTGCAGGTGCGTATAAGGAGTGCAGGTGCGTATAAGGAGTGCAGGTGCGTATTTAAGGTGTTCAGGTGCGTATCAAAGGTGTTCAGGCGCGTTTTTAAGGTATGCGGTGCGTATTAAGGTGTGCAGTGCATATTTAAGGTGTTCAGGCGCGTATTTAAGGTGTGCAGGTGCGTATCTAAGGAGTGCAGGTGCATATTTAAGGTGTTCAGGCGTGTATCTAAGATGTGCAGGTGCGTTTTTAAGGTGTGGAGTTGTGTATTTAAGAGTGCAGGTGCGTATTTAAGGTGTGCAGGTGCGTATAAGGAGTGCAGGTGCGTATTTAAGGTGTTCAGGTGCGTATCAAAGGTGTTCAGAGCGCGTTTTTAAGGTATGCAGGTGCATATTTAAGGTGTGCAGGTGCATATTTAAGGTGTTCAGGCGTGTATCTAAGATGTGCAGGTGCGTTTTAAGGTGTGGAGTTGTGTATTTAAGGAGTGCAGGTGCGTATTTAAGGTGTTCAGGCGTGTATCTAAGGTGTGCAGGTGCGTACCTCCAGCAGGCCGCAGTCACACTCCTCTCCTTGCTCCACGTACAGGTTGCCGCAGCGCGGTCCGCCCAGCAGGCGGTCGGGCTGCGGCACGTTGAACAGGCACATGCCGCCGCCGTGCAGCAGGCTGACGGACAGATCTGCCGCGCTGCAGCTGCTGAACTGCTGACCTGGCATGAAGCTGAGGTCAGAGGTGAACAGGTGAGCCACAACTCAGGGAGATCAGACAGGCTAATCCTGTTAGCCACGGCTGCGCAGCGCAGCCAGCAAGCGCTTCCTACTCGGGACAGGAAGGTTCTGCAGCACCTGCTCAAAAACTCAGCAAACTGAAGCTGTAGGAAGGCCTTTGTTTGACCTTTGACCTCCCATCAGCTGAGGTTTTAATAGTTAGCACTAATGGCTGTTAGCACAAATAGCTGTTAGCTCTAATAGCTGTTAGCACTAACAGCGGTTTGCTAATTTGTTAATTAGACTAAAGATGCTGATGCTAATATCTAAATTGGTCCCGACATTTAAAAAAATTCTAGATCGATTATCATGACAGTTACGGATCCATGAGGGCAGATCTACTCAGTCTAATTCTATGCTGTTTTTATTTTACTCTGTATGCTTCTAACTGCACTTTGACCCATTTGAAAGAAGCTTGTTGCAGTTAATTTAGCCGTTATTCTTCTAACTGCACCGATTGAACAGGTTGAATGTTTGTCCCCCGTTTGACCAGGTGCATTTCAGCGAATCAATTTAAACCTCTACACATTTAAAAATAAAAACGAATGAATCGCTGTGTCGGTTGTCCGGGTAACAGGCTGCGGTTCTGACCCGGTGGACGGCTCCATGATGCATCCGCCCAGGCGGCGCTCGCTGCCGCAGGAGCAGCGGCGCTCGGCCGAGTCGTGCCTCATGCCCAGGTTGTGTCCCAGCTCGTGGGCCACGGTGGAGGCCACGCCCAGAACGCTGACCAGGTGGTCCTGGGTCCGACAGGAAGTGGGCGGGTCAGACAGGAAGTGGACAGGAAGGGGAGAGGAAGGGGCGGAGCCTCACCACGTTGACGCCTCCGGATCGGTCCCTGGAGCACATGGACGACTGGGACGCCATTCCCACAGTGGTACCGTCGAACGACTCGCCCCTGTTCGGGTCAGACAGAGCGTTCAGGTCCGGACCGGACTGTCTGTGGACCGGACCGGACTGTAAGGTCCGGACCGGACTGTAAGGTCCGGACCGGACTGTCTGTGGACCGGACCGGACTGTCTGTGGACCGGACCGGACCGGACTGTCGGTGGTCCGGACCGGACTGTCTGTGGACCGGACCGGACTGTAAGGACCGGACCGGACTGTAAGGTCCGGACCGGACTGTCTGTGGACCGGACCGGACTGTCTGTGGACCGGACCGGACTGTAAGGTCCGGACCGGACTGTCTGCGGACCGGACCGGACTGTAAGGTCCGGACCGGACTGTCTGCGGACCGGACCGGACTGTAAGGTCCGGACCGGACTGTAAGGTCCGGATCGGACTGTCTGTGGACCGGACCGGATTGTCTGTGGACCGGACCGGACTGTAAGGTCCGGACCGGACTGTAAGGTCCGGACCGGACCGTCTATGGACCGGACCGTCTAAGGTCTGGACCTTACAGTCCGGTCCGGACCACAGAGAGTCCGGTCCGGACCGGACTGTAAGGTCCGGACGGACTCTCTGTGGTCCGGACCGGACTGTCTGTGGACCGGACCGGACTGTAAGGTCCGGACCGGACTGTCTGTGGACCGGACCGGACTGTAAGGTCCGGACCGGATTGTCTGTGGTCCGGACCGGACTGTCTGTGGACCGGACCGGACTGTAAGGTCCAAACCGGACTGTAAGGTCCGGACCGGACCGTCTATGGACCGGACCGTCTAAGGTCTGGACCTTACAGTCCGGTCCGGACCACAGAGAGTCCGGTCCGGACCGGACTGTAAGGTCCGGACCGGACTCTCTGTGGTCCGGACCGGACTGTCTGTGGACCGGACCGGACTGTAAGGTCCGGACCGGACTGTCTGTGGTCCGGACCGGACTGTCTGTGGACCGGACTGTAAGGTCCGGACCGGACTGTCTGTGGACCGGACCGGACTGTAAGGTCCGGACCGGACTGTCTGTGGTCCGGACCGGACTGTCTGTGGACCGGACTGTAAGGTCCGGACCGGACTGTCTGTGATCCGGACCGGACTGTCTGTGGACCGGACCGGACTGTAAGGTCCGGACCGGACTGTCTGTGGTCCGGACCGGACTGTCTGTGGACCGGACTGTAAGGTCCAAACCGGACTGTCTGTGGTCCGGACCGGACTGTCTGTGGACCGGACTGTAAGGTCCAAACCGGACTGTCTGTGGTCCGGACCGGACTGTCTGTGGACCGGACCGGACTGTAAGGTCCGGACCGGACTGTCTGTGGACCGGACCGGACTGTAAGGTCCAAACCGGACTGTCTGTGGTCCGGACCGGACTGTCTGTGTCTGGACCGGACTGTCTGTGGACCGGACCGGACTGTAAGGTCCGGACCGGACTGTCTGTGGTCCGGACCGGACTGTCTGTGGACCGGACCGGACTGTAAGGTCCGGACAGGACTGTCTGTGGTCCGGACCGGACTGTCTGTGGTCCGGACCGGACTGTCTGTGGACCGGACTGTAAGGTCCGGACCGGACTGTCTGTGGACCGGACCGGACTGTAAGGTCCAAACCGGACTGTCTGTGGTCCGGACCGGACTGTCTGTGTCTGGACCGGACTGTCTGTGGACCGGACCGGACTGTAAGGTCCGGACCGGACTGTCTGTGGTCCGGACCGGACTGTCTGTGGACCGGACCGGACTGTAAGGTCCGGACAGGACTGTCTGTGGTCCGGACCGGACTGTCTGTGGTCCGGACCGGACTGTCTGTGGTCCGGACCGGACTGTCTGTGGACCGGACCGGACTGTAAGTTCCAAACCGGACTGTAAGGTCCGGACCGGACCGTCTATGGACCGGACCGTCTAAGGTCTGGACCTTACAGTCCTGTCCGGACCACAGAGAGTCCGGTCCGGACCGGACTGTAAGGTCCGGACCGGATTGTCTGTGGTCCGGACCGGACTGTCTGCGGTCCGGACCGGACTGTCTGTGGACCGGACTGTAAGGTCTGGACCGGACTGTCTGTGGTCCGGACCGGACTGTCTGTGGACCGGACCGGACTCTCTGTGGACCGGACTGTCTGTGGTCCGGACCGGACTGTCTAAGATCAGGACTGGACCCTTTAAGTTCTATTTAATCCATAATCAATAACATTTCTAACTTGCGTCTCCCGGAGGACAGTTTACACACAGAGTTCTTGCTCTGGTAGTTTTTCACAGATAAGCATGAGGATAAATTGATTATTCGTGATTAATCGATTATTCGCTAACTGGAATATAAACGCTGTAAAACGGCCGTTTGACACTCAGATTGAAGCTTCTCAGATTCAAAAGTTCTTCAGTCGGTCAACCCGTCTCACCTGAACTGCTCTGGTTCACATCAATAGATCCAGTTAAGCCCCTTTAGCATCCAGTTATTAATCTGTTAATCCATAATAATCCCCAGATCAGCTCCGCTCGGGATTAACGCTCAGATTCATGCTGAAGCTGCAGATCTGTGAATGCATTTCTAGTTTCGAGTAAAATACTGAGAAAACACAGAATGTGGTCATTTTGCCTGAACTTAAAACCATTCCAGGATTTCAAGGCGTCTCTTTAAGACCTTCCAGGACCTTGAATGAAGTTAAACCGCGAAGGTTTCGGGTTCGTTCTGGACCTTGAATGAAGTTAAACCGCGAAGGTTTCGGGTTCGTTCTGGACCTTGAATGAAGTTAAACCGCGAAGGTTTCGGTTCCGTTCTGGACCTTGAATGAAGTTAAACCGCGAAGGTTTCGGTTCTGTTCTGGACCTTGAATGAAGTTAAACCGCGAAGGTTTCGGTTCTGTTCTGGACCTGAAGAGTGAAGTTAAACCGCGAAGGTTTCGGTTCTGTTCTGGACCTTGAATGAAGTTAAACCGCGAAGGTTTCGGTTCTGTTCTGGACCTTGAATGAAGTTAAACCGCGAAGGTTTCGGTTCTGTTCTGGACCTGAAGAGTGAAGTTAAACCGCGAAGGTTTCGGTTCTGTTCTGGACCATGAATGAAGTTAAACCGCGAAGGTTTCGGTTCTGTTCTGGACCTTGAATGAAGTTAAACCGCGAAGGTTTCGGTTCTGTTCTGGACCTTGAATGAAGTTAAACCGCGAAGGTTTCGGGTTCGTTCTGGACCTGAAGAGTGAAGTTAAACCGCGAAGGTTTCGGTTCCGTTCTGGACCATGAATGAAGTTAAACCGCGAAGGTTTCGGGTTCGTTCTGGACCTTGAATGAAGTTAAACCGCGAAGGTTTCGGGTTCGTTCTGGACCTGAAGAGTGAAGTTAAACCGCGAAGGTTTCGGTTCCGTTCTGGACCATGAATGAAGTTAAACCGCGAAGGTTTCGGGTTCGTTCTGGACCTTGAATGAAGTTAAACCGCGAAGGTTTCGGTTCTGTTCTGGACCATGAATGAAGTTAAACCGCGAAGGTTTCGGTTCCGTTCTGGACCTGAAGAGTGAAGTTAAACCGCGAAGGTTTCGGTTCTGTTCTGGACCATGAATGAAGTTAAACCGCGAAGGTTTCGGTTCCGTTCTGGACCTGAAGAGTGAAGTTAAACCGCGAAGGTTTCGGTTCTGTTCTGGACCTTGAATGAAGTTAAACCGCGAAGGTTTCGGTTCTGTTCTGGACCATGAATGAAGTTAAACCGCGAAGGTTTCGGGTTCGTTCTGGACCTTGAATGAAGTTAAACCGCGAAGGTTTCGGTTCTGTTCTGGACCATGAATGAAGTTAAACCGCGAAGGTTTCGGTTCCGTTCTGGACCTGAAGAGTGAAGTTAAACCGCGAAGGTTTCGGTTCTGTTCTGGACCTTGAATGAAGTTTAACCGCGAAGGTTTCGGTTCTGTTCTGGACCATGAATGAAGTTAAACCGCGAAGGTTTCGGGTTCGTTCTGGACCTTGAATGAAGTTAAACCGCGAAGGTTTCGGGTTCGTTCTGGACCTGAAGAGTGAAGTTAAACCGCGAAGGTTTCGGTTCCGTTCTGGACCTGAAGAGTGAAGTTAAACCGCGAAGGTTTCGGTTCTGTTCTGGACCTTGAATGAAGTTAAACCGCGAAGGTTTCGGTTCTGTTCTGGACTTTGAATGAAGTTAAACCGCGAAGGTTTCGGTTCCGTTCTGGACCTAAAGAGTGAAGTTAAACCGCGAAGGTTTTGGTTCCGTTCTGGACCTTGAATGAAGTTAAACCGCGAAGGTTTCGGTTCCGTTCTGGACCTGAAGAGTGAAGTTAAACCGCGAAGGTTTCGGTTCTGTTCTGGACCTTGAATGAAGTTAAACCGCGAAGGTTTCGGTTCTGTTCTGGACCTTGAATGAAGTTAAACCGCGAAGGTTTCGGTTCCGTTCTGGACCTTGAATGAAGTTAAACCGCGAAGGTTTCGGTTCTGTTCTGGACCTTGAATGAAGTTAAACCGCGAAGGTTTCGGTTCTGTTCTGGACCTGAAGAGTGAAGTTAAACCGCGAAGGTTTCGGTTCTGTTCTGGACCATGAATGAAGTTAAACCGCGAAGGTTTCGGTTCTGTTCTGGCCCTTTGAATGAAGTTAAACCGCGAAGGTTTCGGTTCTGTTCTGGACCTTGAATGAAGTTAAACCGCGAAGGTTTCGGGTTCGTTCTGGACCTGAAGAGTGAAGTTAACCGCGAAGGTTTCGGTTCCGTTCTGGACCATGAATGAAGTTAAACCGCGAAGGTTTCGGTTCGTTCTGGACCTTGAATGAAGTTAAACCGCGAAGGTTTCGGGTTCGTTCTGGACCTGAAGAGTGAAGTTAAACGCGAAGGTTTCGGTTCCGTTCTGGACCATGAATGAAGTTAAACCGCGAAGGTTTCGGGTTCGTTCTGGACCTTGAATGAAGTTAAACCGCGAAGGTTTCGGTTCTGTTCTGGACCATGAATGAAGTTAAACCGCGAAGGTTTCGGTTCCGTTCTGGACCTGAAGAGTGAAGTTAAACCGCGAAGGTTTCGGTTCTGTTCTGGACCATGAATGAAGTTAAACCGCGAAGGTTTCGGTTCCGTTCTGGACCTGAAGAGTGAAGTTAAACCGCGAAGGTTTCGGTTCTGTTCTGGACCTTGAATGAAGTTAAACCGCGAAGGTTTCGGTTCTGTTCTGGACCATGAATGAAGTTAAACCGCGAAGGTTTCGGGTTCGTTCTGGACCTTGAATGAAGTTAAACCGCGAAGGTTTCGGTTCTGTTCTGGACCATGAATGAAGTTAAACCGCGAAGGTTTCGGTTCCGTTCTGGACCTGAAGAGTGAAGTTAAACCGCGAAGGTTTCGGTTCTGTTCTGGACCTTGAATGAAGTTTAACCGCGAAGGTTTCGGTTCTGTTCTGGACCATGAATGAAGTTAAACCGCGAAGGTTTCGGGTTCGTTCTGGACCTTGAATGAAGTTAAACCGCGAAGGTTTCGGGTTCGTTCTGGACCTGAAGAGTGAAGTTAAACCGCGAAGGTTTCGGTTCCGTTCTGGACCTGAAGAGTGAAGTTAAACCGCGAAGGTTTCGGTTCTGTTCTGGACCTTGAATGAAGTTAAACCGCGAAGGTTTCGGTTCTGTTCTGGACTTTGAATGAAGTTAAACCGCGAAGGTTTCGGTTCCGTTCTGGACCTAAAGAGTGAAGTTAAACCGCGAAGGTTTTGGTTCCGTTCTGGACCATGAATGAAGTTAAACCGCGAAGGTTTCGGTTCCGTTCTGGACCTGAAGAGTGAAGTTAAACCGCGAAGGTTTCGGTTCTGTTCTGGACCTTGAATGAAGTTAAACCGCGAAGGTTTCGGTTCTGTTCTGGACCATGAATGAAGTTAAACCGCGAAGGTTTCGGGTTCGTTCTGGACCTGAAATGAAGTTAAACCGCGAAGGTTTCGGTTCTGTTCTGGACCATGAATGAAGTTAAACCGCGAAGGTTTCGGTTCCGTTCTGGACCTGAAGAGTGAAGTTAAACCGCGAAGGTTTCGGTTCTGTTCTGGACCTTGAATGAAGTTAAACCGCGAAGGTTTCGGTTCCGTTCTAGACCTGAGAATGAAGTTAAACCGCGAAGGTTTCGGGTTCGTTCTGGACCTGAAGAGTGAAGTTAAACCGCGAAGGTTTCGGTTCCGTTCTGGACCTGAAGAGTGAAGTTAAACCGCGAAGGTTTCGGTTCCGTTCTGGACCATGAATGAAGTTAAACCGCGAAGGTTTCGGTTCGTTCTAGACTTGAAAATGAAGTTAAACCGCGAAGGTTTCGGTTCCGTTCTGGACCTGAATGAAGTTAAACCGCGAAGGTTTCAGTTCCGTTCTGGACCATGAATGAAGTTAAACCGCGAAGGTTTCGGTTCCGTTCTGGACCTTGAATGAAGTTAAACCGCGAAGGTTTCGGTTCCGTTCTGGACCTTGAATGAAGTTAAACCGCGAAGGTTCGGTTCCGTTCTGGACCTTGATGAAGTTAAACCGCGAAGGTTTCGGTTCCGTTCTGGACCTTGAATGAAGTTAAACCGCGAAGGTTTCGGTTCCGTTCTGGACCTTGACTGAAGTTAAACCGCGAAGGTTTCGGTTCGTTCTGGACCTTGACTGAAGTTAAACCGCGAAGGTTTCGGTTCCGTTCTGGACCTTGAATGAAGTTAAACCGCGAAGGTTTCGGGTTCGTTCTGGACCTGAATGAAGTTAAACCGCGAAGGTTTCGGTTCCGTTCTGGACCTTGAATGAAGTTAAACCGCGAAGGTTTCGGTTCTGTTCTGGACCTGAAGAGTGAAGTTAAACCGCGAAGGTTTCGGGTTCGTTCTGGACCTGAAGCGACCCGGGAGCTTTTATTGTGAAGGTTACATGATGAGCTGGGCGTTGTCATGGCGAAGGCGCGGCAGCAGCTCTCTGCTCCTCCACTGCAGGAAGTTGCTGAGCGTGTCGGCGGCGCTGCGCTCCACCCGGATCTTATCGCGGTCGCTCCAGACCTCCAGGCCCGTCAGCGCCACCCGGACCTTCAGCGGCCGGTAGAACTGGAACAGAGGGCGGTTCTCTGTTGGCCGCGGCGGCTCCGCTGGGCCCGAGCGGAGCGGGACTCACCCAGTCCACCTGGTTGGCCACGTCCAGCAGCCGGTGCACCATGGTCCGGTTGTCCCTCTGGTAGTTCAGGAACTGGACGGAAAGAGAAACTCATTCATTTAGGACAATTTGGAGACAAACATCTCGACATTATCTCACAAAAACGCGTGAAACCTTCTGGGACGACCCTCACTGACCTCCTGATGGTCCGCCACCAGCACCAGCTCCACGTGTTTGGTCTCAGACAGGACGTCTCTCTTGGCCTGTGGGGGAACGCGGCGGGGTCAGGGGTCAGGGGTCAGAGGGGGAGCGGCGGCGGCGGCTCACCCGCTGGCCGGCGCTGCGGCCGGAGGCCGGCGGACCGGGCAGCGTGCGGCGTGGCGCAGCCGGCCATCGCGGCGCCGGCGCCCTCCAGAGGACCGGCAGGGGACAGCAGGTGGACGTCCTCCTCCTCTGACCTCTGACCCCTGACCCCTGGCTGCAGCTCCCAGGTCACGGAGGAGTTCAGGACGATTACGCCGCTGCAGCAAAGAACGACGCTGATCACAGTATTCCACCACAGAAGAAGAAGAGACCGACTGAACTTCCTCCATCGCAGGAGAGAAGCTGCTTCCTCAGGCCAGAGGGAACGGCGCCTCCTGGTGGCCACATGAGGGAACGGCGCCTCCTGGTGGCCACATGAGGGAACGGCGTCTCCTGGTGGCCACATGAGGAACGGCGCCTCCTGGTGGCCACATGAGGGAACGGCGCCTCCTGGTGGCCACATGAGGGAACGGCGCCTCCTGGTGGCCACATGAGGGAACGGCGCCTCCTGGTGGCGCTCCTGGTGGCCACATGAGGGAACGGCGCCTCCTGGTGGCCACATGAGGGAACGCGCCTCCTGGTGGCCACATGAGGGAACGGCGCCTCCTGGTGGCACAGAGGAACGCGCTCTGGTGGCCACATGAGGGAACGGCGCCTCTGGTGCCACATGAGGGAACGGCGCCTCCTGGTGGCCACAGAAGGGAACGGCGCTCCTGGTGGCGCCTCCTGGTGGCCACATGAGGGAACGGCGCCTCCTGTGGCCACATGAGGGAACGGCGCCTCCTGTGGCGCCTCCTGGTGGCCACATGAGGGAACGGCGCCTCCTGGTGGCCACATGAGGAAACGGCGCCTCCTGGTGGCCACATGAGGGAACGGCGCCTCCTGGTGGCCACATGAGGGAACGGCGCCTCCTGTGGCCACGTGTTGGAACGGCGCCTCCTGGTGGCCACATGAGGGAACGGCGCCTCCTGGTGCGCCTCCTGGTGGCCACATGAGGGAACGGCGCCTCCTGGTGGCCACATGAGGGAACGGCGCCTCCTGTGCGCCTCCTGGTGGCCACATGAGGGAACGGCGCCTCCTGGTGGCCACATGAGGGAACGGCGCCTCCTGGTGGCGCCTCCTGGTGGCCGTTCCAACACGTGGCCACCAGGAGGTTTCGGTTATTTCATTGGTTCAGTCCAGCTGACGTTAATCGATGATTAACAGGCGTTTGCTGAACTGCAATCATGTGATTCAGGAACATTACTGGACATTCAGTGGACCAGCAGACGGTGAGCTGGTTAGGACAACTCTGTCCTCAGGTTTAGGAAGACTCAGTGTCCTCAGGGTTTTCAGTGTCCTCCAGGTTAGGACAGACTCTGTCCTCCAGGGTTAGACAGACTCACCGTCCAGGTTAGGACAGACTCAGTGTCCTCAGGGTTTAGACAGACTCACCGTCCTCCAGGGTTTAGGACAGACTCAGTGTCCTCCAGGGTTTCTCAGTGTCCTCCAGGGTTTAGGACAGACTCTGTCCTCCAGGGTTTAGGACAGACTCACCGTCCTCCAGGTTAGGACAGACTCAGTGTCCTCAGGGTTTAGGACAGACTCACCGTCCTCCAGGGTTTAGGACAGACTCGTCCTCCAGGGTTTAGGACAGACTCTGTCCTCCAGGGTTTAGGACAGACTCATGTCCTCCAGGGTTTAGGACAGACTCTGTCCTCCAGGGTTTAGGACAGACTCTGTCCTCCAGGGTTTAGGACAGACTCTGTCCTCCAGGGTTTAGGACAGACTCAGTGTCCTCCAGGGTTTCTCAGTGTCCTCCAGGGTTTAGGACAGACTCACCGTCCTCCGGTTTCTCAGTGTCCTCCAGGGTTTAGGACAGACTCACGTCCTCCAGGGTTCTCAGTGTCCTCCAGGGTTTAGGACAGACTCCGTCCTCCAGGGTTTAGGACAGACTCACCGTCCTCCAGGGTTTAGGACAGACTCACCGTCCTCCAGGGTTTCTCAGTGTCCTCCAGGGTTTAGGACAGACTCTGTGTCCTCCAGGGTTTAGGACAGACTCGCTGTCCTAACCCCTGGAGGACGGTGAGTCTGGAGGACCAGGGCTGGGACTCTCTGCTGTATATTATCATTATTATTTACAGGTTTTGTGTGACTCAGCTGAAGCCGTTTCTACTCTAATCCGGGACGTTTCTCCAGCAGTTTGGTTTCATTTGGGTTTTCAGAACCTTTTGGTTCTGGTGTGTCACCGTTAGAGGGATTATCTGAGGATTTCTGTGTTTCCAGCTAATCTGAATAATCCCAGCTGAGCAGAAAAAGCCCCACATCATATCTGTGACCGTTTCCTCTGTGCCGAGTCGCTCTGGCCCAGAAAACCTCAGAACCTCTGATCCCGCTGGTTCGCTAATCGGATCAGCCGGACCTGCAGGAGAACCGGGACTCAAAACGCCCAGAAATACAAAGAGCTGCTGAGCAAATGTGAACAAAACTCTGCTTCCGGACCGGACCGGACCGCCTGAGGGCGACTCAGCAGAACCGAGCCGGAGTGCATGAGTCAGCAGATTTCTGCAGCGTCAGCAGAACCGGATGGATGTTGGGAAACCAGAGAAACTTCCTGAGTCCAACAGCAAGAGGCTGAACGCAGAAACACAATGATTTAATTCATCAGGATTATTAATCTGAATGATCCTGATGAAAATATCTTCAGTCCCTGTTCTGTCTGAACAAACCAGAACCAGAACTTTTCCTCTGAACCAGCTCCAGCACTTCTTGTTTAGAAAACTCAATAATATTTTAACCATAAAGACCAGAATTTATCTTTAATCAGTGGTGGCTAGCGAGCAACAGAGTTAATGATCAGCTGCTAGTTATAAACGTTAGCTCCACTAAAGATGCATTGCTACATCGATGTGTGACTAAGTGGAAGCTAATGCTAAAGCGCTATGCTAACATGGTATTTAGTGGATGCTAATGCTAAAGCGCTATACTAACATGGAATTTGGTGGAAGCTAATGCTAAAGCGCTATACTAACATGGTATTTAGTGAATGCTAATGCTAAAGCGCTATGCTAACATGGTATTTAGTGGATGCTAATGCTAAAGCGCTATACTAACATGGTATTTAGTGGATGCTAATGCTAAAGCGCTATACTAACATGGAATTTGGTGGAAGCTAATGCTAAAGCGCTATACTAACATGGTATTTAGTGGAAGCTAATGCTAAAGCGCTATACTAACATGGTATTTAGTGGATGCTAATGCTAAAGCGCTATACTAACATGGTATTTAGTGGAAGCTAATGCTAAAGCGCTATACTAACATGGTATTTAGTGGATGCTAATGCTAAAGCGCTATACTAACATGGTATTTAGTGGATGCTAATGCTAAAGCGCTATACTAACATGGAATTTGGTGGAAGCTAATGCTAAAGCGCTATACTAACATGGTATTTAGTGGAAGCTAATGCTAAAGCGCTATACTAACATGGTATTTAGTGGATGCTAATGCTAAAGCGCTATACTAACATGGTATTTAGTGGAAGCTAATGCTAAAGCGCTATACTAACATGGTATTTAGTGGAAGCTAATGCTAAAGCGCTATACTAACATGGTATTTAGTGGATGCTAATGCTAAAGCGCTATACTAACATGGAATTTGGTGGAAGCTAATGCTAAAGCGCTATACTAACATGGTATTTAGTGGACGCTAATGCTAAAGCGCTATACTAACATGGTATTTAGTGGATGCTAATGCTAAAGCACTATACTAACATGGTATTTAGTGGAAGCTAATGCTAAAGCGCTATACTAACATGGTATTTAGTGGAAGCTAATGCTAAAGCGCTATACTAACATGGTATTTAGTGGATGCTAATGCTAAAGCGCTATACTAACATGATATTTAGTGGACGCTAATGCTAAAGCGCTAATCATAAATAGTATTTCTGCTAATGCATCCTCTGAAAGCATAGGCTGTTTTTTTTAAATCATAGAAAATGGGAAATATCAAAAGCTAAATTTCCTCAGGCAGAGGGGGAACCGTGGGAACAGAACCCTGGGTCTGTGTTCGGACCCGACTCCGGGGCGGTACTGACCGGAGTCCGGAGCAGGTGCTCAGAGCCGCTCTGGACCGCGGGAATCCCCGGATGCTGCCGTGGTAGTAGCAGTGAGTCTGCAGGCGACACAAACACATCGACATCAGCCGGAGAACCCGAGGGACGAACCGGGCCGGAAACCGGGCCGGAGAACCCGGAGGGACGAACCGGGCCGGAGAACCGGGCCGGAGAACCCGGAGGGACCGCGGTGCGTTCACTGACTCACCACAGGCTCGGCCGGCGCAGACACTCCGGTCCCGTTGGGGAGGTAGAAGAAGATGTTGGGCGGTCTGGGCAGCAGGTTGCTACGGGAACCAAGAGGGTTAATGGTTCTGAACGGGTCCAGACGGGCAGCGTACTGGTACCGGTACTTACTGGTTCTTCTCCAGGTCCAGCAGGAGGCGCTGTCCTCCCACCTTCAGCTCACACAGCAGCCTGTCGGGATGGCCGTCCTGAAAACACACAAGACGGGTCAGAACCAGAACACATGCCAACCCACAACCACAAAACAAGGGTCAAAGGTCAATCTAATGCCACACACACCAGCTGCGGTTTGACATTTCTAGAATCATGCTGCAGGTTTAGGCTGCTGGAGGACAAACTCCTCACTTTGCTACTTTCTCCTACTACTCTCCACCTTAGCATTGAGCTCATAGGAGGAGAGACGCTGTTAAAGGGTTAATGGAGGAGCCATGTTGGGATGACGTCCAGGACATTTTATAGGCAGGTGACCTTTACATGTGTGTTTTCCAGGTTCCTGCCTGAGCTGCAGGTTCAGATAATCTGAGGTTTAGAGCAGATTAAACTGGGAGTGAAGCCCTCAGACTGGTTCCTCCCCGTCTGCAAACACCATGAGCCAATATTAGCAAACATCCTCCACCCTCAGATTTGGCTCCTCCGCCTGCAGGTTTTCGTTCATCTGGATCAGGAGACGCTAGGAGTGAAGCATAGATCGTCTGAAACCCGGCGCCAAATTCACCAGGAGTCCTGAGAATGAAGCAGATTGTAGTGAGAAACTGTTTCCTCATCGCTGTTAGCGAACCTGTTAGCCGACCAGTTTAGCGGCCCAGTTAGTGGCCAGTTAGCGGCCCAGTTACCAGACCAGTTAGCCGACCAGTTTAGCGGCCCAGTTAGTGGCCAGTTAGCGGCCCAGTTACCAGACCAGTTAGCGGCCCAGTTAGCAGACCTGTTAGCGGCCCAGTTAGCCGACCAGTTAGCGGCCCAGTTAGCCGACCAGTTAGTGGCCAGTTACCAGACCAGTTAGCGGCCCAGTTAGCCGACCAGTTAGTGGCCCAGTTAGCCGACCAGTTAGCGGCCCAGTTACCAGACCAGTTAGCGAACCTGTTAGCCGACCAGTTTAGCGGCCCAGTTAGCCGACCAGTTAGCGGCCCAGTTAGCAGACCAGTTAGTGGCCCAGTTACCAGACCAGTTAGCGAACCTGTTAGCCGACTAGTTTAGCGGCCCAGTTAGCCGACCAGTTAGCGGCCCAGTTAGCGGCCCAGTCAGCAGACCTGTTAGCGGCCCAGTCAGCAGACCTGTTAGCGGCCCAGTTAGCGGACCAGTTAGCGGCCCAGTCAGCGGACCAGTTAGCAGACCAGTTAGCGGCCCAGTCAGCAGACCAGTTAGCGGCCCAGTCAGCAGACCAGTTAGCGGCCCAGTTAGCGGACCTGTTAGCGGCCCAGTTAGCGGACCTGTTAGCGGCCCAGTTAGCGGCCCAGTCAGCAGACCAGTTAGCGGCCCAGTCAGCAGACCAGTTAGCGGCCCAGTCAGCAGACCAGTTAGCGGCCCAGTCAGCAGACCAGTTAGCGGCCCAGTCAGCAGACCAGTTAGCGGCCCAGTTAGCGGCCCAGTTAGCGGCCCAGTCCGGCTGCTTGGAGGGAAAACATAGTCTTAGTGGTAAAACTAGAAATATGCCTGTAAGGCCGTCTGGCATGTGGGCGTGACTCAGTGCATCCGCAATCCAATCAGAGAGACTTCCTGTCCGCGGCTCTTTGAAGACCGGCTACTTCCTGTCCAGCGTCTCTCTCAGCTCCACAGGAAGTGATCCGGCTGAGCAACAAGCAACTTCCTGCTGAAGGAGTCGGAGAGCTTCGCTTCAGATTCACACATTGAGTTTCATGATGTCACCTGGTGACCCTGAACCAGCCAATCACTGATCAGATGCTGAGGACAGTTAAAGGAGCCACAACTGTGTCCAGACCAACAGAAAGTGACAAAACGATGAACGATCAGCTTCTATGCAGCACAGATCTGGAGCAACCAGCAGAAACACTGAGGACCTTCAAACTAGAGCTGCTCTGAGTAACAACACCTGGACGACGAAACGGAGACACAGGAAATACGAAAAACGTCCTGATTACGGACGACCAACCAGGTGTGGAGAAGAACGACACACCTGGTTGGTCGTCACGGAGACGAACGACACACCTGTGCTCGTCGTCACGGAGACGAACGACACACCTGTGTTCGTCGGCACGGAGACGAACGGCACACCTGGCTCGTCGGCACGGAGACGAACGACACACCTGTGTTCGTCGTCACGGAGACGAACGACACACCTGGCTCGTCGTCACGGAGACGAACGACACACCTGGCTCGTCGTCACGGAGACGAACGAAAACACCTGTGCTCGTCGTCACGGAGACGAACGACACACCTGGCTCGTCGTCACGGAGACGAACGACACACCTGGCTCGTCGGCACGGAGACGAACGACACACCTGTGTTCGTCGTCACGGAGACGAACGACACACCTGGCTCGTCGGCACGGAGACGAACGACACACCTGTGTTCGTCGTCACGGAAACGAACGACACACCTGTGTTCGTCGTCACGGAGACGAAAGACACACCTGGCTCGTCGGCACGGAGACGAACGACACACCTGGCTCGTCGTCAGTCGTTAAAACAAGTCAGAGGAGCAGAAAACGATTCAGCAGATTGAAGCTGAACTTTAGTTAGCATCCCACGTTAGCCACCAGAACCAGACTGGACCGGACCGACCAGAACCGGACCGACCAGAACCGGACCGACCACAGTGTGTAAACCGGATGTGTTGGTCCAGCTCAGTATCCGAACGTCTCTGGTTCTGATCGCTCGGCTCCATTGTTTCCACCATGTCTGTGTTTATCTGCTGGCTTCAGAACCGGCCCGGTTTGGGCCCGGTTTGGGCCCGGTTTGGGCCCGGTTTGGGCCCGGTTTGGGCCCGGTTCAAGCTCTGGGTGGAGCAGCAGGATTCCCCAGCAAGGCGTGTTTGTTTTCTCCACCTCGGCTGCTGGCCGGGTGGGATCGGTACCGAGTCAGAACGGAAGGTTCTGGTTTCCGCTTCCTCCAGGAAGCGGGTCCAGTAGGAGACCCATCAGCCAGACGTCCGTCAGAACCGAACCATGTGGGTCCGACCGGTCAGAACCGGGTCTGACCGGTCAGAACCGAACCATGTGGGTCCGACCGGTCAGAACCGGGTCTGACCGGTCAGAACCGGGTCCGACCGGTCAGAACCGGGTCCGACCGGTCAGAACCGAACCATGTGGGTCCGACCGGTCAGAACCGAACCATGTGGGTCCGACCGGTCAGAACCGAACCATGTGGGTCCGACCGGTCAGAACCGGGTCTGACCGGTCAGAACCGGGTCCGACCGGTCAGAACCGAACCATGTGGGTCCGACCAGCGACGTTTCAGCGTTCGGATCATTTATGGGTCGACCGTCGACCCGGTTCCACCGGACTCCAAACATCAGCGGTTCTGATGGGCCCGTTTGCTCCTGCTCTGCCACTTCCTCCTGCAGGGTGGAGTCAGGTTTGGGTTCCTGCAGGAAATGACCTCAGAGTTTCTGTCAGCTGCACAGGAAGTGAGCGGCGGCGCTGCTGCAGGAAGCCGAGGGTGAAACCGGGGCGGCTCCCTTCCTGCGCTGGCCGGCCGACCCGTCTGGGACCCGGAGGAAACCCGGACCAACGTAGACCTGGACCAGGACAGACCTGGACCAGGACCAACGCAGACCTGGACCAGGACAGACCTGGACCAGGACAGACCTGGACCAACACAGACCTGGACCAACACAGACCTGGACCAACACAGACCTGGACCAACACAGACCTGGACCAGGACAGACCTGGACCAACACAGACCTGGACCAACACAGACCTGGACCAGGACCAACGCAGACCAGGACCAACGCAGACCAGGACCAACACAGACCAGGACCAACACAGACCTGGACCAGGACAGACCTGGACCAGGACAGACCTGGACCCGGACCAACGCAGACCTGGACCAGGACAGACCTGGACCAGGACCAGGACCAACACAGACCTGGACCAGGACAGACCTGGACCCGGACCAACGCAGACCTGGACCAGGACAGACCTGGACCAGGACCAACACAGACCTGGACCAACACAGACCTGGACCAGGACCAACACAGACCTGGACCAGGACCAACACAGACCTGGACCAACACAGACCTGGACCAGGACCAACGTAGACCTGGACCAGGACCAACACAGACCTGGACCAGGACCAACACAGACCTGGACCAGGACAGACCTGGACCAGGACCAACACAGACCTGGACCAGGACCAACACAGACCTGGACCAGGACAGACCTGGACCAGGACCAACACAGACCTGGACCAGGACCAACACAGACCTGGACCAGGACAGACCTGGACCAGGACCAACGTAGACCTGGACCAGGACCGACCTGGACCAGGACCAACACAGACCTGGAACAGGACAGACCTGGACCAGGACCAACACAGACCTGGACCAGGACCAACGCAGACCTGGACCAGGACCAACACAGACCTGGACCAGGACCAACGCAAACCTGGACCAGGACCAACACAGACCTGGACCAGGACAGACCTGGACCAGGACCAACACAGACCTGGACCAGGACCAACACAGACCTGGACCAGGACAGACCTGGACCAGGACCAACGTAGACCTGGACCAGGACCGACCTGGACCAGGACCAACACAGACCTGGAACAGGACAGACCTGGACCAGGACCAACACAGACCTGGACCAGGACAGACCTGGACCAGGACCAACACAGACCTGGACCAGGACCAACGCAGACCTGGACCAGGACCAACACAGACCTGGACCAGGACAGACCTGGACCAGGACCAACGTAGACCTGGACCAGGACCAACACAGACCTGGACCAGGACAGACCTGGACCAGGACAGACCCGGACCAGGACCAACACAGACCTGGACCAGGACAGACCCGGACCAGGACAGACCTGGACCAGGACAGACCTGGACCAACGTAGACCTGGACCAACACAGACCTGGACCAGGACAGACCTGGACCAGGACAGACCTGGACCAGGACCAACACAGACCTGGACCAGGACAGACCTGGACCAACGCAGACCAGGACCAACGTAGACCTGGACCAACACAGACCTGGACCAACACAGACCTGGACCAACACAGACCTGGACCAGGACCAACGCAGACCTGGACCAGGACAGACCTGGACCAGGACCAACACAGACCTGGACCAACACAGACCAGGACCAACACAGACCTGGACCAACACAGACCAGGACCAACACAGACCTGGACCAACACAGACCAGGACCAACGTAGACCTGGACCAACACAGACCTGGACCAACACAGACCTGGACCAACACAGACCAGGACCAACACAGACCTGGACCAACACAGACCAGGACCAACACAGACCAGGACCAGGACCAACACAGACCTGGACCAACACAGACCAGGACCAACACAGACCTGGACCAACACAGACCAGGACCAACACAGACCTGGACCAACACAGACCAGGACCAACACAGACCTGGACCAGGACCAACACAGACCTGGACCAACGTAGACCTGGACCAACACAGACCTGGACCAACACAGACCTGGACCAACGTAGACCTGGACCAACACAGACCTGGACCAACACAGACCTGGACCAACACAGACCTGGACCAACGCAGACCTGGTCCGGGTCCAACTGGTCCGGGTCCAACGCCAAGCCGAGTCCCTCAAACTCTGGATTCATTATCCGTCTGATTCGATGCTAATAATCCACAGAAACACCGACAGGATGTACAGTAACGAAGTGAAAACTACTTTACTTAAGTATATCTTGGAGTACTTCATACTTTCCTGAGTATGAACATTTATGATAACTTTCACTTTTACTTCACTATATTTCCGAACTTAATTTCATGCTTTTACTCCGATACATTTTCAATGTGTGGTTTAGTTACTCGTTACAAAACAGCGAGAAAGAGAAACGCTGGAGTTTTGACCCACCTACTGATTGGCTGCTACAAAGTCGGACACCAATGGAGCCCCATACCAACCATATGGGGTTGGTATGGGGCTCCATTGGTGACATGAACCACATCTGCACATGGTTCATGTCAGAAGCTGGTTAAGCAGGTTCAGTTATTAACCTTGTAGGTGAAGCACCTAATGATGCTGCAGGTTTATCCATCAGCAGGTTAATTTTACCTGCACTTGGTTGTGTTTATTACTTGACAAGTAATTATTTGACAAGTTTACCAAAATATAAAAAATGTCATTCAAACTGCATTTGCCTTGTTTTACTTTTACTTTTCATTACATTACTTGAGTTCATCCATTTTTACAGTAATTTCCATACTTAAGTACAAGATGTTTCAGATACTTTAAGACTTTAACTGAAGTAACATTTCAGTGACTTGGACTTTTACCAAAGTCATATTTTGGAGAGGAACCGAAACTTTTACTAGACTCTGAGATCTCAGTACTTTATGCAACGCTGGTCAGGAATCGCCGTTTTCAGAGCGAATCAGGCAAATCGAGAAGCAACAACTTCCTGTATTATTACAAAATAAAATCAATTACAACCGAAACGCTACTAAAAACATGTACAACACCACAGCCTGAACGTTTTAATTAATTATGTAACAAAGTCACTAACAAAAAAAGTCGCTGGTTTTGTGGCAGACGGTGTTCGGAACCGGGCCGATCCGGTCCAGTAAAGTGCAGATTTAGGTCTGACTGTACTTGAACGCCACACGGTGCTCCGTCAGGTCACCATGGTAACAGACCAGCAAGCCAGTCGGCCAATCGGAAACGTGGAGACGATCGAGCCGCTAAACGTCTCAGTTCTGGATAAGAAGTTTTGAGATCTGTGACTTTAAGACGCAGCAACCATGGAAACGACGTTCAGCAAAACCAGCAGGACCAGCAGAACCAGCAGAACCAGTAGGACCAGTAGGACCAGCAGAACCAGTAGGACCAGTAGGACCAGCAGGACCAGTAGGACCAGCAGGACCAGCAGACCAGTAGGACCAGTAGGACCAGCAGAACCAGTAGAACCAGCAGGACCAGCAGGACCAGCAGAACCAGTAGAACCAGTAGAACCAGCAGGACCAGCAGGACCAGCAGGACCAGCAGAACCAGTAGGACCAGCAGGACCAGCAGGACCAGCAGAACCAGTAGAACCAGTAGAACCAGCAGGACCAGCAGGACCAGCAGGACCAGCAGAACCAGTAGAACCAGTAGAACCAGCAGGACCAGCAGGACCAGCAGGACCAGCAGAACCAGTAGGACCAGCAGGACCAGCAGGACCAGCAGAACCAGTAGAACCAGTAGAACCAGCAGGACCAGCAGACCAGCAGAACCAGTAGGACCAGCAGAACCAGCAGGACCAGCAGAACCAGCAGGACCAGCAGAACCAGTAGGACCAGTAGAACCAGCAGGACCAGCAGAACCAGTAGGACCAGCAGAACCAGTAGGACCATCAGAACCAGTAGGACCATCAGAACCAGTAGGACCATCAGAACCAGTAGGTCCAGCAGAACCAGTAGGACCAGCAGAACCAGTAGGACCAGCAGAACCAGTAGGACCATCAGGACCAGCAGAACCAGTAGGACCAGCAGAACCAGTAGGACCAGCAGAACCAGTAGGACCAGCAGAACCAGTAGAACCATCAGGACCAGCAGAACCAGTAGGACCAGCAGAACCAGTAGGTCCAGCAGAACCAGTAGGACCAGCGCCAACCTGCACAGCTTCAGCCAGACTCCGTCTCTGTCCGTCCACCAGGACGAAGGGACGCGTTTTCTCCAGGAAGAGACGCCTCAGCCTGTCCACACCTGGAAGACACACATGGAGAAGTGGATTCATTCCAGCTGGTAACGGAGAAACTCATTAAAAACCCAGGTTGTCAGAACATTTCGATATTCTGTCCCAGAACATAACTGGACATCGATATTCTGTCCTGTCCAACATAACTGGACAGACGTCCAGCAGACGTGGACCTTAGGAAGCCGACTGGTCCCAGAGGGACGAACCAAACACCTTCAGGGAAAGTTGAGTGGAAGGAAGAGAAACGTTGCATCAGCAGCTGGAAGCCGCAAGAAACCAGAAACAGGAAACGACTCGCATTGGGCTAAACCAGAGGTTCTTCACCTGGGGTCGGTCTCAGGGGTCAGCAGGTCACTGGGTCGGTCTCAGGGGTCACTGGGTCGGTCTCAGGGGTCAGCAGGTCACTGGGTCGGTCTCAGGGGTCAGCAGGTCACTGGGTCGGTCTCAGAGGTCAGCAGGTCACTGGGTCGGTCTCAGGGTCACTGGGTCGGTCTCAGGGGTCACTGGGTCGGTCTCAGAGGTCACTGGGTCGGTCTCAGGGGTCACTGGGTCGGTCTCAGGGGTCACTGGGTCGGTCTCAGAGGTCACTGGGTCGGTCTCAGAGGTCACTGGGTCGGTCTCAGGGGTCACTGGGTCGGTCTCAGGGGTCAGCAGGTCACTGGGTCGGTCTCAGGGGTCACTGGGTCGGTCTCAGGGGTCACTGGGTCGGTCTCAGGGGTCACTGGGTCGGTCTCAGGGGTCACTGGGTCGGTCTCAGGGGTCAGCAGGTCACTGGGTCGGTCTCAGGGGTCACTGGGTCGGTCTCAGGGGTCACTGGGTCGGTCTCAGGGGTCACTGGGTCGGTCTCAGGGGTCAGCAGGTCACTGGGTCGGTCTCAGGGGTCACTGGGTCGGTCTCAGGGGTCACTGGGTCGGTCTCAGGGGTCACTGGGTCGGTCTCAGGGGTCACTGGGTCGGTCTCAGGGGTCAGCAGGTCACTGGGTCGGTCTCAGGGGTCACTGGGTCGGTCTCAGGGGTCACTGGGTCGGTCTCAGGGGTCACTGGGTCGGTCTCAGGGGTCACTGGGTCGGTCTCAGAGGTCAGCAGGTCACTGGGTCGGTCTCAGGGGTCAGCAGGTCACTGGGTCGGTCTCAGGGGTCAGCAGGTCACTGGGTCGGTCTCAGGGGTCAGCAGGTCACTGGGTCGGTCTCAGGGGTCAGGAGGTCACTGGGTCGGTCTCAGGGGTCACTGGGTCGGTCTCTGGGGTCAGCAGAGGTAAAGACACACTAAATCAGAGGATCGCGTTACATTGCTCAGCCAATCAGAGCTGAGGAGGAACCTGATTGGAGGAGCTTCACTCAGCAGGGATTTGAACTTGTGTCTTTATTTACTTCAGCAAAAGTCACAGTTTTTACCAAACTCTCTAAATCTGCTCCTTAGTCGCATCTCTTCGGGTTGGTGCTGCCTCTAGTGGCCTGGGGTGGAAACACAGCTAGTGTAATTACATAATTAAATCTGAATACCGTAAAGTGTTTTATGGGGGATAAGACGGTTCGCTGAAAGCCATATGGACCTGGGAGGTTCGGGGGTTCGGTGCCTCTATAGGTAAAGAACCGCTGAGCTTATTAAGGCTAATTTACCAAAGTAACTAACTCTGAAAAATATTTGTATTTATTTCAAAGCACCTGTACAATAATTTATATTTCTCTCGGCACATTGAACATTTCCATGTTGTTAAATTAGCTGTTTTAAATCAAACCGAGTTAAGAGATGAAAGTGTAGATTAATCAGTCTGACCTTTGACCTCCGTACCGGCCGCAGCCGCAGCGGCTCCGTCCCGCGGTGCGTTCAGGGACCGGCAGACCGTGAGCGCCGCCCGGCCGCCCAGCAGCAGCAGCAGCAGCACCAGAACCGGCGGCGGTACCGGCGGTCCGGCGGCGCCGCTCATCCTCTCCGTGGCACCGGCAACGGGCTCCGGTTACCTCCCGGTGTCGCAGCTCCGGGACCGGCTCCACCGAGACTCCATGGCGAACCGAGCGGGTCCGGGCTCCGCTCACCGGACTCCCGCCCCGCTCCCGAACCGCGCAGCTCCGGGGAAAACGGCCGCTTTCTGGGAGGAACCGCGGGAGGGACCGGCAGGAAGCCGGAGCCGGTTCGGTCTCACCTCTGGCGGTTCCGTCCGGACTCACGAACTTCGGTCTGAACGAACTCAAATCGCTGGAGGCGAATCCTAACCGGACACCGGAACACCGGAGTTTATACCGGGAGCTAACGACGACGTCATCCCGCTGAGTTAAGCTAGGCGCGACTCACCGGACGTGCTGACGGTTACCCGTCAAAATAAGAGCACCGCACTTTGTTTTCGGTCCTTAAGCGGCATTAAACAGACTTTAGTCTGTCTTAGAAATTTAACGCGAAGTTTTGTTTGTTTTTTTAACTAATGTTATCACAAGCATAGAAAAATGTTGAAGCATTAAACTTTTAAATACGTTTTACTTTGAAAACCAACCGGAAGCAGTATTTAAGCGGCCGTATGGTTCTTAAAATGTTGGCACGTCAACATTTACACACCCACAGGACAACTTTGACTCTCCTCTTCATCTGAGACCAGAGACCTGAGCATGCAGACAAATAAAGACACATAAAGAACAAACAAAAAGACAAATAAAGACACATAAAGACACATAAAGAATAAGACACATAAAGACAAATAAAGACAAAAAACCATAAAGACACAAAAAGACAAATAAAGACATAACAAATAAAGACACATAAAGACAAATAAAGACACATAAAGACAAAAAAGACATAAGACAAATAAAGACACATAAAGACAAATAAAGACATAGACAAATAAAGACACATAGCAGACAAATAAAGAGACAAATAAAGACACATAAGACAAATAAAGACACATAAAGACAAATAAAGACACAAAGACAAATAAAGACAATAAAGACACAAAGACAAAGACAAATAAAGACACAAAGACAAATAAAGACACATAAACACAATAAAGACATATCAAGACAAATAAAGACACAAAGACAAATAAAGACACATAAAGACATATAAAGACAAAAGACAAAGACAAATAATGACACATAAAGACAAATAAAGACAATAAAGACAAATAAGACTTACTCTACATGCCACACTGTGGTAAAATACATTTATATGTCTTAACTCAATGTAAAACGTTGTGGGGAAAAGTTGTTAATTATCTTTCTGTATTTAAATAAATAATAAATATGTCTTTATTCAGATGTTTTATTTAAATATATGTACTTTTTCGCCCAACATTGTCATTGTTTCTGCTTGTAGTTGAGAAACTACACAATTAATACTTTGAAATTATTATGTCATAAGAGATAAAATGGAGTTTATTATTTAAACCATGTTATTAACTCACTATAAATATCACAGTTCCAAAGCTACAGGTTGATGACAAACAGACATATTTAGTTAACAGTTTGGAAGCTAAGTCTTTAACTTCACTCTAAATATTTAGTCAGCAAGCTGAGCATTACGGTTGAAGCTAAATATTAGTTTACAAACAAAATATTTGGCTCCAAATTAAACATTTAACCCCAGATCTAGTTGACAAGCTAACAGGTAAACCTCATTCTGAACACTTAGTTATCAAGCAGAATATTTGACTTACAAACCAAACATTTAGCTTAGCTTCAAGCTAAATATTTAGCTTGAATAAAGCTAAATATTTATATTTAGCTATGAGCTAAATATTTAGCTCATAGCTAAATATTTAGCCTCAAGCTAAATATTTAGCCATTTACTTTGCTAACTGAAAATGTAGTTTGAAACTGCGACATTTATAAATAGCTTCAGCCTGAACATCTACAGGTCAGACTAAACATTTGGTAAGTCCTTTGATGTTTGTGACGGTGTGGCGGCCGCAGGTTAAGGCGCGATGTGTGACATGCGGGTCTGGAACCGGACCTCCCAGCAGAAGCAGAAGGATTAGCGGCTGCTGAGGTCAGCGGCGGTTCAGAGGGACAATCTGATCCAGAGTCGGAAGCAGCGCTGCACGTGCTGCGGCGCTAATCACGTCACGTGGTCAGAGCTGGGCTGCAGCACCTAGAGGAGCAGGAAAGTCCTCCTCTTCCTCAGTCTGAGTCCACAAGTATTCACACTGCAGAGTTCTGGACCCAGATGCATGGCAGCGTCATGCTGTGGGACTAAATGAGAACATTCTGGGCACAAACCCTGCAGGAGGTCACCTTCCTGCAAACAAACAGCCAGAGAGATCAGTGGCCTAGTCAAAGCCCAGACCTCAGCCTACTTGTGGCAGGACTCAGAGATGTTCTCCATGTTCTCCTAAGAAATAAGGAAGAGTTCAGTTGGTGTGAAGACTCTGAACTGTCGTTTTATTGCATTATTGAAGAGCCTCTTAAACATGGCTGACACTCCAGGGAAAGTTGTCGTTCTTCCAGATGACTTTCTTTGTCTCCTAGCTGCTAGCGGCTAGCTGCTAGCGTAGCGAGTCGCCTCCTGGTGTGAGGCGTCCTCCTGGGGGGGACGGAGGACACGGCGCCCCCACCTGGTCATTCGCTGAAACATCTGCAGGCAGACAGCAGAAGAAGAAGAAGAAGCTGAACAGCAGAAGAAGAAGCTGAACTACTGTCAATGACACACTGCAAAAAACTAACAGAATAATTTAGTTTATTTCGAATGTCATAGACAAAAAATGTGGATGTCCATTTGTCAAAGTCTTAGTTTCATCATTTTATTCCTACATTTGTAAATGTCAGAGCTCCAAATATTTAGCTTTCAAATTAAATATGTAATTAGGAATCAAAATTCTCTCCTAAATGTTAACTAAGTATCTAATTCCAAACCAAATATGTTAGATATTAATCTAAATATGTAGATAGCAAAGTCATTAGTTAGCTTGTTTGCTAGATATTCATATGTGAGATAAATATTTAGTTTGGGACGAATGGAGACTTTCTTCTATAAACCAAATACTGCAGTTAGTTTTTACAGCGCAACTTGACAGACGGAAGGAGGACAACATGCTCACCGTCTCCGTCCTCCGTCCTCGGCTGGTGTTTGTCCTCCTGTTGGGGGACGACAGGCGTCTGCGGAGCTGCAAGTTGTAGAGGAACAAGACGCGCTTCTTCTCCCTCTGCAGAGACAGACAGACAGACAGGTGGACAGAGAGACAGATAGGTGGACAGAGAGACAGATAGGTGGACAGAGAGACAGATAGGTGGACAGAGAGACAGACAGGTGGACAGTCAGGTGGACAGAGAGACAGACAGGTGGACAGTCAGGTGGACAGAGAGACAGACAGGTGGACAGAAAGACAGACAGGTGGACAGACAGGTGGACAGAGAGACAGACAGGTGGACAGAGAGACAGACAGGTGGACAGAGAGACAGACAGGTGGACAGGCAGATGGACAGAGAGACAGACAGGTGGACAGAAAGACAGACAGGTGGACAGAGAGACAGACAGGTGGACAGAGAGACAGACAGGTGGACAGGCAGGTGGACAGAGAGACAGACAGGTGGACAGACAGGTGGACAAAAAGACAGACAGGTGGACAGAGAGACAGACAGGTGGACAGAAAGACAGATAGGTGGACAGGCAGGTGGACAGAGAGACAGACAGGTGGACAGGCAGGTGGACAGAGAGACAGACAGGTGGACAGAAAGACAGACAGGTGGACAGACAGGTGGACAGAGAGACAGACAGGTGGACAGAGAGACAGACAGGTGGACAGAGAGACAGACAGGTGGACAGAAAGACAGACAGGTGGACAGACAGGTGGACAAAAAGACAGACAGGTGGACAGAGAGACAGACAGGTGGACAGGCAGGTGGACAGAGAGACAGACAGGTGGACAGAGAGAAAGACAGGTGGACAGGCAGGTGGACAGAGAGACAGACAGGTGGACAGACAGGTGGACAGACAGGTGGACAAAAGACAGACAGGTGGACAGAGAGACAGACAGGTGGACAAGAGAGACAGATAGGTGGACAGAGAGACAGACAGGTGGACAGGCAGGTGGACAGAGAGACAGACAGGTGGACAGAAAGACAGACAGGTGGACAGAGAGACAGACAGGTGGACAGAGAGACAGGCAGGTGGACAGACAGGTGGACAGACAGAATGGACAGAGACAGGTGGACAGGAGAGACAGGCAGGTGGACAGAGAGACAGACAGGTGGACAGGCAGGTGGACAGAGAGACAGATAGGTGGACAGAAGACAGACAGGTGGACAGACAGGTGGACAGAGAGACATACAGGTGGACAGAGAGACAGACAGGGTGGACAGAGAGACAGACAGTGGTGGACAGAAAGACAGACAGGTGGACAGAGAGACAAACAGGTAGACAGGAGACAGACAGGTGGACAGAGAGACAGACAGGTGGACAGAGAGACAGACAGGTGGACAGGAGACAGACAGGTGGACAGAGAGACAGGACAGGTGGACAGAGAGACAGACAGGTGGACAGGAGACAGACAGGTGGACAGGAGACAGACAGGTGGACAGAGAGACAGACAGGTGGACAGAGAGGCAAACAGGTGGACAGGGAGACAGACAGGTGGACAGAGAGACAGACAGGTGGACAGAGAGACAGACAGGTGGACAGACAGAAGGACAGACAGGTGGACAGAGAGAGACAGACAGAGTGGACAGACAGAAGGACAGACAGGTGGACAGAGAGACAGACAGGTGGACAGACAGAAGGACAGACAGGTGGACAGAGAGACAGGCAGGTGGACAGAGAGACAGACAGGTGGACAGGTTTGTGTTCTGTCCCATGTCCCTGCGTCCTCCCTCTCGTTTAACCTGTGACCTCAGTTCTCACCTCGGGGTTGTAAGACGCTGCGATGGCGCGGCGCAGGCGGTTGGTGTAGACCTGGGCGCAGCTGAACAGCGCCACCACCAGGACACACCCCACACAGCTGGCGTACACGTCCACGGGGAGGCGGGACGGGGGGGACACGCACGCTGAGGACGAGCAGGAAGCCAGTTCGGATCAAAAACGGCTCTCTGCGGGCCGCAGGGGGGGGGAAGCCGCCACCCCCTGCTGGGTGTCCAACACCAGCAGAGAAGCCCAGTTTAAACTGGGCCGGAACCAGTTCAGAGCTCTGGGCCCATTCAGACCCGGTCCAGTGACCTGGGACTCACCGCGGTTGTCGCTCTGCACGTCGATCTGAGCGGAGCTGTTGAAGCCGGAGATGGTGGTGCGCAGCAGACGGGCCATCATGGTGTCTCCGCCCACGCTGATGTCGACCCGATGGCCGCCTGCAGGAAGGGGCGGAGCCACAGCCGACTACAGTGTCAGCCTCCGCAGGGACCTCAGACATTTCACTAACAGCTTCATCAACAAGCTCCTGTCCTGGGTGACCGTGGACCTGCCTAACTTCACCATCACCAGTTCGAACCGCTTTGAACTGGTTTGAACCGGTTTGAACTGGTTTGAACCGGTTTGAACTGGTTTGAACCGGTTTGAACTGGTTTGAACCAGTTTGAACTTGTTTGAACCGGTTTGAACTGGTTTGAACCGGTTTGAACTGGTTTGAACCAGTTTGAACTTGTTTGAACCGGTTTGAACTGGTTTGAGCCGCTTTGAACTGGTTTGAACCGGTTTGAACTGGTTTGAACCAGTTTGAACTTGTTTGAACCGGTTTGAACTGGTTTGAGCCGCTTTGAACTGGTTTGAACCGGTTTGAACTGGTTTGAAGTGGGTGAAGTTAGCAGCGCATTTGCCTCCACTAAGCTGTGTGTTAGCACATCACTTTAGCGTTAGCAGAACTAAAGTTCATCAAATCAAAGTTTATTTAACCAAAACCTCAACTGACCAAAGTGCTTCACAATAATAGATTAGAAAGTAAGAAATAAAGTTAAGCTTGCAAAAAAAAATACAAATAACATGATGATGTTCAGACGACTGGCAGCTTCTGGCCTCACCTAAAACACCAAACTAATGTTTGTGGTTAGCACTGTAGCATTAGCCAAACTGATGTTTGTGGCTAGCATTGTAGCATTAGCCAAACTGATGTTTGTGGCTAGCATTGTAGCATTAGCCAAACTGATGTTTGTGGCTAGCATTGTAGCATTAGCCAAACTGATGTTTGTGGCTAGCATTGTAGCATTAGCCAAACTGATGTTTGTGGCTAGCACTGTAGCATTAGCCAAACTAATGTTTGTGGCTAGCACTGTAGCATTAGCCAAACTGATGTTTGTGGCTAGCATTGTAGCATTAGCCAAACTGATGTTTGTGGCTAGCATTGTAGCATTAGCCAAACTGATGTTTGTGGCTAGCACTGTAGCATTAGCCAAACTGATGTTTGTGGCTAGCATTGTAGCATTAGCCAAACTGATGTTTGTGGCTAGCATTGTAGCATTAGCCAAACTGATGTTTGTGGCTAGCACTGTAGCATTAGCCAAACTGATGTTTGTGGCTGTGTGTGTGTGTGTGAGTGTGTGTGTGTGTGTGTGGTGTGTGTGTCTGTGTGTGAGTGTGTGTGTGTGTGTGAGTGTGTGTGAGTGTGTGAGTACCTGTGATGTTGAACTGTGTGTGTGTGAGTGTGTGTGTGTGTGTGTGTGTGTGTGTGAGTGTGTGTGTGTCTGTGTGTGTGTGTGTGTGTGAGTGTGTGTGTGTGTGTGTGTGTGTGTGTGTGTGTGTGTGTGTGTGTGAGTGTGTGTGTGTGTGTGTGTGTGTGTGTGTGTGTGTGTGTGGTGTGTGTTGTGTGGGGTTGGTGAGTGTGTGTGTGTGTGTGGTAGTGACCTGTGATGTTGATGTGTGTGAGTGTGAGTGTGTGTGTGTGTGTGTGTGTGTGTGTGTGTGTAGTACCTGTGATGTTGAATGTGTGTGTGTGGTGTGTGTGTGTGTGTGTGTGTGTGTGTGTGAGTGTGTGTGTGTGTGTGTGAGTGTGTGTGTGTGTGTGTCTGTGTGTGTGTGTGTGTGTGTGTGTGTGTGTGTGTGTGTGTGTGTGAGTACCTGTGATGTTGAACTGTGTGTGTGTGTGTGTGTGTGTGTGTGTGTGAGTGTGTAGTGGTGTGTGTGTGTGAGTGTGTGTGTGTGTGTGTGTGTGTGAGTGTGTGTGTGTGTGAGTGTGGGTGTGTGTGTGTGTGTGAGTGTGTGTGTGTAGTGTGTGTGTGAGTGTGTGTGTGTGAGTTGTGTGTGTGGTGTTGTGTGTGTGTGTGTGTGTGTGAGTGTGTGGTGTGTGTGGTGTGTGTGTGTGTGTGTGTGATGGTTGTGTGTGTGTGAGTGTGTGTGAGGTGTGTGGTGTGTGTGTGTGTGTGGTGTGTGTGGTGTGTGTGTGTGTGTGTGTGTGTGTGATGTACCTGTGATGTTGAACTGTGTATAGGTGTGTGTGTGTGTGTGGTGTGTGTATGTGTGTGTGTGTGTGTGAGTGTGTGTGTTGTGTGTGTGAGTGTGTGTGTGTGTGTGAGTGTGTGTGTGTGTGTGTGTGTGAGTACTGGTGATGTTGAACTGTGTGTTGAGGTGTGAGTGTGTGTGTGTGGTGTGTGTGTGAGTGTGTGTGTGTGTGTGAGTGTGTGTGTGTGTGTGTGAGTGTGTGTGTGTGTGTGTGTGTGTGAGTGTGTGTGTGAGTGTGTGTGTGTGAGTGTGTGTGTGAGTGTGTGTGTGTGTGTGTGTGTGTGTGAGTACCTGTGATGTTGAACTGTGTGTATGTGTGTCTGCTGATGATGTCCAGGACGTGGACCAGGCAGAAGTCGATGGCCAGCAGCAGTGCGGACAGCAGCGATGCGGCCAGAACCTGAAGGCCTCCTGAGGCCTGCAGAACCAGAACCAGAACCAGAACCAGGATGAGGGCGTGAGGCGGTGAGGCGGTTTCCGTGGTAACGGCCGGTCCAGTCACCACTTGCTGCAGCTCGTCAGGGTTGATCTTCAGGCTCGACGGGGCGATGAAGCGATTTCTCTCCGACTTCCTGAGAGGAAGCAGGAAGTGCTTCCCCTGAGAGGAGGAGAGGAGGAGAAGAGGAGGATGAGGATGGAGTGAAGAAGAGGAGGATGAGGAGGTGAGGAGGATGAGGAGTTGAAGAAGAGGAGGATGAGGAGGTGAGGAGGAGGAGGATGAGGAGGTGAGGAGGATGAGGAGGTGAAGAAGAGGAGGATGAGGAGGTGAAGAAGAGGAGAGATGAGGAGGTGAAGAAGAGGAGGATGAGGAGGTGAAGGAAGAGGAGGATGAGGAGGTAGAGGAGGAGGTAGGAGTTGAAGAAGAGGAAGATGAGGAGGTGAGGAGGAGGAGGAGGTGAAGAGAGGAGGATGAGGAGGAGAAGAAGAGGAGGATGAGGAGGTGAAGAAGAGGAGGATGAGGAGGTGAGGAGGAGTGAGGAGTTGAAGAAGAGGAGGATGAGGAGGTGAGGAGGAGGAGGATGAGGAGGTGAGGAGGATGAGGAGGTGAAGAAGAGGAGGATGAGGAGGTGAAGAAGAGGAGGATGAGGAGGTGAAGAAGAGGAGGATGAGGAGGTGAAGAAGAGGAGGATGAGGAGGTGAGGAGGAGGAGGATGAGGAGGTGAGGAGGATGAGGAGGTGAGGAGAGAGAGGTGAAGAAGAGGAGGATGAGGAGGTGAAGAAGAGGAGGATGAGGAGGTGAAGAAGAGGAGGATGAGGAGGTGAGAAGGAAGGAGAAGGAGAGGAGTGAGGAGGTGAGAAGAGGAGGATGAGGAGGAGGTGAGGAGGAGGAGGATGAGGAGGTGAGGAGGAGGATGAGGAGGTGAGGATGAGGAGGTGAAGAAGAGGAGGATGAGGAGGTGAAGAAGAGGAGGATGAGGAGGTGAAGAAGAGGACGATGAGGAGGTGAAGAAGAGGAGGATGAGGAGGTGAAGAGAGAGGAGAGGAGGTGAAGAAGAGGAAGATGAGGAGGTGAGAAGAGGAGGATGAGGAGTAGAAGAGGAGAGATGAGGAGGTGAAGAAGAGGAGGATGAGGAGGTGAAGAAGAGGAGGATGAGGAGTGAGGAGGATGAGGAGGTGAAGAAGAGGAGGATGAGGAGGTGAGGAGGAGAGGATGAGGAGGTGAAAAGAGGAGGATAGGAGGTGAAGAAGAGGAGAGAGGAGGTGGAGAGAAGGAGGAGGAGGTGAGAGGGAAGAGGAGGATGAGGAGGTGAGGAGGAGGAGGTGGAGAAGAGGAGGATGAGGAGGTGAAGAAGAGGAGGTGAAGAAGAGGAGATGAGGATGAGGAGGAGGAGTGGAGGAGGAGGATGAGGAGGTGAAGAAGAGGAGGATGAGGAGGTGGAGAGAGGAGGATGAGGAGGGTGAAGAAGAGGAGGATGAGGAGGTGGAGAGGAGGAGGATGAGGAGGTGGAAGAGGAGGGAGGAGAGGAGGTGGGAGGGAGAGGAGGAGGTGAAGAAGGAGGAGGATGAGGAGGTAAAGAGAAGGAGGAGGGAGGTGAAGAAGAGGAGGATGAGGAGGTGAAGAGAGGAGGATGAGGAGGTGAGGAGGTAGGGAGGAGGTGAGAAGAGGAGGATGAGGAGGTGAGAGAGGAGGAGGATGAGGAGGTGGAGGAGGATGAGGAGTGAAAGAAGAGGAGATGATGAGGTGAAGAAGAGGAGGATGAGGAGGTGAAGAAGAGGAGGATGAGGAGGTGAAGAAGGAGGATGAGGAAGTGAGGAGGAGGAGGAGTTGAAGAAGAGGAGGATGAGGAGGTGAGGAGGAGGAGGTGAAGAAGAGGAGGATGATGAGGTGAAGAAGAGGAGGATGAGGAGGTGAAGAAGAGGAGGATGAGGAGTGAAGAAGAGGAGGATGAGGAAGTGAGGAGGAGAGGAGAGGAGTGTGAAGAAAGAGGAGGAGGAGGAGGTGAAGAAGAGGAGGATGAGGAGGTGAGAGAGAGGAGGATGAGGAGGTGAAGGAGGATGAGGAGGTGGAGAAGAGGAGGATGAGGAGGTGAAGAGGAGGATGAGGAGGTGAAAAGAGGAGGATGAGGAGGTGAGAGGAGAGGAGGTGAAGAAGAGGAGGATGAGGAGGTGGAGAAGAGGAGATGAGGAGGTGAAAAGAGGTGAGGAGGTGAGAAGAGGAGGATGAGGAGGGAGAGAGGAGGATGAGGAGGTGAGAGGAGGAGGTGAAGAAGAGGAGGATGAGGAGGTGGAGAGGAGGAGGATGAGGAGGTGGAGAGGAGGAGGTGAGAAGAGGAGGATGAGGAGGTGAAGAAGAGGAGGATGAGGAGGTGAAGAAGAGGAGGATGAGAGGTGGAGAGAGGTGAAGAGGGAGGATGAGAGAGTGGAGAGGAGGAGGATGAGGAGGTGGAGAGGAGGAGGTGAAGAAGAGGAGGATGAGGAGGTGAAGAAGAGGAGGATGAGGAGGTGGAGAGGAGGAGGATGAGGAGGTGGAGATCAGGAGGATGAGGAGGTGAGAGAGAGGAGGTGAAGAGAGAGGATGAGGTAAGAAGAGGAGGATGTGAGGTGAGAGAGGAGGATGAGGAGGTGAGAGGAGGAGGTGAAGAAGAGGAGGATGAGGAGGTGAAAAAGAGGATGAGGAGGTGAAGAAGAGGAGGATGAGGAGGTGAGGATGAGGAGGTGAAGAAGAGGATGAGGAGGTGAAGAAGAGGAGGATGAGGAGGTGAAAAAGAGGATGAGGAGGTGAAGAAGAGGAGGATGAGGAGGTGAGGAGGAGGAGGTGGAGAGGAGGAGGATGAGGAGGTACCGCCAGTCTCCTGCGCTCGTCGATCCGTCTGAAGTAGGAGGTGATGTAGACGTTGTCAAAAGAGATGTCTGTCCTGTAGGAGCGGAGGTACTGCACCGCCCTGAGGAGGAGGAGGAGGAGGGGGAGGAGGGGGAGGAGGCAGAGGAGGGGGAGGAGGGAGAGGAGGGAGAGGGGGAGGGAACGGAGGAGGAGGGGGAGGGAAAGGTGGAGGAGGGGGAGGGAAAGGTGGAGGTTGAGGATGAGGAGGAGGAGGGAAGGGTGGAGGAAGAGGAGGAGGAGGAAAGGAGGAGGGAAAGGAGGAGGAGTAGGAGGAGGGTTAGGATGAGGAGGACGAGGAGGACGAGGAAGAGGAAGGAGAGAGGAGGAGAACCTAGGAGAGGAGGAGAAGTAAAGGGGGAGGAGAGGGAGGAGGCAGCAGTGATGATGGAGCCCATGGAGCCCAGGACTGCAACTGGTCATTCCAACTGGTCCAACTGGTCCAGCTGGTCCCAACTGGTCCAAGCTGGTCCAGCTGGTCCAGCTGGTCCAACTGGTCCAACTGGTCCAGCTGGTCCAACTGGTCCAGCTGGTCCAGCTGGTCCAACTGGTCCAACTGGTCCAGCTGGTCCAGCTGGTCCAGCTGGTCCAACTGGTCCAACTGGTCCACTGGTCCAGCTGGGGAGGAAGGTGTGGGTCTCACTGGATGAAGACGGAGACGAAGGTGAAGGACAGCGCCGCCTGCAGGACCTTCATCACCTGCTCCATCCGCTGCGCCAGGCGCCGGAAGGAGACCTGCAGGGCCTCAGTGAAGACCCGGTCCAACCGGACCCCGTCCAGAACCGCCTGCTGCTGCTCCTCCTGCTGGGCGGCAGGGGACACGTTTCACCGGGTCAGCTGGGTCAGCTGGTTCTGGTGGTTCTGGTGGGTCTAATAGTTCTAGTGGTTCTGCTGGTTCTAGTGGTTCTGCTGGGGTGGCTAATAGTTCTAGTGGTTCTGCTGGGTCTGAGTTCTGCGGGTCTGCTGGGTCTGGTGGGTCTAATAATTCTAGTGGTTCTGCTGGTTCTGGTGGGTCTGCTGGGTCTGGTGGTTCTAGTGGTTCTGCTGGTTCTAGTGGTTCTGCTGGGTCTGTGGTTCTGCTGGTTCTGGTGGGTCAGGTGGTTATAGTCTGTGGTTCTGCTGGTTCAGTGGTTCTGGCTGGTTCTATAGTTCTAGTGGTTCTGGTGGGTCTAGTGGTTCTGTGGTTCTGGGTCTGGTGGGTCTAATAGTTCTAGTGGTTCTGCTGGTTCTGGTGGTTCTGCTGGTTCTGCTGGGTCTGACCTGGACCAGGACCTCGGTGCGAAACTCTCTGGAGAGCCGATCCATGGAGACGTTGAGCCGATCGAACAGCTGACCGAAGTTCCTCTCCACAGGAACCTGCTCCCTGCACCACGGAGTCATGACTGGCAGAGACAGGTCAAAGGTTAAAGGTCATCACCCTGGGCCAGTACGGCTGCTTGCTGAAGAGGCTAATCCATGTTTGAACTGCTCTTTAGCATTAGCTACATATCATGACCATACGGCACTAATCATGAACCTCAGGTTCATTGATGCTAAAGCGCTAGGCTAAAGATTAGCTTGCTATTAGTAGAAAGAACTAGCATTTGTAATTATTGCTTATGGTTAACACTGCTAACAGCTAAGCAGTGCTAACTTCTTCAAAGTTAGCTAAAATGCTAAAGCGCTAGGCTAAAGATTTGCTTGCTATTAGTGGAATAGAGGAATTAGTGGAATAGAACTAGCATTTGTGATTAGTGCTTACGGTTAGCACTGCTAACGCTTTAGCCAGCAGTGCTAACCACTGTGTTTTTCGCTAATGCTAGCCAAACTGGAGGCTTTCATGCCTCTTCCTACTTCAGGCTAAGTCAGCAGAAATAAGTTTGAATTGACTCTCCATACAGAAACTCACTTCTCATGACGTCACACAGGAAGTCGAACTTCATGGAAACACAGAGGATGTGGTTGATGACGGGAACAGGAATGGCTTTCATGCAGTCATTCCACTTCTGCCTGAACCAGCCAGTGCAGCGCTGGACGGCCTGGTACACCACACCTGAGCACAGACAGGTGTCAAAGGCCCAGAACCGCTGACAGAACCTCTGACAGAACCTCTGACAGAACCTCTGATAGAACTACTGACACACCTGAGCACAGACAGGTGTCAAAGGCCCAGAACCGCTGACAGAACCTCTGACACTGCAGAACCTCTGATAGAACTACTGACACACCTGAGCACAGACAGGTGTCAAAGGCCAGAACCGCTGACAGAACCTCTGATAGAACTACTGACACACCTGAGCACAGACAGGTGTCAAAGGCCCAGAACCGCTGACAGAACCTCTGACAGAACCTCTGACAGAACCTCTGATAGAACTACTGACACACCTGAGCACAGACAGGTGTCAAAGGCCCAGAACCGCTGACAGAACCTCTGAGACACAGAACCTCTGATAGAACTACTGACACACCTGAGCACAGACAGGTGTCAAAGGCCCAGAACCTCTGACAGAACCTCTAACAGAACCTCTAACAGAACCCTGGTAGACACACCTGAGCACAGACAGGTGTCAAAGGCCCAGAACCTCTGACAGAACCTCTAACAGAACCTCTGAACAGAACACTGACACACCTGAGCACAGACAGGTGTCAAAGGCCCACGAACCTCTGACAGAACCTCTGACAGAACCGCTGACAGAACCTCTGACAGAAGCTCTAACAGAACCTCTGAAGAACTCTAACTAGAACCGCCTAACGAACGCTCTGACAGAACGCTTAACAGAACCGCTCTACAGAACCGCTGACAGAACCCCTCTAACAGAACCGCTCTGACAGAACCGCTCTAACAGAACGCTCTACAGAACCGCTCTAACAGAACGCTCTAAACTACAGAACCGCTCTAACAGAACCGCTCTGACAGAACCGCTCTAACAGAACCGCTCTGACAGAACCACTGATAGTCAGTAGACTGCGGCCCATTGGGGTAAAAATGGCAGTTTGTAACAGTTTCAGCTGCTGTTTCGTATTCGTACTGTTCCCCCTTCGCCTGTGGGGGCGCTGCGCCAACAATCGCTGAATGAATTGACACAAAAACATCTGAAGAAGACCAGCGCAACTAACAAAAATGGAGCGGTCGGATTTTAGCTTAATTGCTACATTACTAGCCTGCACATCGCCTGTTAGCCGCTAATGCTAGCAACGCTCCTGCAGGCGCCGTTACTACGCAGTGAGACTGTCCACAACAATCTGTCACGAAAATGATCGCAACGCCTTTATTTCTTACCAGATTTCTATAGACATGCTTAAGTTAAAGCTGAGGATAAACGTATTTCCCTTGATATCAATCTATAGACAGTTTGGCTTCTGTCAAGAAGCAGGAGAGGACTAAGCAAATTGCTACTTTGTATTGGCCGGTATTGAATATTACATAAATGCTGCTGTAAAAAGTAGTTTGTCAAACTGTAACAAACCGTTACTCTCATGCTAACCTGTAACAAACCGTTACTCTCATGCTAACCTGTAACAAACCGTTACTCTCATGCTAACCTGTAACAAACCGTTACTCTCATGCTAACCTGTAACAAACCGTTACGCTCATGCTAACCTGTAACAAACCGTTACTCTCATGCTAACCTGTAACAAACCGTTACTCTCATGTTAACCTGTAACAAACCGTTACGCTCATCTAACCTGTAACAAACCGTTACTCTCATGCTAACCTGTAACAAAACCGTTACTCTCATGCTAACCTGTAACAAACCGTTACGCTCATGCTAACCTGTAACAAACCGTTACTCTCATGCTAACGGTCTCCGACCGCCAGAGGTCCAGGTTCTCAGGACGGTCAGAGTTCAATCCGTTTGGGAGTCCAGTTTGCTTTCACACTCCCAAACGAATCGCACTTTCTAGTCAGAAGAATTAAAGTGTGATGAAAGCGGCCCAAACAGGATGGGCCCGATCAGAACCGCCGGTCTGGACCAGGTCACAGCTTCATATTTAGGAGAGAGAACCGTTCCTCTCCTAGCGCTCATGCCGCCCTGGGCGGTTGTCCATATTGCCAATATCGGAAACGGCCACTGGAAACCGATAACGGAGTTTCAAACTACGACAGAGAGAATATTTTTTTAATTACGAGACAATTTTAAGACAATAGAGTCACCAAATGTCTCTAAAATGAGACGCTTGATGGAGTCATGAAGACGTGAGCAGATCGTCCACTTCCTGGTTCTTTCCTCTTTTCAGCTGTTGACCAATCGATTCAAAGCCCAACAATAATCTGATGAACAGATTAAGGTCGATGGCAAAACTGAATCCAAAGTCTAACTTTCTCATTTAAGGCCATTACTTTTCATGTTGTCCTCATGAGGAACCAGAACGAGTTTCTTCTGGGGTCACTGTGATGTTTTGGTGACACTTTATCTGAAGGGGTGTGAATGAGACTGACTGTCACAAACATGACATGAACATGAAGGAGAGTTTCTGACAGCACTGCTGTCATGAGGTGGTAAATAAAGACACTTTGATGCAAAGTTGCTCTAAAAGTTTCATTAAAGGTCCATTAAAATGCCTTAAACAGTGATGATACTGACTCCTGTCAGCCTTGTGTCCCATTCAGATTTAGTCTCACCAACGTGATTCTCATACTTGGTTTGGTTCTGGTCTTAACTCCAGATCTGGTGACCATATGGTCCGTTATCTGGTCCAGAACCGGGTCGGGTCCAGGACCGGGTCCAGAACCAGGTCCAGGACCGGGTCGGGTCCAGGACCGGATCCAGAACCGGGTCCAGGACGGGTCCAGAACCGGGTCCAGAACCGGGTCAGGTCCAGGACCGGGTCCAGGACCGGGTCCAGAACCAGGTCAGGTCCAGGACCAGGTCCAGGACCGGGTCCAGAACCGGGTCAGGTCCAGGACCGGGTCCAGGACCGGGTCGGGTCCAGGACCGGGTCCAGAACTGGCCTCACCGTTACAGCGCCTCCTGGTTTTGGAGGCGAACTGCTCCTGAGTGCTGTTTGCCTGGGCGGCGCCGGGTTTCTGCTGGATCGGGTCGTATCCGTACTGCTGCAGAACTTCGTCCTGGATGTTCTGGAACTTCTTACTGATGTCCAGAGAGTCCGACTCAAACTCCACTTTATCTTTCTGAGAGGAAAACACAGAGAAGGATCCGTTACAGAGACCCGGCAGAACCAGCAGAACCCAGCAGAACCCGGCAGAACCCAGCAGAACCGGCAGAACCCAGCAGAACCCGGCAGAACCCAGCAGAACCCAGCAGAACCCAGCAGAACCCGACAGAACCTGACAGAACCCGGCAGAACCCAGCAGAACCTGACAGAACCTGACAGAACCCGGCAGAACCTGACAGAACCTGACAGAACCTGACAGACAGCCGGCAGAACCCAGCAGAACCCAGCAGAACCCGACAGAACCTGACAGAACCTGACAGAACCTGACAGAACCGGGCAGAAACCCAGCAGAACCTGACAGAACCCAGCAGAACCCAGCAGAACCCGGCAGAACCAAGCAGAACTGAGCAGAACCGAGCAGAACCAAGCAGAACCAGCAGAACCCAGCAGAACCAAGCAGAACCCAGCAGAACCTGACAGAACCAGCAGAACCCGACAGAACCTGACAGAACCGGGCAGAACCCAGCAGAACCCAGCAGAACCGACAGAACCTGACAGAACCTGACAGAACCTGACAGAACCCGGCAGAACCTGACAGAACCTGACAGAACCTGACAGAACCGGGCAGAACCCAGCAGAACCCAGCAGAACCCGACAGAACCTGACAGAACCTGACAGAACCTGACAGAACCCAGCAGAACCCGGCAGAACCCAGCAGAACCTGACAGAACCTGACAGAACCAGCAGAACCTGACAGAACCCGGCAGAACCCAGCTGAACCTGACAGAACCCCGCAGAACCCGGCAGAACCCAGCAGAACCTGACAGAACCTGACAGAACCTGACAGAACCAGCAGAACCCGGCAGAACCCAGCAGAACCTGACAGAACCTGACAGAACCTGACAGAACCCAGCAGAACCCAGCAGAACCTGACAGAACCCGGGCAGAACCTGACAGAACCTGACAGAACCCGGCAGAACCCAGCAGAACCTGACAGAACCTGACAGAACCCGGCAGAACCCAGCAGAACCTGACAGAACCTGACAGAACCCGGCAGAACCCGGCAGAACCCAGTAGAACCTGACAGAACCTGACAGAACCTGACAGAACCCGACAGAACCCGGCAGAACCCGACAGAACCCAGCAGAACCCGGCAGAACCCGGCAGAACCCGGCAGAACCCGGCAGAACCCGACAGAACCCAGCAGAACCCGGCAGAACCCAGCAGAACCCGGCAGAACCCGGCAGAACCCGACAGAACCCAGCAGAACCCGGCAGAACCCGGCAGAACCCGGCAGAACCCGACAGAACCCGACAGAACCCGACAGAACCCGGCAGAACCCAGCAGAACCCGGCAGAACCCAGCAGAACCCGGCAGAACCCAGCAGAACCCGGCAGAACCCGACAGAACCGACAGAACCCGACAGAACCTGACAGAACCCGGCAGAACCCGGCAGAACCCAGCAGAACCCAGCAGAACCCGGCAGAACCCAGCAGAACCCGGCAGAACCCGACAGAACCCGACAGAACCCGACAGAACCCGGCAGAACCCAGCAGAACCCGGCAGAACCCGACAGAACCTGACAGAACCTGACAGAACCCAGCAGAACCTGACAGAACCTGACAGAACCTGACAGAACCTGACAGAACCCGACAGAACCCGGCAGAACCCGGCAGACAACCCAGCAGAACCCGGCAGAACCCGGCAGAACCCGGCAGAACCAGCAGAACCCGGCAGAACCCAGCAGAACCCAGCAGAACCCGGCAGAACCCAGCAGAACCCGGCAGAACCCAGCAGAACCCGGCAGAACCTGACAGAACCCAGCAGAACCCAGCAGAACCCAGCAGAACCCGGCAGAACCTGACAGAACCCAGCAGAACCCGGCAGAACCCGGCAGAACCTGACAGAACCCAGCAGAACCCAGCAGAACCCAGCAGAACCCAGCAGAACCTGACAGAACCCAGCAGAACCCAGCAGAACCCGGCAGAACCCGGCAGAACCCAGCAGAACCCGACAGAACCCAGCAGAACCGGGCCGTCCTGGACTAATCGATGGTCCTCAGTTTGGCCAGTTTTACGGTTTTGTTTTGCTAGTGAACA